>JARBWK010000003.1:184616408-185019487 GCA_030556195.1 Anolis apletophallus | reverse complement strand
CAGGCATGTAGCCAGGGGGGCCTTAGGGGGCTTCACCCCTCCCCCAAAATTCTCCGGGTGGTCCGCGAGAAGACTTTACTGGTACATTATTTAAAGTGTTATGTTTATTCATATCATGATCTGATCACCATGGTCATTATATCCCACATTCATGGGGTTATTGGGATAACAATACAAAAGGTTTGGTAGGGTAGTCCCTCTCTTACTCAGACTCAGCCCCTCTCGAATCACTCAGCCCTCCCCAAATCAAAATCCTGGCTACGGCCCTGATTAGAAACCAACACTTTCTGATTACTTTATTTTCCAGCTCACCAGACTGGGCCACAGCAATGCGTGGCAGGGGACGGCTAGTCTTCTTTATAAATAAATATGTAATGTTCGTTTGTGGGATTAACATAACTCAAAAACCACCGGACGAATTGACACCAAATTTGGACACAAGACACCTATCAGGCCAACAAGTTACCACCACTCATAAAAACATTGAAAAACACAGTGGAAGAGACTTAAAAGCCAAAAAACAAAAAATACATTACAACAGTGGTTCTCAACCTGGGGGTCCCCAGATGTTTTGGCCTCCAACGCCCAGAAACCCTAACAGCTGGTAAACTGGCTCGGAATTCTGGGAGTTGTAGGCCAAAACACCTGGGGACCCACAGGTTGAGAACCACTGCATTACAATGTATGTGCAAAACCACAAATATACACATATGCACAAATATATACGCACAAAAACACATATACACAGACTGGGCCACAGCAACGCATGGCAGGGGACATCTAGTATATTATATATTATATATACTACAACTTATGATGTAGTACTATAATGCTAATAGTATAATATACTGGCAGTGTATTATATATTGTGGTATAACAATATAGTATATTATTACGAACTTGCTGACCAAAAGCTTGGCGGGTCGAATCTGCAGGAGCTTACCCCATCCCACTGATTCGAACCACCAAGATTAAAAACCAGTTTGATATATTAAAAGCATAAAAAGTCAGAGGATGTGTATGTGTGTGTTGGTTTGTTGATTGGAGTGGTTTGTCCATTTGTACCAGAAAGGCTCCTACATGGATTGATGGGTCCAGACCAAAAATGGCACACATTTCCCAGCTTAAAATAATTGTGGGGTTTCGACTTCAAAATTGAAACCCACCCAAAACTAAGACAAGATGTATGCAACATGCAGAGGCAACCACAAGGGGGAGGTCCATAAATAGGTTACCTCATAATAAATCTGTATATCTGTATCTGTATACCTTTATAAAACGGAATGTTTGTATGTGTGTATGTGTGTATGCGGAGGGCGGAAGGACGGATATGTGGCAGCTATTTGCATAAAGTCCTTTGATTGGACAGCCTCGCCACTCCAAAATTCTAAGGCACCAGACAGAGGGCATTGCTAGCCACTGATTAGCCAGCATCCCAGAATCCAGGCCTCTACATTCAAACAACAGGATTTCTTCCCACTGAGGGGAAAAAGCCAGCATCCCAGAATCCAGGCCTCTACATTCAAACAACAGGGTTTCTTCCACTGAGGGGAAAAAAGCCAGCAACCCAGAATCCAGGCCTCTACATTCAAACAACAGGATTTCTTCCCACTGAGGGGAAAAAAGCCAGCATCCCAGAATCCAGGCCTCTACATTCAAACAACAGGATTTCTTCCCACTGAGGGGAAAAGTGCCAGCAACCCAGAATCCAGGCCTCTATATTCAAAACAACAGGATTTCTTCCCACTGAGGGGAAAAAAGCCAGCAACCCAGAATCCAGGCCTCTACATTCAAACAACAGGATTTCTTCCCACTGAGGGGGAAAACCAGCAACCCAGAATCCAGGCCTCTACATTCAAACAACAGGATTTCTTCCCACTGAGGTGAAAAATGCACCATCAACAGTCCCTCCCCACTTGGCTCTGTGAAAACAAAATGGATTCCTGTATTCTCATCCCCCTCAGCTTTTAGAAAACGGCTGCCTGCCATTCGGCCTTTTAAAGTTACCAATAGCAGGCCATAACATTACAGGCCCCAAAATAGAGTTTAGGGCAGGATGGTCGATTTAATGATGGGATTTGAATCCCAATTCACTTCCCAGAAAACATTGTAGCCCCTACAAATCCCCTTCTCCCAGATAGGCCCAAAAGAGGCATCCATCTTCCCTCTTCAACACAGTGTCAGAGAAAGGCAGCTTCTGACAGGATCTTTAGAACAGGCACTGTCACTCTACAAGGTAAGGCCCTACTTCACTCAAAAGACACAAGAGAAAACAATAAATACCTTTCTCTAATGCCTTTTAATGCTTATATAAATAATTCTGGCCCAAAGCCCCTCACCCAGCCTCATTGGACCTTACTGCTAATTCCATGCAGGCCTTTTCCATTTTTTTTACTCCTTTCTGTTTTACACCGGTATACTTTCACATGCCAGGGCGGATATGTGGCAGCCACTTTCACAGGCCAGGGCGGATATGTGGCAGCCACTTTCACAGGCCAGGGCGGATATGTGGCAGCCACTTTCACAGGCCACAGCGACCAGCGGGTGATGGACCTGCACCAAACTTGGTACACATAACCCCCCCTATGACATGACCCACGGATTATGGGATTTGTAGTACTTTCCAAGACTTTGGTTCCCACAGACCACTGAGGCCACCAAAAAGGACCAATACAGACCACACTCAGCACACACAGCCCCCATGACCCACTCTACGTCCTGGTGCAGTTCGGAGGAGGGTGGGCCATGGATGATGGGACTTGAAGTGCCTCTACTCACTTCCCAAGTCCGCTGCAACCCTCATCCAATCACTGATCGAGACCAAACTTCGCATACCCCCATGACTGCCTTCACGTCCTGGTGAGGTTTGGGGGAGGACTGACAATGGATGATGAGATTTGTAGTACTTTCACACCCCTCTGTTCCCACAGACCACTGTGGCCCCCAACAAACACTGATAAAGACCACATTTGGCACACAGAGCCCCAGTGACCCACTCCACATCCTACTGAAGTTTGGAGGGGGACAGAGCATGGATGATGGGTCTTGCAGTACCTTCCCTCACTTTCCAAGACTGCTACAAACCTAATCCTATGGCTGATCAACACCAAACTTGCCACACAGAGCCCTCATGACCCACTCTACATCCTGGTGCAGTTTGGAGGAGGGTGCACCATGGATGATGGGACTTTAAGTACCTCTACTCACTTCCCAAGTCTGCTGAGACCCTCTTCCAATTACTGATTGAGACCAAACTTGGCACACATAACCCCCATGACTGCCTTCACGTCCTAGGGAGGTTTGGGGGAGGACTGACAATGGATGATGGGATTTGTAGTATTTTCACACCCCTCTGTTCCCACATACAAATGCGGCCCCCAACAAACACCGAGAAAGTCCACACTTGGCACACAGAGCCCCAGTGACCCACTCTACATCCTACTAAAGTTTGGAGGGGGACAGAACATGGATGATGGGACTTGCAGTACCTTCCCTCACTTTCCAAGCCTGCTACAAACCTAATCCAATGACTGATCAACACCAAATCTGGCACACAGAGCCCTCATGACCCACTCTACAGCCTGGTGCAGTTTTCTGTGAGACGGACCACGGATGATGGGACTTGAAGTACCTTCACTCACTTCCAAAAACCAATGCAACCCTCATCCATTCACCAATACAGACCAAACTTAGCACACAGAGCCCCCATGACCCAAACTACATCCTACTACACTTTGGGGGGGGGGGGGACAGAGATGATGGGACTTGCACTACCTTCAGTAATTTCATGATACCACTGCAACTCCCAATAATGATGGATCAAGACCAAACTTGGTACACAGAGCCCCCATGACCCACTCTACATCCTGCTGCACTTCTCAAATGACCCGGGCACCGCCAGGTCCCCAAGCTAGTGAATAAATAAAGTAAAAATAATAAAGAAGTGATAAACATTGCATTGGATCAGTGTCCCCGAAATAAAATGAATGGAATGAAAAACAGGCTAAATCCAGTGGCAACTCCCAAGGGGAGCAGACCTTTTTTACATTAGTGGAATAGTGTTGGAGGTTGTAAATGTAAATAAACAGAAGCTTTACCACAGTGTCTGAACCCAGATATACCCTGCAGTATAATAAAGTGTCACTTGGGCTTGTGTAACAAGTAACAGTATCTTTACTTCAGTTCAAAAGACCAAACAGGGTAACAATATATACAGCAGTCTGAATTCACACTAGGGTTACCACATTAATAAGGGACAGGTACCTAAAAATAGGGAATTTTTTCACAAAAACAAATAAGTGACAGGTATTTTTGTGAAAAATACCTGTCACTTATTTTTTTAATCAAGAAGTGTCAACCCTAATTCACACAGAGAACAGAGAGAATTAGCAGTCCTTTAAAAAAAATTCTAAAATATGTATCATGCCTTAGAAATAATCAGGTTTTGGAGAGTTGGCAGCCATTTCTTTCCTGACTGTTTTCAGTTAGCGCTCTCTTCACACTCAGAGGTGAAAGTGGCAGTTAAAACCGTTTGTCTCATCAGCAAGCCAGAGACAGCAACTAATCAGAACCCTGGCTCCTGGCATGTTCAGCCAATCAGCTGCCGACACATGTCTTTCCAGTCAACCCACCACATCATGGTGTCTCTACAAATCCCCACAGATAGTAGTATTCATTTACTAAGGCCCGTTCATTTTATAGGGTCTATTAAATTTGGGACTAGAAATTGCATTTAGCCCTTTACTGTAGAAAAGGCCTAAACCAGACAAACCACTCTGCCTTGCTTGATGGGTAAAAGAACATAGAGCGATTCATTATATCAGAAAAGGAAAGAAGGAAGATGAAACACTGAAATGTTATTTAACTGCTTGTTGGATGAGAAAGGTGATAATATAGAACTAGTAACAACAATTAGTTTAATGCATTATAGCAGTGGTTCCCAACCGTGGTCCATGGACCACCAGTGGTCCACAAGAAAGTAAATATGGTCTGCAGCCTCATCACTACTACACCATTGCCTTGAAACCATGTGGCAGCAAGAGTGACTTGTCTTGTGAAACCCTCTTATAGCGCCAAAGCAACAGGAATGTCGGCAGGGGAGAGGCTGACTACCCACAAAAGATTACTACTACCACATCAGCTCTAGATTATTAAATATAATTTTCTGTGGGCAAGTAGATTGCAACTACTGGATGGCATATGTTCTGTATCAGAAACTAGAGCTGATGTGATCTATCCAATGCAATTTTCTGAACCAGCACCCTGAATAACCAAACTGATTCTAAAGTTGACCAAAAAACTAATTTGTAACCCTTTTGATACTAATATTGGAGAGGGGTCCCTGGTCAAAAAAAAGTTGGGGACCACTGGATTATAGAATAGGAATCTCCTCCAACTAAAATTTTCAGCCAGGATTCTGTGGTAAGAATGTAGTGGTTCGAATATGTGATGATGAGCTGGGAGACCATGGTTCGAATCCCTACTCGCCCATCAGGTGGCCTTGGGCAAGTCATACTCTCTCAGCCTCAGAAAAATACAAAGACAAACCACCTTTGAACAAACCTTGCAAAGAAAGTCAAGGTGGACTTGAAGGCACACAACAACAATTGTTTACTTCCACAATCAATCCAGTGGTATGCATTTTACAATGACTACTTTTCTTCCTCTCATACAAATCAGTTGGACGGGGTAGGAATATTAATTCCTCTGGGGAATTAATATTCCAGTGCAATGATGTCTGAAAAGATAAATGGCTCTTTAAAAAAATGATTCAGGTGATATCAGTTTTGATAAATTGATACTTTACTACTATTGCATTTTGATCCGTGCAGTCATCATTGAGGCAGATCCACAGCAAAGACAAATAAAATATAAAATGTATTTAAATGACACACAAGATGGTAAAAAACAAGATATGATCACGGCGGTAATAATAATTACAACAGCAATAACTAAAGCAGTGATCCTATTAACAGGAATATCTTCGTTAAGAAAACATCCAATAGTGATGCTGCTTTTTAGATAGGCTTTTTAATGTCTTCCCATCTCCAGCCTTTCTTCCTTATACTCTGTCTTCCTCAGTGGTTCGCAACCTCTGGGTCCCCAGATGTTTTGGTAGTATATTATATATAATGTGGTATAATAATATAGAACAATATAATAGTATATAATAATATAATTGTTTTACTTATAATATTGCAGTATAGTAGTATAGTACAACATAGTAATATTTACTATGGTAAATTGGCTGGGATTTCTGGGAATTTTAGGTCAAAACACCTGGGAACCCATAGGTTGAGAACCACTGATCTAGCTGGATGTTGAATCTAATACACTGTGTAGCTGGATCTGTTATCCAGTTAAAGTGAAGACCAGGGATTCTTGAATTTTGAAAGTACATGATGTTTCAAAAAGATGAACCTGGTTTGAAATTGTAATATCTCTGCAACCAGAAGCTACGCATGAATGAAACTTTTATCACTTGAAAGGATGGGGCATAGTGTTTCAAACGATTACTACTAGGTGCTTCTTGCAACACACAATCATCCCCTACATTCAGTCATGCACAATATCATATACTTTATTTATATTCTGCCCTATCTCCCTGAGGGGACTCAGGGTGAATCACAGAACACATATATGGCAAACATTCAATGTTGTTATACAATTAACAAGGACAGACAGTACATAAACAGAGGTAAAGTCTTATTCACATCTTTTCCAATTCTGGAAATATTTGTTTTATTTATCATATCAGGAGCAAACAAGGATACACTTGTAATGTATTTTTAAAAAGCACAAAGTTTAAAAACTTGACATTGTATTAAATGTCCTTTGATCAGTAGCTGGCCACTTGGAGTGCCTCTGGTGTTGCTATAAGAAGGTGCACGTGGCAGGGCTCAGACAGCATTGTAATAGGTGGTCTCTGTGGTTTGCTCTTCTCCGCACTTACATGTCGCGATCTTCACTTTGGTCCCCATTTCATAAAGTTGGCTCTGCATCTCATGGTGCCAGAGATGTTCAGCGCCTTCCAAGTCACCCAGTCTTCTGTGTGCCCAGGAGGGAATCTCTCATTTGGTACGAGCCATGGATTGGGGTTCCGAGTTTTAACCTGCCATTTTTGGACTCTTGCTTTCTGAGGCGTTCCTGCGAGTATCTCTGTAGATCTTAGAAAACTGTTTCTTGATTTAAGGCATTGGCGTCCTGGCTGATACCCAAACAGGGGATGGACTGGAGATGTCACTGCCTTGGTTCTTTCATTATTGGCTGCTACTTCCCGGCGGATATCAGGTGGCGCAATACTGGCTATACAGTGTAATTTCTCCAGTGGTGTAGGGTGCAGACATCCTGTGATAATGTGGCATGTCTCATTAAGAGCCACATCCACTGTTTTAGCATGGTGAGATGTGTACTGGGCATGTGTACTCAGCAGCAGAGTAGCAAAGCACAAGGGCAGATGTCTTCACAGTGTCTGGTTGTGGTCCCCAGGTTGTGCCAGTCAGCTTTCGTAGGATGTTGTTTCTAGCGCCCACTTTTTGCTTGATATCCAAGCAGTGATTCTTGTAGGTCAGAACACGGTCCAGAGTAACTTCCAGGTATTTGGGTGTGCTGCAATGCTCCAGTGGGATTCCTTCCCAGGTAATCCTCAGAGCTTGGGATGCTTGTCTGTTCATAAGATGAAAAACACATGTTCTGGCAAGATATGGTCCAATGAGATATTCTCCATTTGCAGGGTTATTTTTTTAAAATTGTTTCTGTCTCAAAATGGTTAGTAAAGCTTGATAATTTATTAAACTGTTTCTAACTTTTTGTGTAATTGTGTAACATGTGTAATTTCCGGGCTGTATGGCCATGTTCCAGAAGCATTATGGAATTGTAATTGTGTAACATGTGTAATTGTGTAACATGTTCCCATCATGACACATATTGGATCCATCATTTTGAAACACCATGTAGAAAAAACAAGTGGAAAAAATTATCAGGAACACACAGAATAAGACAACACTAATTGATATTAATTTAATTTTAAAAAATAAAATAAAATATTACACATTTCCATTTTGTTACTTTGTGGAAGAGCTTAAATACTGATTTTATCCTTATCTTGTATACTACTCTGCTGTTGGAGCTTTTATTTGAAATGACCTGACGGTTACTCAATAAACGTGACTGACTGACTGGCTTAAATACTGTTATTTGTAATGCAGAAAAACAATACAAAGGACTTCATTGCATAAGGCAGGCAGACTGGCATTGCAGTTAAAGTAATGTTCCTTTTTGCTGTGCATATCTCATTGCTGGTCTGAATTCTCCCTATGACTAATCCATCCTCGTTATTGATGGGAAAAACCCATAAATGGCTTGCAATCCTAAAATGCTCACATTCCTTATCTTGTGCAATTGGTCTGTTCTACTTCTGTGTCAACAGTAAAGTGATGTTAGCGGGTTATATTTCCCCCCTCTCCCTTTCTTCCTCCTACCTCGCACTATTCTTAAACTGTCTGCTTTTAATCTACTTAATATTTTACAATTTGCCTTTTTCTGTATTTGTTTTTCATTTGCTGAAAATGTGGATTTTTAAAAAGAAAAAACAAAGCAGCAGAATGCGAGGTTATGAGGGTACACAAAAGTACAACAGTAGGACCAGAGATTGTTGAATTGGCACAGTTAAATGTGTGCAATATCTAAAGTGTAATTTTAATGTTTTTTTCTTAAAAAAAAAATTTCAAAATCTATGTTTACAAGTTCTAGTGTTGTGTGTATTCCTCTATTTGCTCTTGCTCAATTAATGTCCCCAATTTATGCATGGCCTGAGTGGTGAATATTTCTCAAAGCCTCTCTTTCTTCCTGGATTAGCCTTTGAATTCTTGCCAAGTAGTTCTGTTTAGAGTTGTTGAAAAAAACTACTAAATAAAGAAAATATCTACAATAATTGGTCCAAATTAAATTGAGTTGGATGGTAGATATGTGATAACTAACTAGAGGTGGTTATTCACTTCATGTTCACCATGAATGCTAAAGTTTATGACTCAATTTTAATAATTTCAAAAGATTACCTTAGCTTTAAAAAAACTGGAGAGAACAAGAAGATAATTAAAACTTTTCATCCAACAATCGATGAATAATGTGTTGTCAAAGTCTTTCATGGTCAGAATGGCTGGGTTGCTGTGAGTTTTCCAGGCTGTATGGCCATGTTCCAGAAGCATTCTCTTCTGAAGTTTCACCCACATCAATAGCAGGCATCTTCAGAGGTTGTGGGGTCGGTTGGAAACTAGGTAAGTGAGGTTTAAATATCTGTGGAATGTCCAGGGTCAGAGAAAGAACTCTTACCTGTTTCAGGCAGGTGTGAATGAACCCATGAAAATGAACAAAATCTGGCTAACAGTATTTTAAAAAACCTCTAAAATCAGGACAGTAAATAAAGAACACCACTCAGAAAACAGGGAATTCCGACCATGAAACAATCAGGGCCAGCTAACACCTCCCAACAAAGGATTCCCCAGGCAGGAAGCTACCAGGCTTTGAAGCTGAAAGGCCATTCAGGGCTAGTCAAGGTTACCAATTGCAACATTCACATCTGCCTCAAATAGTCAAGAGTTCTTTCTCCAACCCTGGACATTCAACAGATATATAAACCTCATTTGCCTAGTTTCCAACAGACTTCACAACCTCTGAGGATGCCTGCAATATATGTGCGCAAAAGGTCAGGGGAGAATGCTTCTGGAACATAGCCATACAGCCCGGAAAACTCACAGCAATTAAGTGATTCCAGCCATAAAAGCCTCTGACACCATAATTGAAAAGTTTTTAAACTGGGAACAAATTCTTAACTGGAATCATAAAAGGAAAAAATGGACTTGCAGGGAAGCTTCAACGACTTAGGATTTATAAATATTGTGAGGACTAGTATTTGAGTCCATAACAAGTTGGAATTAGGGCCCACTTTTGCATTTGATAGTTTATTTATGAGGAGGTGAAAAAGGAACAATGAGAATGTGAATTCATACTTTGAACACTAGATGTCACACTTGTCCTGCATATTAGCAATTGAAAAACATTTGCTTTCCTAAATAAGGCTGAGAAATTGGTTATTTCATTTTTTTAAAAACCAATCAGAATGACCTAATTCCATACCTTCTGGATTAAAAATAGAGGCATTTTTAATTGCAAGTCCATACATTTCCAGGCCTGTAATGGATTTCATGGAGGGCAGAGAAGAGTATTTTAACAATATTTACACTGGAAATGTATACCGAGTATTTTGAATGCTGAGGTGAGGTGCATCACTTTTTTAAAATATGTGTGATAATATGCATGGACACACACACACTTCAATCTGCATAGAAATGACATAAAATGGGGAAAGAATGGACTGTGCAAAAATGGAATTGGCAGATCTGCCTGTCCTTGGAATATTGACAATTCATCCTGTTGGGGGATGTGTGCACACACACACACACACACACACACACACACACACACACACACACAATGCTTGGGAAAATCTTCTGGAAAATTCCTGTGCATAACACTGTTTTGTTACATATTTAATTATACAGAGAAATCACAGATAAAAAAGGTGAAAAGCTATCATCTGTACACAATTACATCCCTTAACATTAAGTCTAGTCATGTCCAACTCTGGGAAATGTTGCTCATTTCCATTTCTAAGCTGAAGAGCCGGCGCTATCTGTAGACGCTTCCAAGGTCATGTAGCTGGCATGACTGCATGAAGCGCTGTTACCTTCCTGCTGAAGCGATAGCAATTGATCTACTCACATTTGCATGTTTTTGAACTGCTAGGTTAACAGAAGCTGGGGCTAAAGTGGGAGCTCACCCCACTCCCTGAATTCAAACCGTCGACCTTTTGGTCAGCAAGTTCAGCAGCTCAGCTATTTAACCCACTGTTTCACCGGGGAATGCCTAAATCACAGATACCGCTACACAAAATAATTATCTGGAAAACTCAAAACATATATATTGGGAGGATACTGTGCAGAGAACTTGGGATTCTCCCAAAGCATGGATAATACTACAAACACTATTTGTCCTTGCATACAAGAATGAGCTATACAAACATTGACATCTCTGCTTTTTAAGTGTATTTAATTTGTACCATGTTCTAGTTAATACGCTGACATCTTGTACTACAGGAGAGTACATGACCCCCAAGATCCCCCCACACACACACACACACAATGAGACCAATATGTTACTCAGATGTTTGCCAAACAGTATTTCATTCTGGCACAGAGCAAACAGACTTGCTTAGCATTTGCAAGGATGCTGCTTTACATGCCTTCAGAGTATGCCCTAGCTAGCTAGTGGGGGAATCATGTGGCCTTCCAGATGTGGCTTACTGCAGGAAACCACAATTTAAAGTAATTTTGAATTGGCAAAAGATTAAATAATTAAAAACTCTGGATTAAATTAAAAGTTTTCCAACAGTCAATACTAGAAGGAAAAAAGAAACATCAGTGAGAACAGTATGCAAATTTCTGTAGAAACAAATATATATCCAGCAAATACTTGGAGCTGAATAACGTTTCCTTTCTCTAAATTTCTAGGGAAGAGGGTTCCAAAGATAACTGTATATACAGAAAAGATTTAGAGTAGTTTCTTAAACTTTTTCCACTCACAACCCCTTTCTTCCCAAGGAAGTTTTACATGACACCAGGTAGAAAAGTATATAAAACAGGTACAAACATTTACAGATAATAAATCAGCATTTGCCAGACTTGCTAAACTGGATTATTTTACTTTCTGTGGTTTACAGCTGAAGCATTTTATGCAGAGTCTATGGTAAACACTGCACATTGTTGTTAACAGATTTGTGTAAACGGGAGCTGTTCAGAAACCTTTACATATTGCTAAATTTTGGGAGATCCAACATTGAGCTAAGAGGACCCCATTTGAAGTCGGATCCAAAGTTTAAGAAGCAGTGATCTTGATCTAAAGCATTACCACAAGAAGCTACTACTCTTTATGTTATCGTAACCTGGAATAACAGCTATTTAGTGGTATTATCACTCTCCTCATTGAACTACTGCTGGCGTCATACAACTGTGATGTCTCAGCAGTGAGAGGTTGCACTTTCAGCTAGGCATTAACTCCACTCTCCCTCTGTGCCATGCCTACTTTGATTTCCTTTTTTTAAAAAAAAACATCTTGCAATTATGAAGTGTTGTATTTTTAATTTTTTTCAGTTAAGGGAGAGGGCAGCATGCCACCACAGAAGGGTTGGACCTCATTGTACCAGGAAAGTCCTGCGACCATGAGGCCATCAGACCTGGGGAAAGCTTCATCACAGAAAGCTGGTGCATGGACAGTGGGTACTGCATTTTTTTTTCATTTCAGGAGCGACTTGAGAAACTACAAGTTGCTACTGATATGAGAAAATTGACCATCTGCAAGGACATTGCCCAGGGGATGCCCAGATGTTTTAATGTTTTAGTATCCTTGTGGGAGGCTTCTCTCATGTCTCTACATGGAGAGCTGGAGCTGACAGAGGGAGCTCATCCACGCTCTCCCCAGATTTGAACCTCCGAACTGTCGGTCTTCAGTCCTACTGGCACAAGGGTAAGTCATTGTGCCACTGGAGGCTCCTAATAATGCAGCAGGGACTATATAATATCATGCAATAAGGCCATTGACTTCCTCTGTTAGGTTCAACCTCTGCATAATTAAGTCTCTCACTCTTGTCTACTTTTATAAACTTAAGAATCACATTTAGCAATTGTACCCATCTCATTGAAATCAGCATGCAATCTTTTGGCTTTAAAATCTCATAAGAACATAAGAACATAAGAAGAGCCATGCTGGATCGGGCCTCAGCCCATCTAGTCCAGCATTCTGTGTCACACAGTGGCCCACTAGTTGTACACAGGGATCTCTAGCAGAAAGGAGGGCAAAACCCTCACCTGCTCCCGACCCCCCACAACCAGTACCCGGGGAAATCCTGCCTGCCTCCATCAACACAGAGGTGGCACTTGGATGTCCATTTCAGTAACTACTGATTCCCTTGGTATCCATGAATCTGTCTAATCCTGCCTTGAAGCTGTCCAGGGAGTGCCCTCTAGTCCTAGTGTTGTGTGACAGAGAAAATATTTTTCTTTATTCACCTTTTCTATCCCATGCATGATTTTATACACTTCGATCAAGTCACCTCTTAAACGCCGTCTTTCAAGGCTAAAAAAGACCAAGACATTGCAACCTGATTTCATAAGGGAGCTGCTCCATCCCTTGGATCATTTTTGTTGCCCTTCTTTGTACCTTTTCCAGTTCCGTTATATCCTTCTTGAGGTGCGGTGACCAGAATGCAGCAGGTACTATATAATATCATGCAATAAGGCCATTCACTTCCTCTGTTAGGTTCAACCTCTGCATAATTAAGTCTCTCACTCTTGTCTACTTTTATAAACTTAAGAATCACATTTAGCAATTGTACCCATCCCATTGAAATCAGCATGCAATCTTTTGGCTTTAAAACCTCAGAAAACATAAGTCTGTGTAGGATTCCTTCTGCCCTATTTATGAAAAACCATATCAAAATCTACGTTACTCTTTGTTAGGATAGAGAATGATTAGTAGAACCAGGGGCTGAATGGGTTTCATATATCCCCATCTACTTTCATGGTATCACATATATACACAGAAGTAGGCAAGAAGGCAGTCATTTATATGCAGATGCAGAGAAGGAGCAAATTAGCTGGGAGTACCCTGAGATTAGTATTGCCTCACTTGCTGTAATGGACTAGACTGCTATGTGTGACTGTTCCTTGCTTTTCTCGGGACTCAAACTAGAAGGGTTTGTATAGAAGCAAATAATGAGGAAATCAAAACCAATGTAATAGGATTGGTTTGAAGAAATGTACATAGGTTCCATCATCCATTTACATTTATGGCTGTATGCCTTCAAGTTGTTTCCAGATTATAGTGATCCTAAAGTGAACCTCTCATTGGATTTTGTTTGGCAAGATTGGTTTCAGAGTGGGTTTGCCTGTAAGACTGAGGGAGTATGACTTGTCAAAAGTTAACAAGTGGGTTTCCATGCCTGAACAATGATTGCAATCCAGTTAAACACTCAAACTATTACACAAGTTTTTCAAACTGTACTCTTCTAGATGTTTTGGACTTCAGATCCCATAATATCTAACAGTTGGTAAAATGGCTGGGATTTCTGGGAGCTGAAGTCCAAAACACCAGGAAGAGCACAGTTTGAGAAAAACTACAACAATCTGATATAATAAATGTCTACAAAGGAGCAAAATTCCTTTAACAGAAATGTTTGGCTCACATTGTTAGGGAGCCTGTATCCTGTGCCATTAGCTATCCAGGATCTGTTGGTGGAGAACTTCAGGACCCCTTTATCTCTTTCTACATCTTGTTATATTTACAATGTACAGCACTGTACAGCATGTGAATAGAGGGTCTGTGGCATATCAAGAATAGAGGTTGTGTTTCCCAACCAGTGTGCCGTGGCACACTAGTGTGCTGTGAGCGATCATCAGGTGTGCCGTGGGAAATTAGAACCTCCAATACCCTTTCTTCCTCCTCCTGCCGAACACTTTTTCTTCTCCACTCGGGCTCCCTTCTTCCCAGCCTCTCTCTGCTTGCTTTGCCTCGCTTTGTTCACGCTGCTGCTTCTGCGGGAGGGGGGAGGGAGGAAGACGTGACCCGTGCAAGAGCTACTGCGCAGACTCACTCCATGTCTTCCTCCCTCTCCTCCACAGTGCTCTCTGGATATAAATGAACTACAACTCCAAAACTCAAGGTCAATGCCCACCAATCTCTTATAGTATTTTTTCTTGGTTATGGTAGTTCTGTGTGGGAAGTTTGATTCCATTCCATCATTGGTGGAATTCAGAATGCTCTTTGATTGCAGGTGAACTATAACTCCCAGCTGTTGAGCAAGAGCTTCGTGTGTGTCTTTCTGCCATTCCTGCCAGGATATCTATGTTGTGTTCATCGAAACAGGCCCAGGTTTCACACTGAGTGTATAAATACATTTAAAAACATATTAACTATATGTATTACTGTGTTAGAGTGTCATTTTGTGTCATTTTGGTTGGTGGTGTGCCCCAGGATTTTGTAAATGTAAAAAATGTGCCGCGGCTCAAAAAAGGTTGAAAAACACTGGTATAGACTATAAGGAGGTGCATTGTCTTGAAGACAAATGAGATTGCATAGGAGGTGGGCCAGGCTCCGCAAGCATTATTAACATTGTCTACTGACCCAGAATCCCTTCTCAGCAGTGGCTGCAGATACAATAACATCACCTAGTGTGGCAACTCATCCTGCCACTCCCTGGACCTCTTCCCACACCAGCCCAAACCACATTATTGTAGCTGAAAATTTCACAAAACCATTGGGGTTTTTTTTTAAAAAAAACAAACCCAGCAGCAACTAAGACAACATTGCATGCTTGTAGTGTATGTAATTTAAAGTATTGTAAGTGGGACAGTTCTAAGCGCATATACATCAGAAGGTTTAAGAAGAGGCTCAGCACAGAATGTAGCCTTGCAGGTGTATCATACATGTCATCTGGGTTTAGGAAACATGTTTTTGTATTTATATCTAACTGCACAGATATGTCTATAAAAACAATACACGCCTGCTTAAACACTGCAGAAAAAAATTACAGTCATTTTATGTCACCTGGTAGCATTCCCACACACCGTCAAGTGATGCCATGGAACAATAGCATCAGCGCTGAAACCTACTGCACTCCCTTATTTATTTATTTATTTATTTAAAACTTTTGTACCCCGACCTTCTCACCTCTATCGAGGGACTCAGACCGGCATAACAGCAAAGATTCAATGCTATACAATTTTAAAACAACTAGAACAACATATTAAAATACATAAAAACCCAGCATAAAACCACATAGCCATTAAAACAATTCCACTCAATCTGTAAACGTGGTCAAACATTCAGATAGATCTTACCCAGTGCCACTGCCCAGTCGCTATTCATTCTGACAGTTTCAAGAGGATGTGGCTCCTTGCCAAAACAACAGCTTTCTGGGCATTATTGGCTAGTGCTGTCTTCCATTTCCCTGCCTTGTGGGCACCCCCTCAAACAAGGGAGAGACGCCTTGTAACTACCCAGGTATTTATCAGCTGATATGACTGCTGGCAACTCTGCAGTTCTTATCCCACATGGTCAGTCATATGTCTAATGAAAGCTACTCTCACTTATTAGTACATCCAGGTGCATCTGAATTGCATCTCCTAGTATACGTCAAGTGGTGTTCAATAATCATTTTGTGTCCATTGGTAGTACTGAAAATAAGATTGACATATTAATGTTGACAAACCTGCTAGACATACCACTGCAGAAGGACTTTTCTAATACAAGACTGTCTTCAGTAGAGCAGAATTTATGACCAGCATATTATGCTCAGGTCAGGGTTGAAAATTGGTTTCTTCCCAAGTTGCCCAAATAACCTTACAAACAAAACCTCACCATAGCAAAAAAATCTTAGAGGAAAAAGATCCAAGAAGCCTTTAAAAATCTTACTTCGCGAATGAAGATTCTTAGGAAGGATTCATCCCATGGTTTTTACAAGCGCGTTGATGACTAAAAAGGACAATCTGAGATAGGCAAGTCCAGTTGCAGAAAGCACAGCAGAAAGTCTCCTTGGGTGATGTTGTTTCCAAGTTGCTGTTCTTTCTGCTTGGTAGTTTCTCTTTGAGACCCGTTCGGCGTGTCTTCTCGAAAGAGGCTGCAACATTATGGATAGTGCGTCTCCATGCCTCCCGATGTGAGGCCAGGGTGGACCATTTTTGGTGATCAATCTGGCCTAGCCTGAGATTTTGTTTCAGGGAGTCCTTATATCTCTTTTTGGGGGTGCCTTTCTTGCACTGACCCTTGGCGAGTTCACATGCTATTCCACAATATAATTAAAAGGTGATATACAAAAGTTTTTACCACACAAGGTAATTTGTAGAAATAATCTATAAGTGAAGGGGGAAGCAAAATGCATTTGATGGTCTCACTAAACATCTAGATGAGGGTTTGAGGGTCTGGGGCTACACACATGCAAACTACATACACATGTTCTTTCATTGTGAAAGAGTTCTTTCACACTCACATTGTAACTGCCTTGATTCTGACATGCTATCCCTTAGTAGCAAAAGCACTTCTTTTAATCTTCATTGTAATATAACAAAACAGACTGATAGCTCTGCAGTTTCCAGAAAAAATCAGTCTGTTGCTGTGTTTTGATTTGTACATATAAAGATACAACCTATAACAATGTGACTTTGGGGGTAAGGAGTTAGTGGTAAGCATCTTAATTTTTCAAAACATAAGGGTCAAGTTCCTTCTTCCCTTCTCTCCCCTCCCCATCCCCATCCCAAACTGTTACTTCTGAGCCCCAAAATAAAAGAGAATGGAGGTCTTGTGGTTCTTCCTTTCTGCCTGGGCCACTGCCATAGCTCCCTTCCTGATCAAACAGCTTCCTAGCAAAGCCCAACTGGTGAAGTCTGTTGCTCAGAACAAAGTGCCCAGCCATGAGATCAACAATGAAGGGGTTGATCAGGCTACTTCCTCACCACTGACTGAACAGATGGACATCCGATCAAATGACTTCTCCAGTGGGAATCTGTTGGGGAGATGAATCACTTTGGAGGGAAAAGAGAAATTAAAAGTATGTCGAACCCAACTTGGGATGTGGACAACAATAAAATTTCAGTGTACTATAGCTCGGTGTTGCCTCAATACGCTCTGAGTCTGAATCTATACTGCAACTGGATTATTTTGGTGATGGAGATAAACCCTGCGAGTTGAACACAATTGGATTTTACCCATTGTTTTATTAGTCTACTGATAGCCATTATAGAGATTTATTGGTTGAAACAGCCATACACCAGTAAACAAATAAATATAAACACAAAGTAAATACAGATTAATGTTGATGGGCTGTGCACAAAACCTCTGATCAATATATAGAGGTCAGGACTAAGGTCAATGAATACAATTCCCTGTCTCACTTCATGTATTGACAATTCTCCTTGGTTGCTGTCTGCAGAGAACTTTTATCATGTCTGTTTACAGGGAGATGCAGAGAAAAAGTACAACTGGTTTCCTTCCCTCAAAAATATTGCAATAATCAGGCGTTTCCTTGACACACAGTATTCCTTGTGATGGTGGGAATATATAATCATTTAGCTCATTTTTGTTGTTTCTCTCTCTCTTTCTTGTGTGTATATGAGTTAAAAGGTCAAGGATAATGACAACTGCTAATTAGAAAGCATCTGGCCATTCAGACTGGCCACTTCCCTAATGCATACAATACTTTTAATGATGTTCTTGTTCAACAAGACTTAGACAATTTACTATAATACAATAATAAGTCTGATGTTCCCTTGCCAAGCCATAGCAGATGTTTAGAGCTTTGTGATTGGATTCCCAGCAGAAGAGGGAACCAGTCACCTTGATTCAGAGTTCGTTCTAAGGGCACGTCAGTTTACTTACAGCTGTACAATATCCTTTTTTTCTCAAATGTGCTGCTCAAAACAAAAAAGGGACTTAAAAGAGCTTTATATATTTTAGCTATCATTTACTGTGGCTTCTGTTCTCGTTTGTTCTGAAAACTCTCTGGTCGAATAATGGGTATTGGACATAATTTTCTCACAATGTCTAGGTGCAGAACTGAGAAACAATATTTTTGGGATATAATTCCAAGAATTACCACCACCATCCCCATCATATCATGCTGGCTGGAGGATTCTAAAAATAGTAGACCTCCCCCATCAGACAGTGTTTTCTAAGTTCTATGATGACCGTTGTCAGCAAGGCTGCTTCTTTTTTCTTTTCTTTTTTAAAACAAAACAACAGCTATTGAAGATTTTTTTTAGTCCATCCATTGACACTTTGTTGGCTTTTAGAAATACAGTAGAGTCTTGCTTATCCAACCTTTGCTCATCCAATGTTCTATATTATCCAATGCCGTCTGCCTTCTGCCCGGATCCACAACTGTTTCAATACATTGTGATGTTTGGGTGCTAAATTTGTAAATATATTAATCACTACATAACATTACCATGTATTGAACTGCTTTTTCTGTTGATTTGTTGTAAAACATGATGTTTTGGGGCTTAATTTGTAAAATCATAATGTAATTTGACATTTAAAGGCTTTTCCTTAATCCTCGTTCTTATCCAACATTTTCACTTATCCAGTGTCCCGCCATTCCATTTATGTTGGACAAACGAGACTCTACTGTATTTGTGTTGTCATGTACTGTGGCAATGGCTGACAGAGTACAGAGAAAATGATACAGAAGGTTACACTATTTTTTTCTTTAGCCCTCATTTCTTTTTAAAAAGAAATACATTAAATGGCACTTCTGTTAACTCAGGCCCCATAAAATGCTGAAATTGATGCTTAGAACTGCTAGGACATAGTCTAGAGCCCCATCTAAACTGCATTTATATGGTTAGTGTAGACCAGGGGTGCTCACACTTTTTCAGCATGCGAGCTACTCTTAAAGCAACCAAGTCCAAAAGATCTACCTGCCCCCGCCGCCACGTGCTCCCGCCGCCGCGTGTTCCGCGTGCTCCCGCCGCCACGTGCTCCCGCCGCCGTGCTCCGCTGCCGCGTGCTCCCACCCAGCGTGCTCCCACTGCGCGTGCTCCCGCTTTTTCAGCCTGCGGGGCATTGCAGGAAGGAAAAAGCACGAGGCAGGGCATCCAGAGGGAGCGCTCCGCCCTGCCTGTTTCACCGGCAACGGAGACTGCACAGCTGCTTCTAGACGAAAGAGAGAGAAAGGGCACTCCCTCCAGAGGCCCCGCCTCGTGCTTCCTTCTTCCTGCAATGCCCCGCAGGCGAAAGAAGCACCGCAAGAGCGGAAGCCAGCAGCAGGAGCGCGTGTGCGTGCAGGGTGTGCATGCGCATGGCAGGAGCACCCCATCTCGCTGGTGAGGCCTGAAGATCACCTGGAAGAGGGCCGAAGATCTACTAGTAGCTCGCGAGCTACCTAATGAGCACCCCTGGTGTAGACTATATTCTGGTCGACTACAAACAAAACACAACTTTACAATGTGTTGATTCCCACAAGCCAGAGGGCAAAAGCAGCAGAGCAGTAAAAACATGGCTGTTCAGAAAGGCATTTGGCCCATAGCCAATTCCTGCTCTATTGCACCCGCTGTCCTGCCGCTAGCATGCCATTGTATTGCAGCTTGGCCTGCAACTTGATTTATTCGGGGGTCTTAAACTGTTTTTAATGTATTTTAATGTATTTTATGTGTTTTATGTTTTTACTCTGACATTCTTGTAAACCGTTCTGGGCTCCAGAGAGAGCGGTATACCAAGTCAAACTTAATAAATAAATAAATAATAAATAAAAAGGTGAACCAAAGTGGAGAACCACCACAGAGAGGGGCCTCTTCCTGATCTGTGCTCATTTTTACTTGATATGCTACAGGCATATTTGCGCAAACTTTTGCCAGTTGTTCCAATCTGCGAAAGTAGTAATTAAAGAAATGAGAAAGTGCCTGTAACAAACAAGTTAAATGTACCATTGCATGATTCTTGTGCACATTACTTACACAGAGTGATGGGACATGTAGGTCTTCCATATCTATCTGGTGGTTTGCAAAACCTTTTGCTTCTTCCTAACACAATGGTTAAGAACTGCATTGTATTAATCTACACTGTCCATATAATTTTTATTTATTTATTTATTATTCCAACTTGTATACCACCACTCCCTGGAGGCTCGGAGCGGTTTACAATGCAAGCAAAGCAATATACAATACATCATTAAAAATACAAAAATCCCCAATTAACAGGATTCGATTGTCAGCCGGAACAAATACATTTTACATGCCCTTCGAAAAGAGTTTCAAACTGCATTGGTCAGTCCCGCTTCCTTTTTCTTTCCATTTTCCCCAGCATCATTGTCTTCTCCAAGCTTTCCTGTCTTCTCATTATGTGACCAAAGTACTTCATCTTTGCCTCTAATATCCTTCCCTCCACTGTGCAGTCAGGCATTATTTCCTGGAGTATGGACTGGCTTGATCTTCTTGTGGTCCAAGGCACTCTCAGAATTTTCCTCCAATACCACGGTTCTAAAGCGTTTATCTTCCTTTGCTCGGCCTTCCTTATGGTCCAGCTCTTGCACCCATAGGTTACTATGGGGAATACCATTGCTTTAACTATGTGGACCTTTGTTGCCAATGTGATGTCTTTACACTTCACTATTTTATCGAGATTGGTCATTGCTCTCCTCCCAAGAAGTAATCATCTTCTGATTTCCTGGCAGTAATCTGCATCTGCAGTAATCTTTGCATCTAGCAACACAAAGTCTGTCACTGCCTCCATGTTTTCTCCCTCTATTTGCCAGTTATCAATCAGTCTGGTTGTCATAATCTTGGGGTTTTTAAAAAATGTTTAACTGCAACCCAGCTTTTGCACCTTCTTCTTTCACCTTGGTTATAAGGCTCCTTGGCTCCTCCTCGCTTTCAGCCATCACAGTAGTATCATCTGCATATCTAAGGTTGTTAATGATTCATCCAGCAATTTTAACTCCAGCCTGAGATTCATCAAACCTTGCACGTTGCATGATTAGTTCTGCATACAAGTTGAATAGATCGGGTGTGGGTATACAACCCTACTGTACTCCTTTCCCAATCTAGAACCAGTCTGTTTTTTCATGGTATGTTCTTACTGTTACTACTTGGTTGTTATACAGATTTCTCAAGGGACAGAGAAGGTGACTTGGTATCCCCATACCACCAAGAACTTGCTGCAACTTATTATGATCCACAAAGTCAAAGGCTTTAGAATAGGCAATAAAACAGGAATAGATGTTTTTTTCTGAAACTCCCTACCTTTCTCCATTTTTTTGGTATGGGGATATAAGTTGATTTTATTCCAATCTGATGGCCATATTTGCCGGCATATGGCATGCATCACCTTGACAGCATCTTACCCTGTTCCTCAGTATATCCTTTACGTTGGTAATTTTAACTTACTCAGACTATTGTCTAATTACCTCTCTGAATTAATTGCCCACACATTTTCAGCTGTGTACAGGCATAACACTACTGCCTCTGCATAACACAGTGCCAACAAGTGATGTCATGAAATCCATCAGTGTTATTGTGCTATGTAAAATTGTCAGAGCTTATAATGACAAAGGTTTGGAATTTTATGGCCATCTGGTGAGGAGGAAATGCCTGATACTCTATACATAAAATGATCTAGCATAGCATTCTACTGAGGGCCACTTCAGCTAATTTCTCCTGAAAGTCAAGACCTGGGTCAAGATGAAATATTTTTATAATCAGAGTTTGGAAAAGTTTACTTTTGGATGATTGATCCCAGGATTGCCCAACCAGCATGATAGAAAGTTTATCTGAAAAAGTAAGAGAGCAAAGTGGGGGTGTGGAGAACCCTTAAAATCAATCCACTTGGGTTTCAAGGAAGACATTTCTGGCAGAAGATAAACAAACATCTTACATACTAATAGCAAATTTTCTCTCCTACATTGCTAAAAACAGCAGCATGCACATGAGGGAAATATAATTAGGCTTGGGAATGCAGAAGCACAGAAACATCTTTAGGGAAAAGCCCAGGAAGGAAAGGCAGAATAACCCCATAAGAGTTGAGCGTACTCCATGAACATGAAATGGAGTGTTGGGATAAGCTTTTCTATCTGTAGGTGTGAAAACAAATAACTGGCAGGTAGGGAATACCGCTGAGTATTTCAAAAAAGGGTGATATTGGCTGTTTGGAATAAATAGCAGCAATATACATTGAATTCAGTAAATCCATATAGGCTAATGTTTTATGCCACTGCATGAAATCCTTTCATATTTATGCATTAGATCAATGTAGAAATTATGTGACACTACAGATGTTGGCCTACACTCTCAGATGTCCTATTGGCTATACTGGCTAGGGCTACTGAGACTTCAAGTCTGTCAACAAATGTGCCTACTTGAAGCCCTTTCCACTGTTAGATATGCTGTCCTTTTGGAATCAGGATTGTGAGTAAAAGAAAGATTCTGAATCCTAACCATCCAAAGATTAGATCAGTCCTGCTTTGTATTATTGATTGTTCATCCACTGGTAAAGCATTCCTATGCCTCTCAATGATGTGTCATCTCAACAGTCTTCTGGCAAAGACATTCAGGCAAAGACATTCAGGCAACACAGGAGAGTTGTGGCCATAGCTGGGATAAATTACATTTTCCCCATTAGCACTTCTTTTTTTATAGTGGGTCAAAAATGGAACAAAACCAATATACTCAACGTATACCAATAATTTATTTTATTTATTTATTTACTCGGCTTCTATGCCGCCACTCCCTAGTAGGCTCGGGGCGGCTCACAGCCAGAAGGCAAAACAACATACAATATACAAAGACAGTTTAAAATGCAATATAAAATACAAAATAAAACTACACAATAAAACATCATTAAAACACAGTTGGGGTAGTTACAGTGGTCGAGCAATATTAGCATGGCTTGGGGGGCCCAGTGGGCCTATACCTGAAAAGCCAGCCGGAAGAGGTGGGTCTTACATGCCCGCCTAAACGGGAGTAAGTCTGGGATTGCTCGTGTAGCCGCCGGAAGGGCATTCCACAATATTTGCGCTATGACCGAGAAGGCTCTTCGGCAGGTGGCAGTTCTTTTGGCCGCTTTAGCAGAGGGAACGGCCAGCAGGTTGGAATCCTCTGAGCGAAGTGATCTCATAGGGTGGTATGGGGTGAGACGGTCCCTCAGATACGCTGGCCCCAGGCCGTATAAGGCCTTAAAGGTAAGAACCAGCACTTTGAAGGTGATCCGGTGCTCAATAGGCAGCCAGTGCAGATCCTGCAAAATAGGTGTTATGTGGCATCCTGCTGGGGAACCAGACAGGAGCCGGGTGGCAGTGTTCTGCACCAGCTTGTAATGTAATAATGATAATGATAATAATAATAATACACTTTATTTGTATTCCACCCTTCTCCCCTAGGGAACTCAGAGCGGATGATAGCAGACATAGGCAAACATTCAATGGCTTACAATCACATACAATGAGACACACAAACACAAACAAAGGAAAAGGCTTCTCCTTTCATTTCCGGCTTCTGGAGGTAGTGTTCATCTCTAACTCTGGGAGAGGTGCTTTTCTCCATTTCCAAGCCAAGGTGCCTGTGTTATCACCTCCTGGTCATGTGGCCAGAAAGACTGCTTGGAGTGTCTTTTTGCCTTTTTCTACCAAAGTGGTATCCATTTATCTACTCACATTTGCATGTTTTCAAATTGCTAGGTTAGCATGAGCTATTGTTGACAAGAGCTCACCTCAGGTCAGCAGTTCAACACCACAGGGGTTTAACCTAGATGCATTCAGACAAGTAAGTTGGACCAGAACCATTTAGAGCAGTGGTTCTCAACCTGTGGGTCCCCAGATGATTTGGCCTTCAACTCCCAGAAACCCTAACAGCTGGAAAACTGGCTGAGATTTCTGGGGCTTGTAGGACAAAACATTTGGGCACCCACAGGTTGAGAACCACTGGCTCAGTCCATTGCGCTATCACAGACACTTTAAGGCCAGTGTCCTGATAGTAAGAGCTGTTTGATAGTGGTATAGACTATCTAGAACAATGGTAGGCTCTAGAGTTGATTTTTAAAAAAAAACCATACAAATTTGGACATCCAAAGCCAGTTTTGAACCATGCAGGAAAGGTGGGGGTGGGGGGATCCAAATTTGAACCACTTACCATTTAAAAAAAATATCCTATAATGCTTGGATGTCTCCCAAGATTATTTTAATTTTCACAACCATTAAGAAACTTTGGTAAAGGCAAGGGAATTTTTGGCTAATCACAATGGGAGAGATTGCAAAAGGCCCTGCTGTTAAACTACATTTCCCACAATGCACAGCTGCTCATTAGCCAAAATGGCTGAAGGACCCAAAATACCTGCCTGTAGCAGTCTTCGTCTAAATATAAAATAAACTGATTGAATCTACAAAGGAGTCTTAAAAAAGCAGCAAAGCAGTAAGCAACTTTTGCAAAGCCAAGATACCATAAACTGCGTAAAAAACCAATAATTTCACTTTGACCTTATTGCCATGAACAAGGCACTGGGGTAGCCAGCCAGCCTACCCTTTACAGTAAGTAAGTAATGTTAAAAGAAAATGATTGATTGCAAATGGAAAAAGGAATAAACAGATGGATGTGTCTTGAGGATTCCCTCCAACTCATTAGAGGAAGCTAATGGATGTCAGGAGAGTTTGGATGGTGCCTTTCTGCCCAGAAGAAGGGGATCAATCTAGGTGTCGCTTGATGGGATCTGTACTATGATTTTCTGTTCTCCATGAATTTAACACAGTTTTGTGCCACACAAACAAAGTTTCTAGAGTAGAACAACTACTTTCAAAGTAAAGACCACCCAATGAAACAGGAAATAACACTTTCAAACCAGGAACAGATTTTCTTTATTATTAAAAATGTTTTTTTTATTAAAACTTTGAAAATTTGCCCAAAATCCATGGAGAAGTCAAAGGTTATGAAGTTTGGTGAGCTAACAGTAGTCTATGTGCTCTACCACTGTAGCAAGTTTCGGCATTGGTCTAAAAATGAGGGAGGGAGAATCCCTGAAGTTTTCCCAGTGCTAGTGCTGTTTTTTCCTACTGCGCATGCACATTAACGAATCGATTCAGAACTTTTGAAAGTTTTGGAAAGTTTCATTTAAAAAAAATTCAGAAATGACTTTAGAATCAAACCACCATTGCCCTCTACATCCAAAACAAGTTTTGAACCATTTTTGTGTGGCTCAACCAAGCCTAGTAGACACTCTTTAATGTAAGGTTTGCAAAGGAGATTAAATAGATTGAGATACATCAGTTGCAATGGCAGGGGGATTGAAAAGATAACCCTAGAGGTAATGTTCCATCTCCATGATTCTATGGGTCTATGTCCCCTAAATCAATGATGCAGTCCCTCTTAAAGGTATCCTTCTGGCTCTCACGATTGTGGCTCCATATCTGTGGAATACTTTGTCGATAGAAACACGAGCCATATACGTTATGTGTACTCTCAATTGTCTATATGTTTATTTTATGAAAATTTGGATAAAGATTTATTTTTTTAAAAAAGAAAAGAAAAGAAACACGAGCCATCCGAAGCTTACCTTCCTTCCGGAGGGCGTGCGAAACATTTCTTTTCCGGCAAGCATTCGGATCGTGCTGATTAGGATTTTGTGTTTTAATTGTATTTTATGCATTCTGTTCCTTGGATATTTGTAAACTGCTCCGAGTCTTTGGGGAGTGGCGGTATACAAGTTGGAATAATAAATAAATAAAAATAAATTCACACCAAAAAAATCAACATGCCATTCATCAGGCGTCAGACCCAATTCTAAGCTTCCCACTTTCAGTTCAACTTCTTCATTGGGAATAATGTAGCCGCAAAGGAAAAAATTATTTAAAATAAAATGAATCTAATAGTTGTATTAATTTTTGGGATACTTAACTTCCTTTGTAACATTCAAATCCATATTCATATCAGCTGGTCCTTAAGGATTCAAATGTTTTTCACTGTGCACAAAGCATATTTTCCTTCCAGCTCTGTTTTCTACCAACAACATTATATGATTATTCTTTGCAGTTCCAATTTTAAAAATTAGAACTAGCAATAAAGGATTGTTTGCATGTAAGCTGAATGCTTCTTAATTACCTACACGTGAACTATTTTTGTTGTTGCTATGGGCTATTTCCGTAAATACTGCCTTTGAATACCCACTGTATCCAATCCATGCACAAATGAAATAATGAATTGTGTCACTTTGGAAGATTCAACACTTAACAACATATTGAGAAAGCGGAGGTGGAGAAGATTGTTGAGTCATTGTGTAATGGGGAATACACTATTTGTTCTGTCATTTCTAAAACAGCTGAAAGGCAGACAAGATTAAGCACATATTTTCAAACAAGTGCTTTGCTTCTTCCAGCCCAAACAACTGGGAGTCCTTCTGGAAGCTGACTGTTCATGACTCAGTCATAGTCACCCTTCATTAAAAGAAAACACAACATAAAAGAAAGAGGAAAGATCATATCACGCTCCAGCTTTTGACTGTGATTTTGAAATGATGTTTTCTTTCCTAAGCCAAATGAATTGTTTGTCAAATTTACTAACCCTTTTCTGACTGTTAAATAGGAACTGGAGAATAAAAGATACAGTCAAGGCAGCAGATCTTTAAAACTAGTTGTATCATTTTTGAGGAAACATGCACACCTTAAGTCATTTTTAAAAATAGGGATATATAGGGATATATTTATGATAAAAGTGCAGCATAACAGAGAACTCTGGGAGAAATCACAGTTCATTAATACAGAACATTGTTTATTATTATTTATTTACAGTATTTATATTCTGCCCTTCTCAACCCGCAGGGGACTCAGGGCGGATTACAATGTACATATACATGGCAAACATTCAATGCCATAGACACACACCATATATAGGCAGACACTCAGAGGCTACCTAACATTCCAGCTACTGACCACCAGGGGAGCTGTTGTTTCCTCATTCTTTTGCATACTTCCTGGAGATTTTTGTGGCCTCAGGCTTTGTATTCAAATTTCACATTCGATCCCAGGCACAGTTAACAGATGATGGGAATGTATAACTGCTAGGAAGAGGAGAAACTTCTGCTATAGAAGGGACTAATGATTTGGAATAATCCTTCTTATCCTTCCACTAATTTGCCTGTACTGATGTCTCCCTTGTGCAGGCTGACAGCAATGAAGACAGTGTCCTTGATGCATGAGTTGTAAATTCCTCATTAGAGTCCCTACATTTTTTCTGAAGTGAGAAATCAGACATCAGAGATGTATCTATATAGTGTAGATCTCTAAGGTACCTTTTCAGGTGGAAGGGTGATTACACAAGTCAGGCATGTAGGCAGGGGGGCTAAGGGGGCTTCAGCCCCGAAATTGTCAGGGTGGTCCGCGAAAAGGCCTTACTACACAAGTATTTATCCTGGTCTACATCAGGGCCAGATTAAGGTTTGCAGAAGGTCTAAGAAGAATATGGTGCCCTTGGACCATGGTGGCACAATGAACTGCTGACCTGAAGTTTGGCAGTGCAAATCCATGAGACAAGGTGAGCTCTCATCTGTCAGCCCTAGTTTCTGCCAGCCTAGTAGTTCAAAAACATGCAAATGTGAGTAGATAAATAGTTTACCGCTTCAGTGGGAAAAGGCAAAGAGAAGCTCCAAGCAATCTTGCCAGCCACATGACCAGGAGATGACAACACAGGCTCCTCGGCTTGGAAATGAAGTAAACCACCTCCCCCCAGAGTCAGAGATAAGCACCGCCTCCAGAAGCTGGAAATGAAAGGAGAAGCCTCGGACTCTGTTTGTGTTCATGTGGCTCATTGTATGTGATTGATTATAAAGGCATTGAATGTTTGCCTATGTCTGCTGTAAATGCAGTAATTTGCAGAGTCCCCTAGGACAGAAGGGCGGAATATAAATAAAGACACACACACACACACACACACAGACACACACATACTGTATATCCATATCCAAATCAAAAGATAACAATAATAAACCATTAAAATATTTTTTCAAAATGAAACAAAATTTACAGTTAAATGGAAAATAATCTTTATTTCTGTATATTAGTATTTTATATACATTTGAAGACTTTTATTCAACTTATTCTAATTGCAGTCATTTATTTCCGCCAGTTCCTTGGGAAGTCTCACTTGGCCACGGTGGTCCACACTCTGGTTACATCCAGAATAGACTGCTGCAATGCTCTCTACATGGGTCTGCCT
Organism: Anolis apletophallus; assembly: GCA_030556195.1. Classification (NCBI taxonomy): domain Eukaryota; kingdom Metazoa; phylum Chordata; class Lepidosauria; order Squamata; family Anolidae; genus Anolis; species Anolis apletophallus. The sequence goes on along the minus strand of JARBWK010000003.1, from coordinate 184,990,697 downwards.
TTGAAAACTTCTCGGAAGCTTCAATTAGTCCAACGGTCGGCAGCCAGGTTGTTAACTGAAGCAGTGTACAGGGTGTGTACTACTATTTGTTGCGCCAGCTCCACTGGCTGCCAATTGGCTTCCGGGCTAATTCAAAGTGCTGGTTTTAACCTTTAAAGCCCTAAACGGTTCTGGCCCAGGTTACTTGTCTGAACGTATCTCCTACTATGAACCATCACGAAGCTTAAGATCATCAGGAGAGGCCCTGCTCTCAATCCCACTATTCTTGCAAATGTGATTGGTGGGGACAAGAGACAGGGCCTTCTCGGCAGTGCCCTCCCATCTGTGGAACTCCCTCCCTAAGGACATCAGGTTGGCTACCTCCCTCCTGTCCTTTAGAACAGTGTTTCCCAACCTTTTTTGAGCCGTGGCACACTTTTAACATTAAAAAAAATCTGGGGGCACACCACCAACCAAAATGACACTCTAACACAGTAAAGAACGGCTGGGGGATAGTGACCTGCTGGGAGTGCCGAAGCTGGGGAGGGGGGGGAGCCAGGCCCCGCCATGCCCTGCCCCCTCCCCCGGCTTCAGTTCTCCCACAACTTCGCCAGCCTTAAGGGGGCAGTGCCAAGCCAGCATTGTGCTGGCTCTGCCACCGCTGGCTTGGCACTGCCCCCCTCAAGACTGGCAAAGCTGCGGGAGAACTGAAGCCGGGGGAGGGAGCAGGGCATGGCGGGGCCTGGCTCCCCCCCTCCCCCCGGCTTCAGTTCTCCCACAGCTTCGCCAGCTTTGAGAGGGCAGTGCCAAGCCAGCATTGTGCTGGCTCTGCCACCGCTGGCTTGGCACTGCCCCCTCAAGGCTGGCAAAGCTGTGGGAGTGCTGAAGCCAGGGGGAAGGGGCGGAGCCAGGCTGCATCATGCTCCCCCCCCCCGGCTTCAGCTCTCCCACAGAGGAGGAGCATGAGTGGTGGACGGGCTTCAGTAGGCAGGGCTCCTCCACACAGCTTCAACAAGCAAGGGGAGGGAGTCATAGCGGATTGGAGGCTGGTTGGGGAAATGGCCGAAGATCCCTTCTTTTTCTTCTTCACCGCCTGGCCCTTCCCCCTCCTCTCCCAAGCAGCAGGAGTTTGGCAGGAGGAGGGGGGAAGGAAAGGGGGCAGAGAGCTTTTCTCGCGGCACACCTGATGATCGCTCAAATCAACAGTCTATAAGGAAAAAGCGCTGGTCGAAGAAAGGTAATGATCTGCACAGGAAAATAACTGATTTAGAGAAATTAATCAAATTGGACCCGAAAAAATGAAAAGAAAAAAAAGGATTTAAAAATGTATAATAAACAATTGGAAATATACGAAATGGAAAGAATTGAAAAGAGTATAAAAGCGACAAAACAAAGATATTTCCAATCGGCAAATAAAATAGGGAAACTGTTAGCCTGGCAATTAAAAGAAAAAAGAAGAAGGAATGTGATAACCGAGATAAAGCAGGGCGACAGGATAATCACAAATGAGAGAGAAATAAGGAATGTTTTTGAAAAATTTTTTACCAAGCTATATGAAAAGGATGATATAAACAAAGCAGAGATAGAATTATACATCTCAAAAAAAAAGCTAAATAAAATATCCGAGGCGGACAGAGAAAAACTAAACTCCGTGATAACCAAAGAAGAGATTAAAAAAGCGATCTACAAATTAAAAATAGGTAAATCGGCTGGCCCCGACGGGTACACAGCTGAGTACTATAAAACGTATATGAAGGAAATTATGGACATGTTAGCGTTGGTATTTAATGACATCTTGACTAAAGCATTACTTCCAGAGTCATGGAGGGACTCGAATACAATATTAATAGAGAAACCCGGAAAAGATCCCCTTGATCCTGCAAATTTCAGACCAATATCTTTATTAAATACTGATTATAAAATTTTTATGTTAATTATTTCCGAGAGACTGAAATCATTTTTGAATGGATGGATCAAGGGAGATCAAAACGGGTTTCTGCCAGGAAGACAGCTTAATTCGAATGTAAGAATATTGCTAAATGCAATAGAGTATTACGATAAAAAGATCGATAAAGGTGTCGCTTTTATCTTCGTCGACGCCGAAAAGGCGTTCGACCGAGTAAACTGGCACTTTCTCTCGTTAATGTTAAAAGAGATGGATATGGGATATCAATTTAACAATATTATTTCCGCCATTTATGCCGAACAATTCACAAGAATTATAGTCAATAATAAAAAAACGGAGAAGATAAGTATTCAAAAGGGAGTTAGGCAAGGGTGCCCGTTATCCCCACTTTTATTTATTATGATTTTGGAATTGCTTTTGTAAGAGATAAGAAACGAGGATGAGATTAAGGGACTCAAGATTAAAAATGAGAGTGTAAAAATCCAAGCCTTTGCGGATGATCTTGTTCAAATATTGGAGGATCCGATAAATAGAATATCCCATTGGCTTAAAATTGTGGAAAGTTTCGGGCAATGCTCGGGCTTTAAAATAAATAGAGAAAAAACGCAAATATTAGTTAAAAACCTGAATGAGAAAGACAAGCAGAACTTACAGAAAATTGCGGGTATCTCTGTAACAAACAAAGTTAGATACTTAGGTGTCCAGCTAACATCTAAAAATTCACAGTTATTCAAGAATAACTATACACCCAAATGGGTGGAGATCCAAAATACTTTAAAGAACTGGGAGAAGTTAAATCTTTCTTTATTGGGGAGAATCGCCGCGATTAAGATGACGATTCTCCCCAAAATAAATTTTCTATTTAGCACCCTGCCCATAATTCAGAATGATAGACAACTGGATAGTTGGAATAGAATATTATCTAAGTTTATATGGGCCGGGAAAAAACCCAGGGTGAGACTAAAGTATATACAAGACCATAAAGACAATGGAGGGTTGGGTGTCCCAAATTTGAAATTATATTTCCATGCAAGTTGCCTACACTGGATGAAGGAGTGGCTGAGGCTGGAAAATGATAGGTTACTAAATTTAGAGGGGTTTAATTTAAAATGGGGTTTGCATGCATATTTATGTTATAACAAAAGTAAATTTGACTCAAATTTTAAAGATCATTACATAAGGAAATCTCTCCTGAGAGTCTGGGAAAAATACTATACAAAAGGGAAAATTAAAATACCAATGTGGACATCGCCCGTAGAAGCTTTCCGGGTCCGGCAACTTGATGATCAACAGTGGATAACATATAACAGACTGTTGAAATGGGATGGGAATGAATTTAAGTTAAAAACAAGACAGCAATTAAAAGAAGAAAATATAGCCTTGAACTGGTTCCCTTATAACCAGGTTCTGAATATATATAACGAAGACAAAAAAGTGGGCTTCAGAAATCAATGTAATGAGATTGAAGATATACTTTTAAATAAAAACCAAAAGCTGATAAGTAGATTATATAAAAATTTTCAAAGCAAGGAGGGTAACCAAGAATTAGGAAAAGATCACATAGTTAAATGGTCTAGAAATATTGGTGTCAAAATTAAACCGGAGGTATGGAAAACAATTTGGCGGAGAAATGTCAATATATCTTATAGTCAAAATTATAAGGAAAACTGGGTCAAGCTTTTATTTAGATGGCACCTTGCGCCGGAGAGGATCGCTAAAATGTACAAGACAGCAAAACCACACTGCTGGCACTGTAGAATGAAAAATGGAACATATTTTCATATGTGGTGGTTGTGTGTAAGAGCGAAAAAATTTTGGTCCATGATCCATAGGGAGATTGAAAAAGTGCTAGGGAAAACGATATGTAAAAAACCGGAAAGTTTTTTATTAGGAATCCTTGAGCAAGAATTGGACAAAGTGGATAGAAATATTTTTATTTTAATTACGACAGCTGCGAAAATGATTTTCGCGAAATATTGGAAATCCGAGGCACCTCCGGCAAAAGAAGAATGGATATTTAAAGTAATGGACACCATCCAAATGGAAAGGATGACCGCCAGATTGAAAGAAAATACATCTAATGATAATTTTCAGGAAAAGAGTTATGACCTTTTTGTTAAATACTGTAAGAAGGAATATGACTTGGATTTTGATTTAAATGTATAAGGTGGGAAGGTAAAAAGGCATGTATAAATTGGGGAAGAGGATTGTAAAGTATGTGTAGTATTTGATGTCCCTTGCTATTCCCCCCCCCTATATTCCTAGTCCCAAACAGAGGGACATCCTAACACTTTATATGGGATAAAATCGTGAATTAGCAGCGACCAATAGACGGTCGCAATCCAGGTCGGCCCGACCTTTACTTTTAATCTTTCTATTCTTTTAATACCCCTCTTTTTTTTCCTCTCTTTCCCTCCCCCACCCTGCACGGACTACCTCCCTCTATCTCCTCTTTTTTACTTTTCCCGACGCGGGGGTCAGAGTGGATTGTAGGTGCGACACTCTTGACCCGGTTTGCCAGGTTCATCTGAGGGGCCGCGGGAAACTTTTCTGTTTTCAATGTATTTTACCTTTTTATCTGCAAATTAATAAAGACTTTAAAAAAAAAAAAAATGCTCCCCCCCCCCCCCGGCTTCAGCTCTCCCACAGAGGAGGAGCATGAGCGGTGGATGGGCTTCAGTAGGCAGGGCTCCTCCACACAGCTTCAACAAGCATGGGGCGGGAGTCATAGCGGATTGGAGGCTGGTTGGGGGAAATGGCTGAAGGTCCCTTCTTTTTCTTCTTCACCGCCTGGCCCTTCCCCCTCCTCTCCCAAGCAGCAGGAGTTTGGCAGGAGGAGGGGGGAAGGAAAGGGGGCAGAGAGCTTTTCTCGCGGCACACCTGATGATCGCTCATGGCACAATAGTGTGCCACGGCACACTGGTTGAGAAACACTGCTTTAGAAGACAACTGAAGACGTGGCTCTGTGGCCAGGCATTTGATTAGATGAAGTGACAATAAGAAAGGAATTTGGGTTTGCGACATTGGATTTCCTAGTTTGATTTTTGGTTTTACTGGCACTCTAATATTATTGTTCAATGAATTTATTGGCTGATTTGTTTCTAGATCCGAGGACCTCATTTGAGACCCAAATCTTGGCCCTCCAGGTGTTTCTACTGATGTCTCAAATGGCTTGGCCAACATTAGGAATTCTGGGAGTTGACGTCTAAAACATCTAAAGGACAACTGGCGGAGACCCTCTACTCCAGTCCTCAGGATTATAGAGAAGATCTTAAAATGAGAATGCTGCCTTAAAAAGTCTGTATTTTCCTTACTTATTAAACTTGGTGTTCTTAGTTGAATGGCATACTCTCTGAAACCATGATTGTTTTCTGCCCTTTGTAACTTCAGTCTTGATATTAACAAGGGATTATCTCTAGCTTTCAGATTTTGGCACCAAAACATTACAGTCTGGAATAGTTTTGATCTGGCAGCCCTAATTCACCTGCTATGAGACAAGATGGAAAGGAAAACTGAGTTCATTTGGACAAGTGTGTGCTTGTTCTTCTGCACACCTCAATGCATAATCACATGTTGCCCATATGGTTGAAAAGGTCATAAATCCCTGCTTCAAAATAGAAGAATAAAGAGCTCTACTTGCCAGCTCTGTGTGTCCATTTCTCTCTGCTTTTTAGAAAAGGGCACTTGTTTTATTTTTGTTCCCGACCTCCCTCCCCTTGTTTAACAATGATAAATTACTTTGTTTTTCAGATTAGAGCCTGATGTTGCTATTTCCGTTCAATGCACTAGTGACCAGGGTAACCCAATGTATCTAGGATTTTGGGTTGTTTTTGTTCTTGCTGGGTGTCTTAATGAAAGCTCTGTTCATGTAGAAAGCTATGCTCCTGTGACCTTTATTGTTTTCCTGTAACTTAAAATTCTGGGATCATCGCCTGACTGCAGCTGCAAGCTAGCCTAATTCCAACAATAAGGCTTTGATTATTCACATGCTATGAGACAATAAAGAAAATAAAGTGCAAAAACTCACGTACAGGAAAAATAGACTCCATATACACATACACATGGATGTGTTAAAGCTAACAGAGAGGTATATGTGTGAAATAAAAAATCTGGAAATGAGCTACTATCAGAATTTCTGAGGACATTTGTGTCTGGTAATGGGGATAGATAGGGCACTGGATTTGTTCCTAGAACCATTTCTAAACAGAAATGGAATATTTCAGTATTCCTGAGGAAGAAATCTGTAGACTTTGATGTAATTCTCTTACACCAGAAGCGACTTCCAGTTTCGCTCCTAATTTTTTTTAAAAGCCTGAATCATGTCATTTCTAGATATTTCGAGTATTTACAGCTCAAGGAACCAATTCAGATGATAAAGGATACTCCATTTGGAGCAGTTCTATCTGCAAGATCTAATCCATTCATGGCTTATAGCTCTTCTCCATTTCAGGCAGCAATTCAAGCAAGTTAGGGATACCAGTTTTAGTTGCCATTAAGTATGAAAGTATGCATTGCCTCTGCGAAAACAGTGCCTATGCATTGGTTTGATTAGAAATGTAGGATTGGTGGGCCGCAACCATAGTCAGCATATCCAGTGAGGACAAATGATAGGAGTTGTATTCTGATCACTTATGGGGAATTAAACATTCCCCTTCCTCACATTCAGGCATGGCCAACTTCTTGCTTTCCAGATATTGTTGAACTACAGTTCTATTCACCCCTTCTGTAAGGTTATGCTACCTAGGGCTGATGGTCATTCCATATATTCTCTACCATATTTTAATTGGATATTATGATACTTTTTTCCAGACAGAACGCATGGTTTGTAGGCATGAGAAAAAAGTTATGAAAATTAAAAGAAATCGTAAGTGATTCGTATGTAATGGGACTTTCTAGTTTATACGCATCACGGCAGCTAACCAGGAAGTAGACTTTCTTTTACGGTCCTTGAGGCCAACAATTTGCGTTATAATCGTAATTAATTCTTAATTATTGTACTACTCACTTCTCCTTGTCTTCTCCCCCTCATTTCCTTCCCACCTTCATTCATCTTCTTCTTTTTCCCGCATTTCTATGGGGAACTGGAAGTGACGCTGCTGCTAGGCATTCTGGAAAATGTAGTCCTCCACACTTCTCCTCTCTCCCCCCCCCCTCTGCTCTCTCTTCCTCGTGGCGGCGGTGGTTTGGGGTCCTGAGGAAGAGCGGGCTAACTCACTTCCTTCTGGGCGCCACCTTGGTCGTCTTGGCCTTGGTGCTCTTGGCCGGCTTGGGCTTGGCTTTCGGGCTCTTGTCTTCTGCGGGGACTCTCTGTCTTGCCCCACCGCATGGGCCAACTTCACACACACACACACGCGCGCTTCTCCTCCTTTCTCTCCCTGCGCTCTCTCACATGCTTCTCTGCCCCCTCCTCTTTCCTGGTGGCTTCTCCCCCTCCCGTCTCGTCCCCGTTGCTCTGTCTTCCCCACCGCACGGGCCAACTTCAGCCCTCCAGGTGTTTTGGACTTCAACTCACACCATTCCTCACAGCCTCAGGCCTCTTCCTTTTCCTCTCAGCCTGGGCAAACTTGGGCCCTCTCTCCCTCAGGATCGGGGTGAGAGAGAGGCAGCAAGGAGCGAAGGGGGGGGGGGTTCCTCCTTTTTTTGCTGCTTCCAAGAATAGAATACCTCCCTCCCTCCTTCCCTCCCTCCTTCCTATTTGGAGAGTCCCATCTAGAATTCAGTGTGATTTATTCAAGTTTTGGCCTACAACTCCCAGAAATCCCCGCCACTTTAACACCTGTTAGGATTTCTGGGAGTTGTAGGCCAAACCATCTGAATGATGCGCTGGCATACGAACTACTAACGAATTTCGTTAGTAATTAAGTTACATTTTAGAAATTTTTGGAAATTTTTTTGTAAGTCTTTCTATTACTAATCAAAAAAAATCCCCCCCCCCATTAGATTTTTGATTTCCTATTTTTGGGTTCTAAACCATGCCTAATGGTTTGTGTGCTGACTGACCCAGACTCATTCCTTGGGCATCTCCAGATCAGACTTGCAGAGTTATTGCCCATTATGTCTAGACAATATTGAAGCATGCATCTGAAGAAGTGGGCTGTAGTATGTGAACTTTCCATGCTGAAGTTAAATGGTTAGTCTTGGAAATGCCCTAAAACTCCCTTTACCCCTATTTTTACTTAAACATTAAAACAGAGTAGCATGGCTAGTTCTTTTAAAATATTGGGTTTGGTGGACCAGTGGTCTGACTGAGTATAAAGTAGCTTCACATATTCCAAAGACAACTCATGAAAATTCTGCAGAATGGAGAGACTCCGGTCTGCACCAGGAGAATTTCTCTGCCCACCTAATTAGGGTCTCTGTCCAGATCTCTTCCTTGCAGTCTCAATGGCTTTAAGGCATATTTTATGGGAGTCAAAAAGGCAAGTTGCTGCCGGTTTTTTTTACTCTACCTGTTTCACATTCCCTGCAACATCAGGTGTAGGTATATAATACATTGAATAAAGTGCAAATATTTCCCTGTGAAATGCCATTCAGATAAGCAAATCCAAAAAGCAAATACACTTTGGAAACTGTCAGAACTGTCAGAATTTAAACAGGTTGTTATAAATTACATCAGACTGCCTTGCTATTATTCTCTTCGAACAGATTATAGAGTAATATAAACTCCAACTAGTGTGCACAAGTGAAAGCAAATATTAGGTTTCTTCCTTGTCTTAGCTGTGTACAGAATACAACTGAAAACCCCAAACTAGCAAAGTAAAGAATATAAACAATTCATGCTCAACCACTGCTATTCTATGACCTTGTGTTCCCAAAGGAGAAAAGAACATGAGAACGGTCTTCCTCCAAACAAACAGGGTTATTGTGAACAAACAAACACAGAACGATCCATCCCAGTCCACCTGCAGACTGCAAAGTGGCTCTTCATAGGTGTTGCAATTGCCCATCCTCCTCAATCGGCAGTAAAAATGAAAAGGAATGGTCAGAGGTTGACCACAATGCTAAAATAAGATACAAATACATAAAAAGAATAATTTTTAAAAAAAACTTCAGAAAGATAAAGGCTTTAGGAATATCAAAGGACAGGCATTTAATCTTTAATGCGGCATAGTCACTCTGGTCTAAAGCTGTTTTTATGTTTTAATCTTTTACTGTGATTGTGTTGTATTACCTCTCTACAAATCTATGGTAAGGCCACATTTGGAGTACTGTGTACAATTCTGGTCTCCGCACCTTAAGAAGGATATAACGGAACTGGAAAAGGTACAGAAAAGGGCAACAAGAATGATCCAAGGGATGGAGCGGCTCCCTTATGAAATCAGGTTGCAACGCCTTGGTCTTTTCAGCCTTGAAAGACGGCGTTTAAGAGGTGACTTGATTGAAGTGTATAAAATCATGCATGGGATAGAAAAGGTGAATAAAGAAAAATTATTTTCTTTGTCACAAAACACTAGGACTAGAGGGCACTCCCTGAAGCTCCAAGGTAGGAAAACTAGGACTAATAAAGGGAAATATTTCTTCACCCAGAGGGTCATTGGGTTATGGAATTTACTTCCAGAAGAGGTTGTGACAGCTGTCAGCCTGAACAACTTCAAGGCAGGATTAGACAGATTCATGGATACCAAGTGTATCGGTAGTTACTGAAAAGGACATTCAAGTGCCACCTCGGAGTTGGTTGAGGTAGGCAGGATTTCCCTGGGTACTGGTTGTGGGGGTCGGGAGCAGGTTAGGGTTTTGCCCTCCCTTCTGCTCGAGATCCCCGTGTACAACTGGTGGGCCACTGTGTGACACAGAATGCTGGACTAGATGGGCTGAGGTCCGATTCAGCATGGCTCTTCTTATGTTCTTATGTTCTTATGTGTTGGTTGTTGTTGTAAACCACCCTGAGCCTTCTCGGGAAGGGTGGTATATAAATTGAAATAATAAATAAATAAAAATAATAATACTTGGTGAGCTTGCTGGCAGAAGGAAGATTGCATTCCAGATGGATAGACTCAATCAAGGAAGACCCATTCCTGAATCTTTAAGGTCTGAGCTAGGCTGCTGACAATCGAGTGACTTGAGGACATCTCATTCATAGGGTTACCACAAGCTGAAGCTGATTTGATAGCAGTTTCAACAATCCGTCTGTGATTTTTTATATTTATTTATTTCCGACATTTCTACCCCGCTCTTCTCAACCCCCGAGGGGGGACTCAGAGCGGCCTAACAAAAGGCACAATTTGATGCCCACACAGTAAAATACAATATAAAAACCAAAAACATTAAGCATTAAAATACATTAAAATACAATTAACATTAACACATCACACACATTTACTTAAGTTAAAAACAGTGTTCCATCCATATATGTAGTATGACATTGCTACTTAGATTTTCCGAAACTGCTACAAAAGAAAACTATGTTTGCTTCACTGCCAAACAAAATACTAACATCTAGACCAGTTCTCAACCTGTTTTGGCCTTCAACTCCCAGAAATCCTAACAGCTGAAAAACTGGCTGGGATTTCTGGGAATTGCAGGGCAAAATACCCAGGGTCTCATAGGTTGAGAACCACTGGTCTAGACCAACATCATGTCATTAAATAAACTTTTCTAATTTCTGTTTTTCCATTTTCTCCCTAACATAGTCTTGTAGCTTGCTAAGCCATGATCTTCAAATTTTCCCAAATTCTACCCAATATTGTAATTACATTGTTTAAACAATCATGAAAAGGGAATACTGTTCTGCCTAAGTCATCCTGAAGTATATTGGGCATCCTTGGATGTGTCAGAAACATGAAAGGGCTGAATGGGTTACAATCCAACCAAATTAGAGAGTATCAGGTGGGAGGGAAGCTACTGTAGCCCAGCTAACATAACATCAATTTACCTACTTGGTCCACTAACCATAGATTTGCCTATTAAAGGTCTCTTTAGCTAACAGCTGTAACATCTGAGGGACATATGTGAAAATATACCCCAAGGCTTAAATCGTGTTGATAGGACCACTCAAGTAGACCTTTGAATCAGTGAGCTTTGCCAATTGAAAAACTCTTCAAATAGGATTCAGGTTCAAGTATAATTTTAACATGCATTTGGCCCTAAAACTCTCTGGAATGAGTTGGAATTTTGTACTATACTGATAGAACTTGGATGTCTTTAAACGGAGTTTGGATGGCCATTTCAGGTGTACTTTAGCTATGTATTTCTGCATGATGGAGGTTGGACTAGAATAGTCCTTTCTAACTCTCTGAAACTGACACAATAAAATTTGGTTGGTCATGTTGGCTGGGGGATTCTGGAGGTTGTCATTGTAAAAAGGAATTTCCCCCAATGCTGACAATAGTGAAAAAGGCCATAAGATGGCAGTGCTGGTTCACTTTATGGCTGCAGTTCTTTTTTTCCTATTTCTTCCTGCTAAACCCCACTCTCCTCCCACCTGCATGCTTCTGCTGGGCTCCTGGCGTTTGCTATTTACAGTAGAGACAGAACAGATAGGGAGATCCTAACAGCACTGTCATTGCCTCCCACTTCCCCAGACAAGAAAACATGTTCTGTTTCCTTATTTCCTGCTGCTCATTTTGATACCCCACAGCTCCATAAGGGAGAAGATAATATGGTAGCTGACTATCACATTTCAGCACTTAATGTGCCCCAGATGAGATGTTTATGACTTTGTGTGTGCAGCATGCCTTTGCAGATCATCACGAAACACACAGGCTCCCTGCCCCTGACAGCAGTGGAGCAAATATGCATCACTCCGATTATTCATCTCCAACCAGCCACAAAATGAAGTGGGTGAGTTTATGAATCCCATAAATATAACACACAACATGACGAATGTGATCCACTGATGCCACTTTGCATGCATAAACATCACTCTCCCATTTTACACTCCCGTAGCCAACTATAGCTTCCTCCCTTGCCTCCCTGCCCTGTGTGTACCAGCGACGGTGAGCCTGTCAATGTGAATAACATTAAATAGCCTGGATAGTAGCTGGAAATGACTAGAAGTAGTTGGAGTGCGACCTATAAATGGATAAAGCAGAAAATAATGAAATGGTGAAATAGCCGGGTACTTCATAACAAGAACAGTTTGAGAGTCCGTTTGGCTTCATACTGAACTTGGACAAGGAAAAATGATTCCAAATGAGACTCACCTGAAGTATATTGGGCATCCTTGGATAATTTATTATTTATTTCTGGTATTTCTATTCCGTCACTTTTCTACCCCCGAAGGGGGACTCAGGACAGTTTACATATAGAAGTGGTACAATGCCTTTACAAACAATTACAATGGTAAAATCACAATTAAATACAACAGCAATCATTAAAACAATAAATACGCATTAATGAAAACCATAACCGTTATCGCAATATCATCAGCCATGACATTATTCAAGTCCATATCCAACTACAATGCTCTTTCTGTCTATTTTCCGAAAGCTTGGTCCCAGCACCACGATTGGGAGTGCGTTCCATAGGCGGGGGGGGGGGGGGGCATGGCCAAGAAGGCCCTGTCCCTCGTCCCCATCAGACATATTTGCGATGTTGATGGAAGCAAGAGCAGGGCCTTCCAGATTATGTTAGGTTATGAGGTGGGACGTAGAAGCAGATGCGTTCGGACAAATAAGCTGGGCCAGAACCGTATAGAGCTTTATAGGTCAAAACCAACACTTGAATTGAGCTCAGAGATGGGCCGGCAGCCAGTGGAGCTGACATAACATGGGGGTGGTATGTTCTCTGTATGTTGCTCCAGTCAGTAATCTGGCTGCTGCCCATTGGACTAGTTGGAGTTTCTGAACTGTCTTCAAAGGCAGCCCCACATAGAGCACGTTGCAGTAATCTATTCGGGATGTAACCAGAGCGTGGACGGCCGTAGCCAGATCAGCTGGCGCACAAGTCTTAACTGTGCAAAAGCTCCCCTGGCCACCACTGAAACCTGGGGTTCCAGGCTCAGTGATGAATCCAGGATCACTCCCAAGCTGCGAACCTGTGTCTTCAGGGGGAGTGTAACACCATCTAACACAGGCTGTAATCTTATGACCTGTTCGGTCTTTCGACTGACCAGGAGGACCTCTGTCTTGTTTGGATTAAGTTTCAATTTGTTAGCCCTCATCCAATCCAGCACAGCAGCCAAACACTGGTTCAAAGTGTGGACAGCCTCCTTAGTAACAGGTGGGAAGGAGTGACAATTTGGACGTCACCTGCATACAGGTAACACCTTACTCCGAAACTCTGGATGATCTCCCCGAATGGCTTCATGTAGATGTTAAATAACACCGAGGACAGTGTAGAACCCCGAGGGACTCCACAAGTCCCTCACAAGTCACAAAGACGCATTCCACACTGCCCCTATATCCAAGGATCTGATTCCAGATTATCTGAGTATCCCAGGTTATCTGGCAATGAAGACTCATATAATCCAGTTTAAAGCAGATAATCTGGGATCAGATTCTGGGATATAGGGCAGTGTAGAAGGGGCCTAACTCTCCATTTAGCTTTCTTCAGAACAAAGCAGGGAATTCCATTCTATTCTTATTTATGCTCCTTTCTCACCACCTGCCACTCCTTTCCTGTCACTGACCATGGCATATGTTCTGTATCAGAAACTAGAGCTGATGTGGCCTATCCAATGCAATTTTCTGAATCAGCACCCCAAACCAAATCTAAAGTTGACCAAAAACTGATTCTTAAACCTTTTGGTACTAATGTTGGAGAGTGGTCCCTGATTAAGTACTTGGTCAGAAAAAGGTTGGGAACTACTGCAGTAAAGGAATATAACTGAGTTTATTATATACTTCACATTCTCTGCTAAAGAGTTCCACTGCATTTCCCTGAATTACAATGGCCATATTGGTTGGGGATTCTGGGAGCTGTAGCCCAAAAAACAACTTTCCAAAATTTTCTAATGTTTACTCCTGAAGTCAACACACACACACACCCTTGTTTTATGTGAAAACAAGACTGACACACCAATAATTGAAGCATTTCAAGGTACAGCTGGAGCTTTATAATGATGTAAAACTTTACAATGAGGTCAAGTTATTGGCCAGACGGAACCCATTTAACTATCTATCCCCAAGGACAGCTACCTGACTGCGTGATTCCTGAACCCACCCTAGCCTTGAACTGCACTGAGATTTCAACCAGTGTTGAAACCAACATTTCCACAATTTCAAACCATTTAATTCCCGTCTTATACTTTTAAGAAAGAAGGTTTTTTTTAAGTCGCTGTGCCTGCTGACAGCAACTGAACAATTTGTATGTGCTCACTTGCCTCTGGCTAGCCTCGGTATAGAATTCTCATGCTAAAATCAATCTGCTTTCTTTCATTATTCAGCATATTAACTTGAGGTCATACCCTGCAGACATTTAAAAGAGGTAATAGTCAACTCTCATTCACAGTCATGCACAGAAGAAGAAGGAAGGAAATCTGTGTGAGGTGTTAGTTAAAGACCTCCAAAGAGGGCATTTTCACACTTGGAGTAAAGAGACAAAGGGTGAAGTCTGTACTGCAGGAATTGTAGGACAAAGGGGGACAAGAGCAAATGTTTTATCTAAATCTCCCCAGGAAATATTAAACCAACTCATTAATGTCTTGTGGGGGAAAAAATCTGGGGTGCTGCCTTTATCATCTCTGCAAAGATTCTCTTTCTTAGTACGCTTATTGAAGCTGCATGCCATTCCACACTTCTTGTTTGAGTCCTCTGTTCTCCACACTCCATATCTCCTATCATCGGTACACCACCTTCACCCTAATGAGCTCAGGGATGGACCAGTTCCAGGAAAACAAATCTCACCTCATCTATTCCAAGGCTATTTTTAAAAACTATAATCCAAAATAAATTAAGTATTGACTTGCTGGATCAGACATGATAATTACCTCTTGTTATTTACCTCTAGATTCTTCTAATTGGACGAATATTGCTTTAGTGTCCACACTTAGACTATGCAAGTAGTGGGAAAATTGGACAGCACTAAAATGAAGGTGAGACATGCCAGCCTGAGTCATATAGGTCTGCAGCACTGCTTCTTGAACTTTGAGTCCTGACTCCAAATGAGCTCCTCTTAGCTCAATGTCGAGGTCTCAAAATTTGGCAACAGTGAAAGTTGGCAACAGTAAATAAACAAAAGAAGACAACGTTTCTGAACACTACCTAGTGGCTATTGTAGTCATTTACAAGAATCTGTTGTGCAGTGTTTACAGTAAATTATGTAGAAGTTGTTTCAGCTGTATTTAAGCTTAATGTTGTATGTGTTTAAGGCATTGAATAATTGCCATATGTAAGCTGCCTTGAGTCTCCTTTAGGGTAGAAAAAGGCAGGGTATAAATATGGCAAATAAATAAATAATACTTCACAAAAAAAAAAACCCAGCATGTCTTGCCCATCTTGCAAAATGCTGATTTGTTATCAGTAAATGCTTGATTTTATGCCTATTTTATATACCTATATATCATGGTCATGTAAAATTTTCTCAGGCTAAAAGGGGCCCAGAGTGGAAAGGTTTAAGGAACCCTGGTCTAGAGCCAGGGGCGGTCCTACCTATCCCGGGGGGGGGGGGGAGCAAACATTATTTTGGCGACCCCCCCGCAGCTCCCGGCCGTGCATGCGCACTGTTGGAGCCGCGCGCTGCGCATGTGCAGTTAAAGGTGCACTCAGAAGCCAGTGCACATGCATGGAGATTCGCCCATGCGCGGAAAAACTCAGCGCATGCGCGGCAGTGCAGGCACGTCCAGCCCGGTGGCGCGGCCGGCTGTGGAGGTGTGGCGTGGGCCGCACTGGCTCCCAAGCATGCCTCCAGCCAGTGCACATGCATGCGGAGGCGCAGTCGGCGCGCCGCGGGCGGCGGGGTTGGCTGTGGAGGTGCGGTGGCTGGGCAGCGTGGGCAGCGGGAGGGTGGCGCGTGGCGGCGCACGGCGGCACGGCGGCACCCCTCCCAGGTGGCGGCGCCTACGCTACTGCGTAGTCCACCTAATAGAAAGATCGGCCCTGTCTAGAGCATTGCTTCTTAAACTGGGGTCCGAACCTCAAATGAGATCCCCTTAGGTCAATGTTAGGGTCAAGAAAAAAATGGCAACAGTGAAAGGTTTCAAAATGCAACCTATTTACATAAATCCGTTATCAACAACATGCAGTATTTAAAGTGGGCTCTGCAGAAAACGCTTCAGCTGCACTCCACAAAAAGGAAAATCATCCTATTTAGCAACCCTTGTAATTGCTGATTTTATATATATCGCAGCCGCGGACCTAATTTCGACCATGGCGACATTAGGCCTCTCCCTTTGTAGCTCGGGGCCCACACACTCGGCCGGGCACACCCTCGATCTGGTGTTTAGCGCGGGGGTTCAAGTGGACCTAGCCTCCGTAATAGAGGTTCCATGGTCGGACCACTGTGCTCTAAGGATCCGGGTTGAGCAACCGCCTCCCCCATGCAAGGGCGCCGAACAGATTTTGGTTCGCCCGAAGAGACTTATGGAACCCGAAAGGTTCCTGAATGCTCTGAGGGATCTGGAGTCTATCAGCGTCTCAGTCGATGAGCAGGTTCAGGCCTGGAACACCTCATTAGCTAGAGCTCTCGACGAGATTGCCCCTAGGCGTCCTCTCCGCCCTCGCAACCACCGATCCCCCTGGTATACAGGGGACCTTAGGTCGATGAAGCGAGAGAGGAGACGGCTAGAGCGCGAGTGGAGGAAACTCCGCGACGGAGCCTCAGTATCAGCTTATAAGCTAGTTAAAGAGGCTTATGAGCGTGCTGTCAAGGCGGCCAAAAATGGGTACTTTTCCGCCTTGATAGCGTCTGCCAGCTCACGCCCGGCCCAACTGTTTAAGGTAATTCGGTCCCTGACGACGGTCCCTACTGTCCCAAAAAATAGCGATCAGGCCCTCACTGTCGGTGCTTTCCAGAGCTTCTTCACAGACAGGATACTGAGCCTCCGCCGGGACCTTCCAGCCACGATTGAGACAGTAAGAGAGCTTGAGACTCCGTGGCCCTCCGCCGGGCCCACCCTCGACCGGTTTCGGCCACTGGACGCAGATGCTGTTGATAGGATAGTGGCTGCAGCCAGGCCTACCACCTGCTCCCTCGACCCGTGCCCCTCCTGGCTTGTTAGATCTTGCCTGGAGGGGTTACGTGGGCCTCTGTTGAATATCATAAACAGCTCCCTTGAGCAAGGAGTCTTTCCAGAGTGCTTAAAAGAGGCGGTGGTAGCTCCATTACTGAAGAAACCGTCATTGGACCTGAGGTTTCCCTCCAACTACCGCCCAGTGTCGAATCTTTCGTACCTGGGCAAGGTGTTGAGAGGGCAGTAATGGAGCAGCTGCAGACCCCTTCCAGTCCGGCTTCCGTTCAGGGCATGGGACGGAGACGGTTCTGGTCTCCATCACAGACCAACTCCGCTGCCAGCTTGACCAAGGCGGGTCTGCGCTGCTCGTGTTATTGGATCTCGCGGCAGCGTTTGACACGGTCGACCACAATCTATTGATCCACCGCCTGGCCATGGCTGGAGTGAGGGGGACAGCCCTAAAATGGCTGACCTCCTTCCTCCACCAGCGGTCTCAGCGTGTGAGGAGGGGCGAGGTGGTCTCCGAGGGCTCCTCATTAGTTTGTGGAGTTCCGCAGGGGGCCATCCTCTCCCCTCTGTTATTTAACATCTACATGCAGCCGCTTGCACAGCTGGTGCGGAGTTATGGGCTGGAGTGTCACCAGTACGCTGATGACACCCTGCTCATTCTGAGGATGGAGGGCAGGCCGGGATCCGTCCCCGATAATTTCCAACATTGCCTCGAAGCCGTTACTGGATGGCTGCGAGCCAGTAGGTTGAGGGTGAATCCGGCGAAGACGGAGATCTTGTGGCTGGGCCGCCCGGGTGGGGTAGATGTCCAGCTTCCGACCCTGGACGGTGAGGCGTTATGCCCATCGTCTTCCGTGAAGAGCCTGGGAGTCCACCTGGACTCCCAGCTGACCATGGAGGCCCAGGTCTCCGCGGTCAGCAAGGTGGCCTTTTTCACCTCCGACAGGCAAGGAGGCTGGCCCCTATCTCTCCCGGAACGACCTGGCCACGGTGATCCAAGCCACGGTCATCTCAAGACTAGATTACTGCAACGCGCTCTACGTTGGCCTTCCTTTGTCAGCGACCCGGAAGCTCAAGCTGGTGCAGAACACTGCCGCCCGGCTCCTGTCTGGCACCCCAGCAGGTTGCCATATAACACCTGTCTTGCAGGATCTGCACTGGCTGCCAATTGAGCACCGGATCTCCTTCAAAGTGTTGGTTCTTACCTTTAAGGCCTTGCACGGTCTGGGGCCAGCGTATCTGAGGGACCGTCTCACTCCATATTGCCCTTTGAGATCACTACGGTCCGAGGATGCCAACTTCTTGGAGGTACCTTCGGCGAAGCTGGCATGATTGACATCTACCCGCCGGAGGGCGTTCTCTGTCATAGCTCCCATGCTGTGGAACGCCCTCCCGGCTGAAACCCAGGCAATGAAGGACCTGCTCCCGTTCAGACGGGCTTGTAAAACCCACTTGTTTAAGCAAGCCTTCGGCGGGTAGGCCCGCGCATTCCTAATTGTGCCACTGCTTCAATTGTGCTATTGTTTTATTGTGTTGCTCTGTTTTAAACTGTTTTTATTGTTTCTGTATTTTATTGTGCCTTCGGCTCTTGTAAGCCGCTGTGAGCCTCCGGAAGTTGGCGGCATAGAAACCCAACAAATAAATAAATAAATTTTTATATATATATATATATATATATATATATATATATATATAGTTGGTGTTATTTATGCCTATTTTATATAGTTATACACCTGGGCCACATACAATTTCTCAGAAAAAGAGGCCATGAGTGGAAAAAAGTATAAGAAGCTCTAGTCTAGCTCTCCAAAATGAGGAAAATGCCAAGTGCTCTAAATTGGTCGGAAAAAATCTGAAGGGAGAAGATGAGATTTACAAGTTCTATGGTCAACAATCAAAGAAATCTGGAAGTATGTATGATGGAATGAGAACACAGGTAGTAGTCACCCATATTCTCAGGGCTGTTTCATAGCACACTGCTGGGGACGCAGTGTACATGGAGCCAGGATGGAACCTTGAGGAAAGTAGCCCTGCATCATGTGATTGGCTCTAGCAGGCTCCGTCCTGGGTGCACCTTGGCAGCATTCTAGGACAGGCAAAAAGCTCCATGTGATGACATCCTATGACTTTGGCAACCAAGGTTTGATTTCCCACTCAGCCATGGAAATCAATTGCAGAAAAACTTATGATAGGTTCACTTTAGCATCATAATAAGTTGCAAACTATTTGAAGGCACACAACCACCAGCCACCGCTGTTTCAAGTTTTGAACTCTTGTTTTGAACTTGGTAATTTCTGATAAGTTCCATTCTAAAAGAAGTAAATAAAAACTTCTATCCATTTCATCAAAGCTCAAGAAAACTTACACCTGCTTCTAAATGTATTAGAAGAAAGAAATGCTTGGAGGAAAATTCTATTGAAAAAATCAATGAAAATCACATCCTAGCAAAGATACTGGCTTCTTTGTTTACTATCTAGTATGGTACATCCAGCAGGTTAGCTCAAGCTGGAAAGTCTGACCCCTTTGACCTGAGGCAGAAACTTTTATAGTCAGGATGACGATGCCATTACTACACAACACAGCCATATTTCTATATTGTAGGTTGTCAACTACTCTCAAAAATTTTCAGTCAACTGAACATACTTTTTCAAATGTTATAGTTCTCCAGGGCAGTATTATCACATATTGTGCTAGTGGGCTGTGAAACCAGATGTAATGAAGCTTTGCTGGCAGGCAGAAGATTTTTCTTAACTACCAATTTCAGGGAAAGCTGAAAAAGCACAGTACATTCTATACTGGGGAGGAGTGAATAATCCAAAGTACTAATCATGTGCTCTTTGAAAACAGTATCATTCTATATTGTTCTTTTTTGCCCATTTTATACTGACATTCTTTTTCCTCATTCCATCAGCTTGCCCCAGTAAGATTTACGATGATGAGTACCCATTCTTCCTTCAAACCCTATTTTTGCATCCAGGTTTTAAGGACAACAAGCACAACAAAATCATAATGGTGTTGTGTGCTAGGCTGCAATTTCACTCCTGCAGAATGTGGTGAATGTGCCCCCCAATCAGAGCTTAGACTGATAGACAACTAGACTTTCTATCAGTAACATATGCAGGCCAAACTAAGGCTTCAGTCGTAACTGCATGTGTGGCATTAAACCATCACCCCACACCTGGCTTTCTCATAACCTTCATATTTCTCTTTCTCCATCCCTTTAGGATAGCGTTTCCCAAACTTTGGTCTTCCAGATGTCTTCGACTTCTGCTTCCAAAATCCCTGATCATTAGCCAAGGCAGCTGAGGCTTTTGGGAGCTGAAGTCCAAAATATCCAAAAGGCTATTATTTGGGAATTACATTGCTCTTGGATAAAGCTGAGACACAGATGGTCTGTTAGTTTGCAATTTGCAGCAATCACTGGGGTGAACCTTTCAAGTAATCTTATGACTTTGGTGGATTGTATATGGGGCTGGATAAAACTAGGGGAAGATGGATTTGTGTCTCCTTAATAAACTTCAGATTGCAGCAATTGAGGGCATGCCTTCCTCAGGGTCAGTAAGGGAAACTTGCAGTGGAATTGTCCATGTGGAATCTGATTCTGTCACTTAGGTTCTCTCCAGCAACTAGGGGTGCTTCCATGCAGTCCTTTATCCCAGGGCTGTCATTTTAAAATGCAGATGTTCCTGGGGAGCTGTCTACTTTCTGGGGTGAGTGTCCAGATGTTACCCGGCTCTCCAAGCACATCATTTCTATGTGCTTAGAGAGCTGCTGTAGCAGTGTACTGGAGGCAGGGTAAGTTTTTTTTACTTTTCAGGGGGGGGGGGGTTGGGGAATTTGGCGGTAGGTATTTCCGCAGTTTTTCGGACTAATTTAGTCCAGAAATCTGTGGGAATGGTGTCTGTGTCTGGACTGCAGTCCAGACACTGGAAATAGTGGGTTTATCTCACACCTTCCAAGAAGGCCCAGAATAAATCAACTATCTAATTAATTTACTACAAACGAGGGGTTTCCTGGTTTGTGGTGAATTAATTTGGGATTGTCCAGGACATCATCTGGACAGCCCCTTTTTATTGTGGGAGTTACTGCAATAAAAAGGCTGTCTGGAGGATGTGCCCTAGACTGGAAGGATGGAGATTCTAACAGCTGGAAAAAAGATCATCTAATATACTGTGCCCTACGCCAAGTTAATCTGTTTATTGCATATTTAAGGCATGTCTGTGTTTTCATCATTGCACTGTGTCCTAATACATTCTCAGTGCAGGATAACATTTAAATATTGGAAAAGATGTCATATTGAAGATGGAGCAAGCTTGTTTTCTGATGCTCCAGAGACTAGGTTATGAAGCAATAGTTTCAAACTATAGAAAATGATTTTCTATCTAAATATTAGGAAGAACTTTCTTGTGGTGAAAGTTATCAATCATGAAATATGCTACCTCAAAGTGTAGTGGAGTCTCCTTCAAAGGTTCCAAGATGACCATATGCTGGGAGTGCTTTGGATATATATCCCTGCATAGCAGGCAGTTGAACAAGATAACCCTTGTGCTGTCTTCCAACTCTGTGATTTTGAACGTTGCTTTATAAATATGTAAAATGAGGAGACTTTTTGCACATTAAGCTAAATTCTGTTGTATTTTAAAGAATTATTTGCCACCTTTAAGACTAACACATTTAACTCCATTTGACTTAATCTGGTACCTTGCATTGTAGCAGATTTTGAAGTAGTTTCCATCTCTTCAAGGGCAGCATCCCTAAAACAGCTGTATTGTCTTTCATAGCACATATGCAGCAACCTTGGCATACTTTAGCTGTAACATCCCTTCTTTAAAAGGGGTGCGTGTGAAAAGGCTAAGCAATTTTGTAGAAAACAGCCTGTAATGAGTCAGACGGAATGGAATGTAAACATTCTGATAATGTTTGTGATGACTGCACTCACTAATCCATCTCAAGAGTCTTTTTTATCCTTTGCTACGTGAACTGAAAACCTACCTGTGTAATACATCAAAGTCTTTATTTGAATGACTGAGAAGTTTTGCATTACTTTCAACTCATTAAGGTATTTATGTCAAGGTAGGATCTGCACTTGAGCCTACCTTGAGGGGGTAATTGTGTGTTGCTAATGTAATGGCTGGAGCTGGTGATCCAAATGGAAGTATATGAAAGGTCACTGTGAACAATCCAAGGACACCTGGAGCAAAGGGAGAGAAAACAAAGTCAGTTCAATACTTTGGGAAAAGTAGGAAGAAGATCTAAAACTTACAAATGACCTACAATTTAGTTTCCCAGTAGTCAGCTGTTGAAACTTTAGATAATGTCTCAAGAGTCTGAACAAGTATAGCTGAACCCTGTGAAGTTTATTGAGTAAAAAAACCCCATTATGCTCAGATAAGTTGATGCACATGTAAGCAAGCACAGGACTGCACCCTTCTGGATATATTTTTGGAAGTCAGCCTGAATAAATACAGCAGGACTTCACTTTAGAGTTTGCTTTGTGTTGTGCAAACAGCTTGAAAACAAAACAAAACAAAATTATTTCTCTGACTTTTAGGTCTGAACTTAGTTATCAAATCTGAACTTGGTTGACAAATTCTAAGTGTTGGAAGCAAGTTTCAGAATTCAACACATTGCTTCTTTTAGCAATCACTCGCCCCTATTTTGGAATATATATAGCTGAACAATTAACAAGGGTTCATACTAGGGTTAGCCAGAGGTTTCCATGTCAGAGTTGTGGTGAATCCATCTGCTTTTACAGACCAAAAAACCATCAGTTATTTTCCAAGTGATTATCCAAGATGTTTAACCCTATCCCCAAACGATATTCAGTACCTTGGATAGCTTTTTAAATCTCTTCCATCAAACTCAGAGAGGATTCAGTCTTGTATGAAAAACATCACCTGTCAGTATCAGGTTCCACTCATGAGATTTCAGACATTTGTAATGAGCTAAAACCGATCCTTTTTCTTCACTCTCTGATATCACTTCCATCAATTTATCTCTCACATTTCAACTTGATAGAATGAAGTGATCATAAATTTGAGCTTTCCATTCATAATGCAGTCTTGTGCCCCACAGATGTGTTGCATGAAAATGCCTAATGTGCTACCACGAGATGGTTACAGCTGTTGTCCAAAACATCTGGAGTTCATCAGTTCAAAGCTATCTACACTTAAGCATAATTAATGTAATAAAATCCAGGCAGCTAATGGTTCTGTGTTATGTGTTCTGAGAATTCTGGGAACTGTCACCATGACATGTGAGTGGCAGTCTCATGTAGGCATTTTTTCCACTTGTATATCTATCTGTTGGCTCTGATTTTCAAGGCCAGAGAGGTATCCCAGCTAATCAGCTGTTCTGTCACTGCTAGGTAGCTGAGTTCACAGCAGAATCAACATGGTTTCTCACTGTGTTGTAGCATTTGAGAATCCTGTGGTTACTCAGGCTTTGATTAACTCATTACATCTGGCTTGGGTTAATTCTAGTTTTATTGGGAATGCAACATTAATCATTAAAGAGTTAAAGATGTTTTAGAGAAAGCAGCAGTAACAGAGTGAATCCCCTCATTCTACTTATCCTAACCATTCTGAGGTGTAAACTGATAACACTTGGGGATCATTTCACTCCTTCTCTTCCCAAATGTTCATTCTCTCATTTCTATTAGAACTGAAACGTGCACAGTCCAGTATTAGCTTAGTACCCTCAGAGAGCTTTCCTGTCTTTAATGGAGCTCTTACAATAAAGCTGTAGTTTGGAGTCTTTGATTCTTAAGTAGTATTGATAGCCACTGCAAACACACTTTCTATCAAGTTTTTTGGGGATACAAAAGAGATTGCCTTGGAGCTTGCCTTTGTCCCATTGATTTTTTATTGGTTGTTATTTTGGTCATGGATTCTGTTTTGTTTGAGGTTTTTTTTACTTCAGTATATAAAACTGAAATCTAGTTATGTTTCATATTTTTGTTTGTTGTACAACTGTTCATCTTTTCCTCACATGCAAATGCATCGTGCACCCTGGATATTCTATAAATCCTTAATATTAAAGCCATTATTTTGCTGATATATAGCCCCATTCCTTCTGACTAAAACAAGCTCATTACATAAGGTCCTTTTCTGCCAGCTCCCATCCCACAACCAGCAGGGCTCTGTCAGGTGAACTGGTTCATGCCACAGTGGTGGCCAAAGGTGAAGCTTCCTCTCTTGAATAGAAGTCAATGGGAGAAGCCTGGTGGCCGATGCTTTCTCCTGTGAGATGGGGACTCTGGTGAGATGGGAGATGCAGGGCATGGGGCAGTGGGTTCCTCATGCCACCCCTCAATGGGCACCATCAGATTCACCATGATGTGTGGCGATTCCAGCGGCTCATTCGCTGAGGTCGAAAAAGTTGCTTAATCTAGTTAAGGGATAGTAAATGTGGTTGCCTCTTCTTTGATTATCAAGGATGTTCTTAAGGTCTGGAAATCTCCTGATCCTGAATGGGTTAGGCAAAAGGGGTACAGACAGTCACCAAGTTATGAACAAGATAGGTTCTGTCCTATCATTTTCTGTCCCTGTGATCATTGGATTTTGAAAAAAAATGACTTGGCGAGAAAGCTTCAGTGTATATCTATCTTTCCCCATGATAACTCTTCCAGGAGTGAATTTCCCTTTCAGTGGGTAGATTTCTCTCACTTCCTGTTGTCTCACCCCCCATTTCTTAACTATGATTCATTTCTAAGTTGGATGTTTGTAACTCAGTGACTGCCTGTACTTGCAGTGTGGCTATCTTGCAAAACCAGTGTGTACACCTGGAAAACAACCACCCAGTGCATTGTAGTGGTTTGAATTTTGGACTACAGTTTTGGGGAAACAGGGTTCAGATTCCTGTTTTGTTTTGGAAACCCATGGCTAAGTCACACTCTCTTTGTATCAGAGAAAGGCAATGACAAATCTTTTCTGAAAAAATCTTGCCTAGAGCGGGCCTTCATAAACTTTATTCACTGACAACTCCTTTCTGCCTGAGAAATTTTTACATGACTCCAGGTATATAAAATAGGTATAAAAACCAAACATCTACTGAAAGCAAATCAGCATTTGCAAGGCTTGCTAAAAAGAATAGTTTTCCTTTTTGTAGAGTACAGCTGAATCATTTTCTGCAGAGTCCACTGTAAACAATTCAAGTTGTTTCTAACAGATGTGTGTAAATGGGTGGCATTTGGAAGCCTTTTACTGTTGCCACTTGGGCTTTTCAGAAGTCAGAAATAACTTTAAGATGCACAGCAACATACTATGGTTAGAAATCTGAGGACTGGGAGCAGTGGTGATTGACTTGGACATACTCTCTTTATTACTTGCTTCTCTACTTCAGATACCTTGACAATAAGCAGAAAATTATGTGAACCAGTGTGCTGTAGTGGTTTGAGTGCTGGACTAGGACTGTTGAGACCACAGATCAGACTCCTACATTGCCATGCAGTCCTACTGGGTGACCTTAGAAAAGTCATACTTTCTCTGCCCCAGGATCCTTCCACACAGCCATATAACCCAGAATATCAAGGCAAATAATCCACTATATATGCTTTGAACTGGATTACCTGAGTCCACATTGCCATATAATCCGGTTCAATATGAATTTTAAACAGCGGTGTGGAAGGGGCCTTACAGGAAAGCACTGGCAACCTTCTGAACAACACTTCCCAAGAAAACCCCATGGTAGGATTGCCACCAGTAGAAAATTACTTAAGAATATATGGCATCAATGTCATCTTATACATGAGCTACATCAGAACAGCATACCAAGTGATAGGAGAAAGCATCAATCATTTGTAAGTTTCTAAAATACTTCATTGCAAGTGTTTAAAATAAAATAATATTTAAAATGATGTTTTCAATATTTCTCTCAATATTAAAATACAAAGCCTTTCAGAACATGTTTACAAAGCAGATACACATGAATACACAATATATTATAAAGACAAACTAATCAAAATATATTAAAATCACTTAATTAAATGTAATTTAAAAGCACACCAGAATGTTGTACACTCCCCACCCCCCATTCCAATTAACAGGCCAAAGCAACCATCCTACTGGCACTCATTTACGCGTGATTTCAGCCTGCCATTCAATTTATTATTTTCAAAAAAAAATTGACATTCAAAGTTCTCCTTTTATGTACATAGTTCAGATATGTTCATTTTTTTTACTTCTAAGTATGACCTATTGGTATTTAAACTAGAATTTAAAATGAGCAATTTACTAAAAAGCTCAGCTCTATATGACTCATAGTTTTGAGTTCACATCTGCTTCCTAAAATACACAAATTATTTTTTAATATTAAAAGTGCAGCTCAACATCAAAAAGGGACCCCATGAATGTCTTTTGATTTGTGTAAAAGTTCATGATCGAGTTCCAAGCAAAGAGGTTGCGTTTCTTACTGCACATATCGAATGTATGGAAAATACCAGACATATATATAGTGGGTCCTTGGTATCACTGTAGTTTGATTCAATAGTCCATCATGGATACCAAAATCCATGGATGCTCAAGACTCATTAAAATTATTTTTTCCATTTCATATAAAGGATGGCATAGCAAAATGCTATCCTTTATATGAAATGGCAAAATCAAGCTTTGCTTTTGGAATTTCCCTCCCAGAATATTTTAAAGCCATATATGATTGAAATCATGGATGGAATAAATTCATGGATCTAGAGCAGACCTGGGCAATTGCCGGCCCTCCAGGTGTTTTGGACTTCAAATCCCAGAAATCCTAACAGCTGGTAAACTGGCTGGGATTTCTGGGAGTTGAAGTCCAAAACACCTGGAGGGCCGGCAATTGCGCAGGTCTGATCTAGAGAGATGACTGTAATCTACAGGCCAGATGTACTAATACTGCATGAGACAGGTTTCATTGTCCCTCTTGCCCACAGAGATGAATGTGAAATTGAGTGACCTTCAGTAGGTTGCATTCTCACACCCCAAGAGAAATGCAAAGGCAAATCTCCTCTGAAAAATGTCTTGCTTTTCAAAAAAAAAATCGCTCTAATAAGGTTGCCATTAATCAGTGTTGACTTGAAGGATCAACATTAGCACAAGCACCATATCTACAAGGCTTGCCAGAAGAAGTCTTGCTGTATGTAAACCATCTTGAGTCACCAAAAGGCTGAGAAAGGCAGTATACAAATACAGTAAATAAATAAATAAATAAATAAATAATTCCAGAAGAGGCTGGAGAACCACCTGCTTTGAATGCTCTCGGTCTCTGGAGGGCTTTGCACTTCCTAATTCCCAGCAACCCCTCTGACGAGATTCTGTTGTATCCTCATATACCAGACATATATCAGGGGCTCCAAGATCTGCCCACGTGACTCCACTTCTACGCGAACTGCACTGGCTTCCTATTGAATTCCGGGTCGTCTTCAAGGTGTTAGTTCTAGCTTTTAAGGCCTTATATGGTTTGGGGCCAGTGTACCTGAAGGAGCGGCTTATCTCATATGTGCCCAGAAGATCACTGCGTTCCGAGGGGCTCAATCTACTAGAGGTGCCTGGTATTAGGACCTACCGATTGTCGAGTACGCAGCAGAGGGCATTCACAGTGGCTGCGCCGAGCCTCTGGAACACGTTGCCCGAAGAGACGCGAGCCCTATCAGGCTTGTTGGCATTCCGCAAGTCTGTAAAGACTTGGCTCTTCAGACAGGCTTTTGGTCCTGACTGAAGCTGCTGTAACTTGCCATCCTGCCGTTATGATGGGTTCTATTGTTGGGAGTGGGGTTTTTGGGGATTTTACTGATTTGAATGCTGTTTTATCTGTTTTTATGTGTTTTTACCTGTTTTATCTGTCTTAATTGCCTGTAAACCGCTCTGGGCTCCGGAGAGAGTGGTCTACTAAATCGAATAAATAAATAAATAAATAATAAATAAATATATAGCACCAGGCTTTTCTAGAAAAAACATTGGATACCAAAAGTTTTGTTCAGAGCTGATAAGTTCTATGTTGTTTGGTATGCCTTTATGTCAAAAATGGGGAATGAATATGCCATGGTTTTTACATATGGCCCTCCTAGGTCTCTCATAGACAGCCAAAATAATTTTTGGAAAAGAAGAAATTTAGAAAGGTAACTGCCCCCTACATTGTCCTCTAGCATGAAACATTTCCCCATGTTTATATCTCCCACAAACAGGAAGTGACTTTCTGGTCATGTCCTGTTTTGAAAGAAGTATCTTCTGGGTATAAAACAGTCAAGAAAGTTAAACAAACGTGGGGAGATTTTTCCACTGTATCTCACAGAGGGAACAGAGGGTGCTTTGAGTTGTTGTTTTTCATCCCCCCCCCCTCTTCCTTTTTGAAGGGTATGGAAGTATAGCTTTCTGAATTCTGTTGAGGGTCATGTGCAGTTTCTTGATCTTGGGAAAGTGCCCATCTCTGCTCGGTCATGGCTTGTTTTTTCCTAAGCATCTCTTAGTTTATCAGACATAGATTGCTAATAGCTCATAGTATCATATTGATAAAAAAGTTTTAATTATATGATAATCCTTTTATGTGGCTTTCTCTAATCTCGTTCTTAAAATTTATGCTGATTTAAAAATTGTATCTTTATGTTCTCTGAATACTCAGTAAAATATTTTTAAGTACCAAAACCAAAACTGATATTAGCCCGGATTGTAACCATTTGTTGCTCTGATGCTCAACTCTAAACTGCCATACTGCAGTCCTGATCAAACCTGTCATGTACTTTTGTTGTCGAAGTTTGTTCAGAGGAGGCTGGCCACTGACTTTATTTATTTATTTATTTATTTATATTTCATTTTTGTATTCCGCTCCTCCCAGCAGGCTCGGGGCGGATCACATCAAAATTACACAAGCAGCACGGCGCAACATACGACATGCGGCCAATTACAATCAATAAAAGCATAAAACAAAACAAAAGCCACATTAAAACGATTACAAAGGTCAAAGCATGGGTTAGGAGGACATACATCAGGATTTATCACCTTGAGCACCTAATTAAAGGCCAGCCCAAAGAGGGCCGTCTTACATGCCCTCCGAAATGGGCCCAATTCCGAAATGGCTCGGGTACTCTCCGGGAGGGCATTCCAGAGCCCTGGTGCCGCCACAGAAAAAGACCTTTGTCTAGTCGTCGATAGGTGGCAGGACTTCCTCTATGGCCCCATCTAACTGCCATATAATACAGTTTGAAAGTGCATTATATGCAGTGTAGAATCATAGAGTTGGAAGAGACAACATGGGTCATCCATTCCAATCACCTGTCTGCAGGAAAAGAATAATCAATGCACCCAAACAGATAGCCACCCAGCCTTTGTTTAAAAGCCTCCAAAGAATGAGATTCCACCACATTCAGAGGCAGTCAGTTCCACTATTGAACAACTCTTATAGTTAGGAGGTTCTTCCTAATGTTCAGGTAGAATCTCTTTTCCTGGAATTTGAACCCATTATTCCAAGTCCTGGTCTCCAGGGCAGCTGAAAACAAGCCTTCTCCTCTTTCTTTATGGCATCCTTTCAAATATTTAAGCACGGCTAACATGTTTACCCTCATCTTTCTCTTCTGCAGGCTAAACATACCCAGCTCTTTAAGCTGCTCCTCACAGGGCATGGTCTCCAGACCTTTGATCATTTCAGTTGCCTTGCTCTGGACACAGTCTAGTATGTCAATATCTTTCATGAATTGTTGTGCGCAGAACTGGTCACAGTATTCCAGGTGAGGTCAAACCAAAGTGGAATAGAGAAGTATCATGACTTCCCTCGATCTACACCAGGGGTGCCCACACTTTTTCATCATGCGAGCTACTATATGAACAATCAAGTTGAAAAGATCACCTGTTGTGCATGTGAGCGGGTGCACGCACGCGCATGCTCCTACTGCAGCCTTCCATCCGTGCGGGGCTTCTTTCTTGCCTGCTCACAAACTCGCCGCCGCACGCACCCGGGAAGGGGATCCATGCCCACGGGGGAGAGAGGGGGGTGGCTCTTCCTAGCCGGCTCTGAAGAGCCATCCTCTCTCTCTCTCTCTCTCTCTCTCTCTCTCTCCCATGGGCCCTCACCACCTTTCTCCTTCGAGGGCGAGGGAGGGCGAGGCGGAGAAAGGTGGCGAGGGCACAAGCAACAGCAGCAAGTGGAGTCTCCATCCCCGCAGCCCCCTCCTCCTCAGGTTCAGCCGCAGGAACATGGCGGAGCCCTCCCTCCTGGCCCCCAACCAAGGAAAGAAAGCAGCCCCACACAGCTCGCTCGCCCAGGTCTCGGCTTGGAATGGGAGTCCCGAGGGCAGCAGCAGGGTTTGCAGCGGGACTTGCTTGGCTTTGCCCCACTTTGCCCGGCCTCCTTCGCCTCTTTCTCTCTCTCTCTCTCTCTCCCTCTCTCCTTCCAGCGCCCGCCTGCCTGCCTGCCAAAAGGATCCGAAAAAGTTCTCCAGATTTCTTTCTTCTCTCTTTGGCTCTCTCTCTCTCTCACACACACACACACACACATTCCTGTCAGATTATTGCATTTGAATGGCAATTCATGAGTCAGCACAAGATGTATTTTCTGCAGTGTGACATGTTTGACACCAGATGGCGCTGTCTCAGGACTGATAAATGGAATCTTGGGGATTTGTCAGTTAAGAAGTGACAGTTGGGATCTGACAGTTGGGAATTGTCCGTTGAAGAGGACAGTTGGGATAAAATATCTGTGAGGAAAGGATGTTTAGAAAGGTAGCTGTGATTGCTGATGTTTTTTCCATGCTTAGCTTGTTATTGTTAAATACAATTCAATACAAAGTTATATTTTTACCTTGTGAATTGAATGAGAGTGTCATTATTCACACGAACAGAGACTGGAGTTTATTGGGCCGATGGGGAATTAAACTTCAATATTTCTGTTGCCTATTCCACTGTGGCATAAATACTCGACGCCGAAGAATTCCCTCCATCCCTCCCACAGCCTCGCATCCTATCTGTGCGCGTGCCTTTCCCTTGCTCCCCCCCCCAGCAGCAACCAATGGGCGGTAAAAGCAATGAAGAAGGAATTTGATTCACTTCATTCTTTAAATGTTTTAGAACAAGCAGATGTAACCAAAGATGTAAAGGTAATTGGTTGCAAGTGGGTATTTAAAAGGAAAACACAAGTTGATGGTTCATTATTGTACAAAGCAAGATTGGTTGCACAAGGTTTTGGTCAAATTTACAATCAAAATTATGATGAGGTATATGCTCCAACGATTAGACCTGAAACAATTAGGACTGCTTTTAGGCATCGGTGTGCAAAGAAAGTATGTTATAAGGCACTTTGACATTGCCACAGCTTATTTAAACGCAGAGCTGACTGACAATGTATATATGAGAGCAATACCTGGTTTTGAAAAAGATACTCCAACTGGTGTGTATCGACTACGGAAAGCATTATACGGGCTAAAGCAAGCAGCGAGATGCTGGAACCAGTGTATAGACGAAAAGTTAAAGGGTCTTGGCTTCGAAAGAAGCAGTGTAGATACATGTCTATATAAGAAAGGAAAAGAGTCTAAAAAGCAAACATTTGTTTTGGTGTTTGTCGATGATCTCTTAGTACTAGCACCATCCGAAAGAGATGTGGAACAAGTTTTTAAGGGACTAAACTCAAGTATGACTGTAAAAGATCTTGGAGAAGTCCGGAAATACTTAGGCGTAAATGTAACTAGAACTGAAAAAGATATTTGTCTAGATCAAAAAGACAAAATTTTTGAGTTACTTGAGAGAACAAGATTGACTCTGTGTAAAACAGTAGCAACTCCAATGGTACCAGATTTTTTAAAGCGTGATAGAGGTGAAATGTTTGTCAATCAAACATTGTATAGATCAGTAGTTGGGAGCCTCTTGTATTTGGCAAATTGGACTAGGCCTGACATCGCCTATGCCACTAATGTACTAAGCAGGAGAATGAATGAACCAATGTTGACTGATTGGCAAGCTGTAAAACGAGTGTTAAGATATTTGAAAGGAACATGTGACAAAAAGCTAAAAATTTGTCCAAAAGAAAGCGGTATGAAGGGGTTTGCAGACGCAAGTTTTGGTGACAACGAACAAAACTTGTCATGTTCCGGGTATCTAATTAGTTTTAATGGGATACAAGTGACATGGAAATCTCGTAAACAGTCACACGTTTGTTTATCCATGGCAGAAGCCAAATTTTCTGCTTTGTCTGACTGTTGTACAGAACTAGAGTGGATAAAGGCTCTAGTAAACGAGTTCCAAAGTTTTGAAGATAAGATATCTTTATTTACTGATTCTCAATCTTGTATAGCAATATCAAATGCTGAAGGATTAAAGCAGAGAACAAAATATATTGGGGTAAGGTACCAAAATGTTAGAAAGTTAGTACAGGATGGTTTTATTAAACCTGTGTATGTACAGTCAGATGAGAATATGGCTGATATGTTTACAAAAGCATTGACTAATTGTAAATTAAATGTATTTTGTAAGAAGATATTGTTATTATAAGTTATGTGTGTACTTGTGTTGCTCATGAAGGAGGAGTGTCAGATTATTGCATTTTGAATGGCAATTCATGAGTCAGCACAAGATGTATTTTCTGCAGTGTGACATGTTTGACACCAGATGGCGCTGTCTCAGGACTGATAAATGGAATCTTGGGGATTTGTCAGTTCAGAAGTGACAGTTGGGATCTGACAGTTGGGAATTGTCCGTTGAAGAGGACAGTTGGGATAAAATATCTGTGAGGAAAGGATGTTTAGAAAGGTAGCTGTGATTGCTGATGTTTTTCCATGCTTAGCTTGTTATTGTTAAATACAATTCAATACAAAGTTATATTTTTACCTTGTGAATTGAATGAGAGTGTCATTATTCACACGAACAGAGACTGGAGTTTATTGGGCCGATGGGGAATTAAACTTCAATATTTCTGTTGCCTATTCCACTGTGGCATAAATACTCGGCCTTGAAGAATTCCCTCCATCCCTCCCACAGCCTCGCATCCTATCTGTGCGCGTGCCTTTGCCTTGCTCCCCCCCCCCCCAGCAGCAACCAATGGGCGGTCATGTCACCACACCGTGCGTGGCAAGACGAGCACCAGGGCCCGCCCACTAAAGCCTCATTTTGGCAAAAGAAGCCCCGCGAAGGCGGCGGCGGGAGTGCACGTGCGCACGCATGGCAGGAGCATGCCATCCGGCTGGTGAGGCCCAAAGATCACCTGGAAGAGGGCCGAAGATCACCTAGGTGCTCCCGATCACCATAATGAGCACCCCTGATCTACACTATACTCCTTTCAATTGAGCCCAAAATCCCATTGGCTTTTATAGCTGTTGCAGCACATTGTTGGCTCATGTTCAACTTGTTGTCTACTAAGACTCCAATATCTTTTTTCTGGGGAAAATGGAAGGAAAAAGGAAGAGGGGCCGACCAAGGGCAAGTTGGATGGATGTTATCCCTGACCTTGAAGGAGCTGGGGTGGCAACAGTTGACAGGGAGTTCTAATGTGGGCTGATTCATGAGGTCGTGAAGAGGCAGAAATGACAGAATGAATAAACAGCAAATCTTTTTCTCATGGACTGTTGTCGAGCCAGGTGTCACCCATTCTGTATCTGTGCATTTCCTTTTTTCTGTGTAGATAGAACCTGAGGCAATTTGCCCAAGGTGACCCAATTGGTTTCTATGATTGAACAGGGATTCAAAGCTTGTTCTTCCACTGCACTTGCTCAACACTCAGAACATCACACCATGCTACATTTTTTACCTTATAAAAATAAGTGTTCAGCTAAGTGACTGAGATAATGGGAACATTCAATTTGTTCTGGAGTTGGCAGTATTATTTCCAAGTCATTGAGGCTAGTCAACTATATTTTGCTGCCTGAAGCTGATGAGGCAGAATCTTATTTTCTTGGTGATATAGGCAATGCATCCTTCATCACATTTGAACACCTTATGCAGGTATATTCTGCTTTCCAGCAGGAAGGAATAGCTAGGGATCTCTTGCTTCTACTTCATGCAGTATTGGCTAACTTAGGCTATGACCCATTTGTGAGGCTCTGCCTAATAGTAGGTTATAATTTAAATCCCAATACATGATGTTGGAAATTTTTATTCAATCGATTTCTTCAACATCATTTTGAAGATGTCTCTTTATTTTTAGGAATACCTTCTTGCAAAAAAAATCCTACATAATGGGCAAGTTGTTGATTGGAGCTAGAATTAGTATCACAAGAAAATGGGACAGTGACGCATTTTCATCAAGTGATATATGGCTGTTGAAAATCTATACTTTAATGGAGATGAGGAAAATTTCATATTTCAAATGAATTAACCAGGGCTTAATGCCAACATCTACATTTTAAGACATCAAGAGAAACTATGCATAATAATGGGGAATAATATTAGATCTCTGAGCGGAAAC
Organism: Anolis apletophallus; assembly: GCA_030556195.1. Taxonomy (NCBI): domain Eukaryota; kingdom Metazoa; phylum Chordata; class Lepidosauria; order Squamata; family Anolidae; genus Anolis; species Anolis apletophallus. Next base: position 184,956,399 of record JARBWK010000003.1, on the reverse strand, counting down.
AGTGAAGCACATGTGCTACCTTCACAGTATTTTCGATGGTAATATTCAATATCAATCATATTTTGAGAATATATGTTTCATGTGATGTTGAAGGCTTTCATGGCCGGAATCACTGGGTTGCTATGAGTTTCCCAGGCTGAATAGCCATGTTCCAGAAGTGTTCCCTCCTGATGTTTTGCCCATATCTATGGCAGGCATCTCAGAGGTTGTGAGGTCTGACCTTACAACCCTTGAGGATGCCTGCCATAGATGTGGGTGAAACGTAAGGAGAGAATGCTTCTGCAACATGGCCATACAGTCCAGAAAACTCACAGCAACCCTATATATTTCATATTTATTTAATTATTTTGTATTTATATCCCCTTTATATATATGATACTAGCCATCCCCTGCCACTCGTTGCTGTGACCCTGTTTGGTGGTAAAATAATGAGAACGTGTTCGTTTCTAATATATGTAATTTCTTTATGCTTGTGGGTAAACAGTATTTCTTGTTCTTTTGTCAGAGTTGATGCAGAGATTGTCTGTTTGCCTACTCTGGAATCTGCAACATATAATTGTCCTTCTTTAGGAATCCCTTTCAAATCTATAATACCATATATGTCATATACATGTGTGTATATGTGTGTGTGTGAATCATATATCTATCTATATCTGGCAGGGGGGACCTTTCCTTTAGTCATCCCACCGCTGCCACCAAACAATGTAAAACACAGGATTTTTTAGAACACAAGGCAAAACAATCTTCAAAAGTAGGGCTGCCACCAACATTATAAAACTCTTCCCCAGTCTTCTCTATGGGGATAGGTTGTAAGAGAGGCACACGGAGGCGTTGGTTTTAATAGTAACAAATAAAGATGTTTATTTGTTTACTGTGAACAGGCATGCATTGAAATCTTAATGGTTGCAGATTGGCACAGAACTTAATAGTTACTGATAATAGTTCAACACTTAAAACTTTAGGTTCCAAACAACCTTTAAAATACACAGGAAACTTTTAGCCTTCAACTAAATAGTTCCTTATTCCCAAACAGCCCAATTACAGGACGCTGTAAGAGCATCCCAGGTGAGCCAGCAGCGATCTGCGGCTCAGAAAAGGAAAGGTTCATGTTGGAGAGTTGATAGAAGCAGTAAAAGACACAATGTATCACTATGGAGTGGAGAGTTGCATGCAAAGGATACTTGTTACAATGTTAGGGCAAGGGGAGGAAGAAAGGAGAGGCATGGAGGGAATAAGTCCTTCGTTGGAGCTGCTGCCATGGCCACAATCCTCTTGGTGCTGGCTCACCCAGATGTTCAGGAACTGCAAAAATTTCAATTGCAGTTCAGATCATCCTGAAAGCAGGGGCTGGTAAATTCGTCGACCACATCTTTTGTAGAGAGAAAATGTGGGTTGAGCTATCACAGGCCATGGAGAGAGGCTGGTAAGAAATTACAATTAATAATAATAATAATAATAATCATCATCATCTATATAAATAAAAATGTAATGTTCATTTGTGGGATTAACATAATTCAAAAACCACTGGACGAATTGCTGCCAAATTTGGCAGCAAAACACATACTAACCCAATCTATGTCTTTCAAACAAAAAAACCCTTTTAAAATGAAGGGGAAATAACTTAAAACTCCCCCAAAAGAAAAATACCTTACAGAGCATGTGCAAAAGTCCCCCTCCCCAGTGTGAGAGAAGAATGACGCACCAACCGTTGTGAGGAAAGAGAAGCCTAGCTATGGAGTCCCTTTCCATGCAGGAAAGCAGAGTCCTCTTTCTTTTGGGGAGGGGGGATTGAGGAAAGGAAAAAGCGAAGGAAGGAGAAGGCCTTGCCTGACGGAGAGCATGGAGGCTTGGTGGGGCAAGCCCCGACAGCAGTTGGAGCCACCATGAGGCCCAAGGAGGGAGGCTCAGCTCCTCACATTGATTCCCACACACTATACTACAACTCCCAGAAGTCACTGCTACCTTGGACAATGAGAAAGAAATCTGGGAATTGAAGTCCAAATCACTTAGTATTTCCCACTCTGTCTCTTCTGTTCTCTCTGTTTGTTTGGCCTCCGAGGATGGATAGCAGGTGGAGGAGTGATCAATGGCAACCAACAGCCATTGATCACTCCACCCGCTATTGATGGCCTCAGCGGGCACTGTCAGCAAGCTACCAAGGAAGCCTAAGATGGTGCCAGCGGTGAGAGAAGTGGGCACAGGGCACAAGGAGGAAGATGCCTCAGGTGCCTAGGCTGCAGGCAGAAAGCAACAGGAGGGAGAAACAACAGGAGACACCCTAAAGCCAAAACCTCCCTAACATGAAAGAAAGAAAGAAAGATGGGGGCGGGGAGGAAAAGAGGGAAGGAATGAAAGAGAGAAAGGGGGGGGGGGGCTCAGAGCGGCTTACAAAGGCAACAATTCAATACCACAATCAATATACAATATAAAACCATATAAAACCATAAATACATACAAAATTAAAACAATAGCAATTAAATTAAAACTAATAATCAACACTCAATTAAATTTAAAACAATACTCTGTCCACAAACCCAATTGATAAAACAGTCAAGCCGTATCCTCATATCTGTCGTCTTGCCAATCCTTTCCAGTCAAAATGCTGCTTATGTTATTGTGCAAAGGCCTGGTCCCACAACCAAGATTTTAATTGCAAGAAAGGAGAAAGGAAAGAAAAAGGGGAGGAAAGGCAGGAAAGAGATAAAGAAGGAAAGAAGGGGGAAAGGAAATAAAAAGTGAAAGAATGAAGGAAACAGGGAGGGAAGGAAGGAGAGAAGAGAAGAAGGAGAAAAAGGGGGAGGGAAGGAAGGAGAGAAGGAAGAATGGAACCAAAGAGTGAAGGAAGCAATGAAAGAAAGAGGTAAAAAAGGAAAGAAGGGGGAAAGGAAATAAAAAGTGAAAGAATGAAGGAAACAGGGAGGGAAGGAAGGAGAGAAGAGAAGAAGGAGAAAAAGGGGGAGGGAAGGAAGGAGAGAAGGAAGGATGGAACCAAAGAGTGAAGGAAGCAATGAAAGAAAGAGGTAAAGAAGGAAAGAAGGGGGAAAGGAAATAAAAAGTGAAAGAATGAAGGAAACAGGGAGGGAAGGAAGGAGAGAAGAGAAGAAGGAGAAAAAGGGGGAGGGAAGGAAGGAGAGAAGGAAGGATGGAACCAAAGAGTGAAGGAAGCAATGAAAGAAAGAGGTAGAGAATGAAGAAAGTAGAAAAATGAGAAGGGAAAGAAAAAGGGGGCAAGGAATAGGTAGGTACATGTACTTCAAAAATTCTTACTTTTAGCCACAGCAATGTGTGGCAGGGCATGGCTAGTAATAATATAAAAACATAGTCAGGTACAGAAGATAAAATGGAAAATTCAGATAAAATATACAGGATAGGGCTATAAAGCTCTCTGGTATATCCACTGGGACACTCAATGATGGTAGAAGCAAAGGAGGCTTCCAATGTCCCAAAGGCCAAGTGAACATTTGACTGGGGATGAGGGAGGATGCCTGCTGTTTGTGCCCTTGTTGAAAAAGTCTGAGTGTCCAGCTACATCCTCCTCTGTTAGGGATAGTCTGCAACTAGTCTCCATACAGAAAGTTGGGAAACCTAATGGCAGGAGTTCACTCACAGCTAATCTCAAAACTGGTGATTTTCATCATTTAGGGAAATCTACAATCAGCTAAACAAGTGTAAAGTCATGCACATCGGGGCAAAGAACCCCAACTACACCTACCAATTGATGGGGTCAAAGCTTTCCGAGACAAACCAGGAAAGGGATCTTGGGGTTTTGGTGGACAGCTCAATGAAGATGTCAACCCAGTGCGCAGCAGCAGTGAAAAAAGCAAATTCTATGGTAGGCATGATCAGAAAGGGAATCGAAAATAGGTCAGCAAATGTTGTATTACCTCTCTACAAATCTATGGTAAGGCCACATTTAGAGTACTGTGTACAATTCTGGTCTCCACACCTTAAGAAGGGTATAACGGAACTGGAAAAGGTACAGAAAAGGGCAAGAAGAATGATCCAAGGGATGGAGCGGCTCCCTTATGAAATCAGGTTGCAACGCCTTGGTCTTTTCAGCCTTGAAAGACGGCGTCTAAGAGGTGACTTGATCGAAGTGTATAAAATCATGCATGGGATAGAAAAGGTGAATAAAGAAAAATTATTTTCTTTGTCACAAAACACTAGGACTAGAGGGCACTCCCTGAAGCTCAAGGTAGGAAAATTAGGACTAATAAAGGGAAATATTTCTTCACCCAGAGGGTCATTGGGTTATGGAACTCACTTCCAGAGGAGGTTGTGACAGCTGTCAGCCTGGACAGCTTCAAGGCAGGATTAGACAGATTCATGGATACCAAGTGTATCGGTAGTTACTGAAAAGGACATTCAAGTGCCACCTCGGAGTTGGTTGAGGTAGGCAGGATTTCCCTGGGTACTGGTTGTGGGGGGTCGGGAGCAGGTTAGGGTTTTGCCCTCCCTTCTGCTCGAGATCCCCGTGTACAACTGGTGGGCCACTGTGTGATACAGAATGGTGGACTAGATGGGCTGAGGTCCGATTCAGCATGGCTCTTCTTATGTTCTTATGTTCTTAGCTCTCTGTTGCTCATGAAGATTAAGTAAGCAAAGTGGCAGGAATTGATCTAGTTTTACACCAAGTCCAACATTAGAATCACAGGATTAAAGTGTTAGAATAGATCACAAAGACCAGGCCCTGCCATGCAAAATACACAACCAAATAATAGTAATAATAATTCATTGTGATAGCCTGCTACAGTGGAAGCCAAGGTACCTGTGTTAGATATTGGCTTATCCAAAGATGTGAGTCACAAACTTATTCAAAACAGATTTGAGAATAGAGGATTGTAGTTTCCAGTCATTGGTTTTATTCAAGGCCCAAAGCAGAGATTGAGAGGTGTTGGGAATGACAGAAGGGATAATCATAATGCATCTTAACAAAATCTATATAATGATCTAAGAAGGTCTCCTGCTCACTGTCTGATTCAATGTGTAAACACAAAGGAATGAAAAACACTCTTATTGGATTTTTGGGTAATATTAGGACCTACAATAGAGATAGACAAGGGGAGAAGCTGAGTTCTACTCTGCTTTTCTTTTGATTGTGACAAATTGGAAGAAAACTACACAATGGGATTACATCAGTCTTTATATCAACTATCACCCATTAGTTGCAAGTCTGCCCAGTCAGACTTACAACTAATGGATGATAGCTGATGTTATTAAAGTGCTAATAACATCGATATGCTGAATACTACTGGTTAGTTCTAACTAAAAGTAGGCCCATTAGTTCAATTGTTAAATGAGAACACATATGAAAATCTCATTGATTTTGTAGGTCTACCTTAGTTCAGACTAACAGTAGGATCTAGGCCAGTGGTTCTCAACCTTTTTAATGCCGTGACCCCTTAATACAGTTCCTTACGTTGTGGTGACCCCCAACCATAAAAATTTTTTTGTTGCTACTTCGTAATTGTAATTTAGGTACTGTTATGAATCGTAATGTAAATATCTGATATGTGGGATGTAGTTTCATTGTTACAAATTGAACATAATTAAAGAATAGTGATTAATCACAAAAACAATGTTTGGGGGAGTATGAATAATAGGATTTGCAATACTTTCAACCGATTCAGCTCTGTTTTCCACAGATCACTGACACCCCCCCCCAATTTAATGACAGATCTGGACCAGACTTGGCACAAAGAACCTCAATGACCTACAGAAAATACTGGAGGGGTTGGGAGGAATTCACAGTGATTTAATAATAGGATCCTAGACTTGCAAGCGACCTCCAAAGGCCATCCAGTGTAACCCCCTTCTGTCTTTCTGCAGGAAAAGCACAATCAAAGCCCCTGCAACAGATGGCCATTCAACCTCTGCTTAATAATAATAATAATAGGATCCTAGAGTTCAAAGAGACCTTGCGAGGGCCATCCAGTCCAACCCCCTTCTGCCTTGATGCAAGAAAAGCACAATCAAAGCACACCTGACTGTTGGATATTCAGACTAGGCATAATAATCATAATAATCATAATAATAGGATCCTAGAGTTGAAAGGGACCCCAAAGGCCATCCAATCCAACCCTCTTCTGTCATAAAAGAACACGATTAAAGCACTCCCAACGAATGACCACTCAGCCTCTGCTTGAGAACAACATCAACAACAGAATCTTAAGGTGGGAGAGACATCCAAAGGCTATCCAATCCAACCTCCTTCTTGCATAAGGGAAATGCACAATCAAAGCACTCTTCACAGATGACCAGTCTGCTTCTGCTTGATGATGATGATAATGGTGATGATAATAATAATAGATTACTAGAGTTGGAAGATACCCCTAAAGGCCAACCAGTCTAACCCTCTTCTGTCATAAAGGAACACAATTAAAACCCTCCCAACAAATGAGTTGAACAAGAAGAAGCCACAGGAAAAAGAGAGAAGCTATGAGGGGTGAAAGGAAGGGAGGGAAATGGAAAGGGAAGGGAGAAGGGGAGGAAGAAGGAAAGGGAGGGAGGGAGGGGGAGGAAGGGGGAAAAGATGGAAAGGAAGGAGGGACAGGAAGGAAGGGAAGGGAAGGAGAGAAAGGATGGAAGGAAGGAGAGAGGGAAGGAAGGGAAGGGAAGAAAGGGGGAAGAAGGGAGGGAAGGAGGAAAAGGAGAGGAATGAGGGACAGGAAGGAAGGAAAAGGAACAAAGTGAAGGATGGAAAGATGGAAAGGAAAAAGGGAAGGAAGGAGGGAAAGAAGGAAAGGAAGGGGAAGGAAGGGAAGTGAAGGCTGGAAGGAGGGAGGGAAAGGAAGGAGGGAAGGAAAGAAAGGGAGGGAGGAAACGAAGAATGAGTTGGAGGAGGAGAAAGGGAGCAGGATGCAGCAGGGGAACGGGAGACTTCAAAACTAAAAACTTATTTCTGTCTCTTTCTTTTCTTCCTTCCTGCAGTGAAGGAAGGGAGGCAAGAAAGAAAGAGCTGGCGAAGAAGGGAGCAGTCTCTCTCCCATCCTCCCCCGCCCACCTGCTTGCTGCTTCCCTCAGGGCATCTTGGAGGAGGAGGAGGAGGAGGAGGAGGCAAGGAAAGCCGGGGAAGGAAGCAGCCGAGAGGAAGGAGGCTGCTTCTGCTGGCAGCGGGCAAGGCAAGGACTTGAGGAGCCCACCCACCGTCCTCCTCCTCTTCCTCCCCTTCCTCCTGCTCCTCAGTTTTAAAGCAGCAGCGGTTGTCTCCGCTGCCGCTGTTTCAGATGAGGAAGAAGGAGAGGAGGGGGACGGTGGGTAGGTAGGTGGGTGGGCTTCTAAAGCCCCTCTCCCCCCCCTGCTTGCCAGCAGAAGCAGGTGCAGAGACCAGACTGGGGAGCCTTTGTCAGCCCCATCAAACAGGGGCGCCTTCTCCTTCTTTTCACTCCTACAAGATAGGCAGGCGGCTGCTCCGTGCGGGCACCGCTCACCAGGCCTTTCTTTCCCTCGCCTGGGCGCCAGTGGGAAGGAAGTCTTGCAGACCTCGGCTTAGCTGGGCTCGGCGCGGAGTGGGCCTCACTTTTCAAGCGGGCCTCACTGCCCAGCTCCCAGCCCCTTGTTCTTTCTGCCATTGCCACGGGCGCCTCCCCCCCCGCCCGCAGCCTTGGTGGGTCGAGGGCTGCAAGGCTTTTTCCTACCAGCACCCAGGCAAAGGAAGGCGAGGCTTAGCGAGAGGCCTGTCCTTTGCCTGGCAGGGGATGGGAAACCACCCCGCAGTTGCAGCAGAGAGAAGGGGCTGGCGCCGGTTGAACTGGGCCCGCCTTGAAAAGCGTCCCTTGCCTGCCCCGCGCTGGGCCCTGCAAGGCTGAGGGCTGCAAGGATCCCTTCCCGCAGACACCCAGGCAAGGGAAGGCGAGGCCTGGTGAGCGGTGCCTGCACGAAGCTGCCGCCCGCCCACCTTGCAGGAATGAAAAGAAGGAGAAGGGATCCTCCCTCTTTGGTGGAGCTGACAAAGGCTCCCCAGTCCCCTCCTCACCTGGTCTCCGCACCCACTTCACACGAGGAATGGCAGGCAAGCCACCCCTGAGTGTCCATCCGCACCAAGGGGCCACTGGGCTTGGGGGGGGGGGGAGGCTGGGAGGCCAGAAGGCCCGTCACACTCCGTCCCCAAGCCCCGCTTGCAGACTAAGGGACGTCTTTCTCTTTCAGGCGCGGGTGCTGGCTGGCTCTTTGGCTGCCGGAGGTTGCCCGGCGGCCATTCCGGGGATACAAAGGGGGCGGGGCCAAAATGAGGTAGTCCCGCGACCCCTCAAAAATGGCCAGGCGACCCCTCTGGGGGTCGCGACCCCCAGGTTGAGAACCCCTGATCTAGGCCATTATCTTGCATATTTGAGTGGTGGAACTAGAGAAAACTGTCTCAAATATTTACATAAAGGACTTTGATAGTTCTGGGTTTCATTGTTCCTATTATGCCTGATTAGGGATATTTACCTCCCACTACTACAATGGCAGATGGGAGAACTGAAAAAAGGCCAAATTAATCCTTGTACTGTAATCCCTGTTGCCCAGAAAGATGGAGTCCATGGATCTACAATGGAGACAAGACAGAGGGCATACATAAAACATTACATGTTTTCCATTGTGGCTTACCAAATGGTCATGGGAAACCCACAAGTTGGCATAAGAAGGCAATTGTCTTCTCCCATTTATGAAACCATAACTAATTTATTCCAAAACATACATATACAGAATTTTAAAATGCTTTAACCTTTTCAAATTTGATTTAACTTGGTAAATTGTTCATTTTGCTTTATCTGTTGAAATTGTTTTGATTTCTAAATTGTAGTCTCTAGAGACTCTTTAAATTGTATTTACATGTACATTGTCCTTGATAGAGGGTAGAATGTACATATAAATATAGTAATCATATTCACAGTAAAACATAGCACAGCAATTGAGCAAAAGCATTGAGGAGTACCATTTTCCTAATGAAAGGCTACATTCAGTTCTTTGCAAACTCTAATATTTTGCCCTGCATTTTAAAAAGTCACCTAGGTGGTAGAGTCTTGTTACAGGGTTTTTAGAAGTTAAACTTCAGCTCAGAGCATTCCTTTTTTGAAAGATCATCCAACAACAACAACAACAACAACAACTTTATTTATCTATGTGTGAGGACTCAGGGTGATTTCCAACAAAACAGGCAAACATTAAATGCCTATAAAACAGAAACCTGAGAGATAATTTAACATAAGGCAACACTAAACATTATATAACAAATTAAAATATGCAATTTACATCCAATAAAAACACTTACAAGGCCAGCCTAGGTTCAGTGTCATGCCAGTTCCATTTCCATTCCACTTAGTCCATACTACGGGTTTTATACCTCCTCCTCATTGTATCCTTGTGAGCATTAAAAAGTTTTAAGATGCTTTTTAAAGGAGAGTAAGGAAGGGGCCATTTTGAACTCCTTGGCGAGGGAGTTCCAAAGCTAGGGGTTGACCATGGAGAAGGCCTCCCCTCTTGTTCCCACCAGCCATGCTTGAGACACGATAAGACTAAGAGCAGGGCCTCCTCTGCCGATCGAAGGGCCCTGGCAGGCTTGTACAAGGAGATGCAGGTTTTTTAAATCCATATATGGTTTCAAGTTAAAGAACCAGGAGGGAGATAAGGGCTTTCAAAGTTGCCCATCAACAGTGACACTCTAAACAGCACACCATGTGTGTGTGAAAGAGAGAGATAAAGGGGAGGGCTGAAATTAAGCAGAAACCCTGTTTGATTTGTTTTCCCTTCCACAAGAGGATTTCCTTACAGATATGTACTTTGACCTCAGACTTGTAAAGAAATCCTATATTTGCTTTTGATTGGCAAACCACAAAAGAAAACATGATAAATGCAAGACTTGCAGTTGAAGACAATCACATGATATAACAAAGAGTTCCTCACTGTTTGAAGGAATACCTCTTCTATAGGATTAGCAACAAACTGTATTATCCAATTTGTTGATAAAATGCACAGGCCTACTTAATACAGTGTTTTCAACTTTGGTATGATGATAGTATTTCTGTTTAAGCTATAGTAATTTTAAAGGTTTGAATCTACATATAGAAATTAACGTATGGAAATTATATGCAAACCTGTGTCCTTCTTTGGAGCCTTCTTTGATCATATATTTTTGTTTTCCAAATGGTTTCTATTGGAAACGCTTTATAGAAGGTGAGGGCAGGTAGAGGGAGGGACTGACAGAGATGTGAGACACCATTACGTATGCAGCTTGTTTATACGATATAACTGATGCCTACTTTCCAATGAATTGCATTACAGAACAAAAGCCAACTTTAAGTTTGGCATACTGACATTGAAGATTAGCATGAAAATTGGGAATGTTTGCTCTTCTTGTCACATTCTTTGGTAATCCTTGTATACTTTGTATGCTGCTAAAGCATCTTTGAAATCAAATTGAAGTATATTCAAACTATTTTACATTTGCTCGCCCTCCATAAGGTCTATTTCATTTGCGTGTTGCAAACTCTTCTATGAATCACAGGGAATATAGAAAAGACTTCAGAACAAACAAAGTGCCCTGTCAGTCTTCTTCCCTTTCATTTCAAAACTCGTCTTTGAAGGGATCTCTTGGTGTTACAGGAAAACACAACTCAGGAAGAATTTGGGGGAGGGAAAGAAACCAAAGCTATCTTGCAAACCTTTTATCTCCTCTGCAAGCTCCCAAATGCAAATCACTTTAATTACTTCTTTAAACACTGAGGAGCTTGGTTTTCTGACCACTGTGATACTGTCTGACACTTCTCCTGTCTACCTTCAATTTGCTTGTGTGTAGTTTAGCAAAAGACTGAAATATGCAGAGAATTTGCAGGGCATCAACAAAGATAAAGGTATTCCCATTCAGGGAACTCGTGGATCCCACTTTTATGGCTTGGGCAGAGGAGGGCAGCAATAACTGTTGCAGCACATTTGCTAGGACACAAAACAAACCAGCGTAATTTCACCAACTTTACAGTAAGAGTGCTACCAAATATTACCAAAAACAAATTATACATGAATTGGAAGGAGCAACTGAAATGAGAGTTCTCATTTGAAAGATATATTCTCATATTTTAGTGAACATACATTATCAGGTTGGACCTTTACTTACTATGAGAGATAGAAATAATCTCCACTATGCAAAATGAAATTTGAAGCATATTTGGAGGGGCTGAATCTTGATGGGCTTTTGGGAAGATCTGCAGCATTCTTCATATTTGGTGTGTAAGAGATTCAGTATCAGCAATATCAGTGGTTCTTAACCTGTGGACCGTGGACCACCAGTGGGCCACAAGGATGAAATTCTGGCCCGTGAGCCTCCTTTTTGATTTGATTTGATTTTATTTCCGCTCCTTTCATGCTGCCTGCATTTTCTATGCAGGAGATAATATTTTCTGTATGGAATATAGTATTTCTGCACAATAATGTGGTGTGGTAGTTTGGATATTGGACGAGGATCTAGGAGATAGCGCATTGCATCCCCTTCCACACATTGTCAGCCTCAGGGGAGGGAAAAAGCAATTCAAGTTGAACAAATCTAGCCAAGAAAACCCTGTACTACTCTTGAACAAAGAATTGGGGAAGAGGGTCAGACAAGATTTGTAGACAGATATTCTGGATTTTGTTTATTTGTAAGTGCATTTTTTAAAATGTGAAAACTGAAATTAACAATATTGAAGATAATGAAAAACACTAGCAGAAAGAAATAGCAATGAGATTACCATGGAGAAGACATTAACAAAATTGATCAAAGCATGAAATTAACACAGCAAGCAAGGAATAAAACGTCATTAAGCAAATGTTTAAAATGGCAGTAAAAAATTGAATCCTATTGCTTAATTTCAACTACAGGAGACCCAGGACCCTTCCACACAGCTATATAACCCAGAATATCAAGGCAGATAACCCACAATATCTGCTTTGAACTGGGTTATCTGAGTCCACACTGCCATATAACCCAGTTCAATGTGGATTTTATACAGCTGTGTGGAAGGGGACTCAGTGAATCAATTGTTGAATAGCAAATCAACACAAAGTGAATGCCATTCATTTAATATGTCTACTCTAGTTGCAAATAAAGTTTCAGACCCAAAGATTCAGACCCAAATCTCATGACACTCTTCAAGTGTATAGACTGTCATAATGCAAGTCCTGCATTTAGGAAGAGTAATAGACAGATGAAATGACCATTTTTATTGTTGATGTCATATTGTTTAGGGAGGAAAAAAGAAACAAAACAAATTAAGAATAGCCCTAAATAGCTTTCTCCAGAGCGTGAAGAACAGACATTCAAATAGGAATGAAAATTCAGTCTCAACAAGTATAAAGGGATGCATATTGAACCTATTATGCATATTGAATATGTTCGCCATGATGGACATAATTAGGAAAGGAATCAGAAATGAAGCTTTCAATAACAAAACTACCCTTATACAAATCCATGGTGTGACCACATTTATCTATATATCTATACAGTACATATGTTTGTTGATTGCTTGCTTGTTTTGTACCACAAAGGTTTCTCTATGGTTTGATGAGTCTGGACCAAATGTGTCAGACATACCCATAATTACTCAACTTCAAATCATTGTGGGGTTTAAACTACAAAATCCACCCCATTTTGAGTCAAGGGTTCCCATAGAAAAAAATAGCTCCTGTCATGTCAGTGGTGCAGTGTGTTCGCCATTTTATTATTCTAGTTGAGCATAACATGTGCTTTAATCTTTGGGATGGTGAAAAGAGAGAATGGGCTTTGGAGTGAATGTGGCAGTTTAAGTAAATTCCTTCATTTTGGACCTGCATATTTAGCTGTTTTGGACTGCAAATTGATCCTTATTTGAGTTACAAATCTATTGCAGGCACAGCACAGTATTCAGTGGTAAAACCTGTTTGTTACTGTCATTCCCATTCCTTTTCGTTTAGATCATAATAACGTTGTGTTTCAAATATCCAAAAAAAGAGAAGCTCCTGGCAGCTAATTGTTGCACAAGGAGGGGGAAAGCACAGCCATGAAGGCCACAATTAGAGCATCTACCCCATAAGGAAGTAAGCAATTTAATGAAGATTTATATTTTAGAAGTGGTGTGCATGTGTGTACATGGATACTGCAGTTGTATTAGATTTTTCTGGTGGAGCGCAGCATGTACAGAACTGGCCTCACCCTTTAAACCAAAGGTTCATCTGCCGGGGCCTAGCAAGCTTGGACGGTGGCAGCGAGTTCCACAGGTCGTAGGTTTGATTTGAGAGGATGCAAAAACAGAGCTTTGTATATTTGTATATTTGTCTGCTCTAAACAAAGAACAGAGATTCAGTTTGATGTAATGGTCTGAGTACTGGACTACAATTTGGAGACCAGTATTCAAATCCCCACTCAATCATGGAAACCTACTGGGTGACTTGGACAAAATCTTATTCTCTCCATCTCAAAGGAAGGCAAAGGCAAACCTTGTCTGAGCAAATCTTTCCAAGAAACTGTGTGAGAGATTCACCTTAGGGTCCCATTAAGGAAGTTAATTTTTTTTAAAACAAATTTCTCCCAATTTTCCATTATAGTGTTAGCAAAGTAGCCATAATGGAATTGTGATACAAAAAGAATTGGAGGGTTGCAGTTTGTTCTGTTTAATCAGGATATGGGGTTTGAATTTAGATACAAGACTTGTGGACAGGGCCGGTTCGTCCATTAGACAAACTACGCAGGCACGTAGGGCGACGTCACCGGGGAGGGGCGATGTCACCCGGGAAGGCCGCCGCCCATGGCGCCTGTGCCACGGCGCCCTGTGCCGCGCTGCCCGGCCAGGCCTGGCCAGGCCTCCGAGGCTGGCCCCGCAGCCGCCGCTGCGTGTGCCGCGCCTTTTAGGCAGCCCGGGGCGCTCCGGGCGCTTCATGCATGCGGAGCTTTTGCGCATGCGTGCTGGCTCCTGCTTTGGAGCCAGTGCGTGTGCGCAGATTGGCGCATGTGCACTAGCCGCCAAAGCGGGAGGCGCGCTTGGAGCCAGTGTGCGTGCAGATTGGCGCATGTGCACTGGGGGGGCGTGAAATTTTTCCCCGCGTACCCCCCGGGAACAGCTTGGTCCGCCCCTGCTTGTGGATATAATGTCTAACTTTACAATGTCCTTTAACCTTTCCCCAGCCTCAGAGCCACAGGTGCTGTTGGGTTGCAATTCACATTATAGCCAGTCTGCATGATGAATGAAAAATGATGGGAGTCATTCAATAACATCTGGGGACCAGATGCTCTTTAATTTTCATATGGGTTAAAACTAAAGAGCACCAACTCTCTCTCTCTCTCTCTCTCTCTCTCTCTCTCTCTCTCTCTCTCTCTATCTATCTATCTATCTATCTATAAGTTGGCCCTCTGTATCCACAGATTCTCCATCCATGGATTCAATTTCCCTTTGAAGATGTTGCAGCCCAGCCACTTACTTGACTCCTTTTCACTCAACATAAAGAGGTAATTACTTAGCCCAAATATAGCTCAGCCAACAGGAATCAATCAGATAATTAAGAGTTTATAAAATAAAAGAGTGTTCTATAGAAAAAGCTTAATCAAAAATACATCCCAAGGTAAAGAGTACAAAAGTATGCCCAAGGTATACATGTACATAAAGGCAAAAAGCAAAAGTACATCCAAAGTATAAGCTTCAAAATTCATTCCAAAATATAGGTTACAGTCAAAATATTCTTGAGGCTACAATAAACAAAGTTCTACACTGACAATAAAGCCAAAATCCACAAAACTTAGACCAAGAATTGTATCTAAATGAGATTCCCCTATCCCAAACAGGAAAAACATGACACGAAAGCAAGGCCAGAATCTCTGATCACGGAGCACAAGGAAAAAGTAACAGAGCAATCCAAGGGGTTAGCTTAAGAAATCAAATTGTTTCCCATGGAAACACTATCTAACTAACACCTGGAATCAAGATTAAACTACTCTAATGCCCTCTACATTGGCCTGCCTCTGTCAGTGATCCGAAAGCTTAAGCTTGTGCAAAATGCTGCTGCCCGACTTCTCGCAAGGGAGCCAGTGAGATGTCATATTACTCCAATTCTGCAGCAGTTGCACTGGCTGCTGATTGAGCACCGGATTACCTTCAAAGTGTTGGTTCTCACCTTTAAGGCCTTATATGGTCCAGGGCCGGCATACCTGAAGGACCGCCTCACCTCCTACCAACCCCAGAGATCACTTCGTTCGGAAGACCAAAACTTGCTTGAAGTTCCCAATTCTAAGACCTTCCACCTGGTCGCCACCAGGCGCAGAGCCTTCATGGTTGTGGCTCCATACCTATGGAATGCCTTGCCGGCAGAAACCTGAGCTCTGCAAAGCTTACCTTCCTTTCGGAGGGCATGCAAAACATTCTTATTCCGGCAGACATTCGAATCCTGCTGATTGGTGATTTCCCTTTGTTTTAATTTGGTTTTTATGCATATTGTTCTTGTTCGTACTGTAAACCACTCAGAGCCCTCAGGGAGTGGTGGTATATAAGTTGGAATAATAAATAAATGAATCCCTCTGTTTATTTTTCAAATGATGAGAAAATCTGAATTTCCTCTTCTTGGCATTATCTCACCATAATGCTGAGTTGTGGGCTACAACCCAGCTTCTTCCACCTCCCTCACATCTTTTCCAGGATCAGGGAGAACCTCTGGCAGCATTCAGGTGAAACATCCTCACTAAAAGAATCTCTGTCTGTAAAACCATTCCCATTATCCAGGGAAGAGCTACTTTCTCCCTAAGGAACTACAGAAGTGGTGGGCTCCAATTCACCAAAGGGTCACTCTACTCTTCCTTAGACCAGGCCTCAACAGAAGGCAACCCTTGATGAAAATGAGTTTGACACTCCAACACTGTATAATTGTGCTGTGTGAAAGGGCCCCTGAGTTGTTTTTTTTGTTTTTTGAAAAGCTAATGGGTCTTGATCACCCAAGTATCACAGAGTGTGGGTTATGAAAACAAGTGAAAGTAACACTATAAGGTCAGTATAAAAATATTCATTTATATATTACTAGAGCAAAAGTATACAATACATCAAGACATACCAGAACCCATACACATCTATGGGGGTAGTGATGAATCAATGTGTTCACACGGATAATCCGGATTAATCGCAGCTTCACAATATATCGCAGCTTCACAAAATATTGTGAAGCTGGGGGATTATCTGTGTGATGATTCGTCACTACCCCCATAGCTGTGTATGGGTTCTGGTATGTCTTGATGTATTGTATACTTTTGCTCTAGTAATATACTGTATAAATTTATTTATTTATTTATTTATTTCTTTGGACTTATATGCCGCTAACTCCATACGGCTCGCAGCTTACAAAGTCAAGAAACAACAATACAGAATACATAGATAACATACAAGATAGCAGCATACAAGAGGTAAAACAACAGGATAACCAACAGCCAATAGGGAGGGGAAGACCAGGCTCATGCCCAAAGGCAGAGCCACCCTAGAGCTATTAAGCACGTCCATCCGGGGGATTCGAGGGCGTCCTCAAAGACTCCAAGTCTGAGCAGTGGAACACATTGATTGCCGGTCTGTGGACCATGCCTCACCCCCACCCTCCCAAATTGGGGCTGTCAGTGGGTTCTGGCAGTGTTCCTGAACGTCCTGGATGTATTGTATTCTTTGCCACCATGGGGTAGGTATACAGAGTGTATACAAATGAATATTTTTATACTGAATTGACCTGATAGTGTTACTTTCTCTTGATCACCCAATTCAGCACCAAGTAATCCACAAATACTTTACATATCAGCTGGAAGAAATCATCTGCGCAGTTTCTGTGAGAATTACAGCTCAGCTGAGTGGAAACAAGAAAGCCAATTGGAAGATAGCAAATGATGCCATCATCCCTGCTAATCAAAATGCCCCAAGGTTTGACCTGCAGGCCTGGTCTCCATCTCTACCTCTGATTCTCTATAGGGAATCTGCTACATCCCATTTAGGATGAAGGAATCCATGACACCTGATTAAAACTATGTTTTTTCTCCTAAACCTCAACCTGTTGTCCACAGGGAAGTAATAAAGTCCTGAATTACTGGGAAATACTCAAGAAACAAAATCACTGCTTTGGTCTACCTGGTTTTCAGCAAGAGGGGAAAGAGAGCAGCAGCTCAGCCTGTCGAAAGTAACTGCCCTGTGCCAGGGGCTTGAGAAAAAGCTGTGCTTCTGGCTCAGAAAACTCAAGTTGGCTGCCAAGTTTGATGGAATGGAACAAGCAAGCAAGACCTTGCTGTTTGCATGAGCCAAATCACTCTGATAGGTCAGAGAAGGAGTAATGAAGTGGAGTGGGGATTGACATATATCCATTCCATTACAGATTGCTGCTAGATGGAGGTGGGTGAGGGGGGAATATATTAGTTTGCTTTTCAAGTTTTGCTCGAAAGCTAAACACACAGAGTGTCTCCCTCATACACTCTCTCATATTCTTTTGCTAACAGCATATCACACAGATTAATGTCTATTTTCAGCAAGAGCACTTAAGGGAACATGGTGATGATCATTATCATCGGGATTTGCTCTCTACTTCTGGAAGCAACAAGAAATCCCACTAAAAATACTGACTGGGGTTTACTCTCTTTTGGAAAAGAGCAAGAAAAAACAGAGGGGTCATTAGACTATTGCAGAGATTGAGACTCCTAACAGATCTGTCTTCTGCAATTTTTTCAATTTTTCAATAAAGTGGTACTGCATGATGTCAGTCAGTTACATGTTGTGTGAAGCAACAATTCACTTTGCTTGTTGTGAGTCTGCTATGTGACACATGCCATTTCTTATTATCACTTTAAATAGTCACTTTGAATCCCGTTTTTGGGGGAAGGAATGGGATAAATAAATATTGTTATTATTATCATCACCATTAGAAACTTGCATTGCCATTTTCAAAACAACAACAATAAATATGTATTTGTTTAATTTGAACCCTGACTTTTCCCCTGAACTGAGATGCAAGGCCACCGTAAGAAGATTAAGAAGCAAAAAGAAAGAGAAACATGATCTACCGTGACGTTAAAAAAATCATTGCAAAAATTATGTTATCCAAATGAAATTTAAGTAAAAACACAGCAGTAACCCCCCCCCCCTCATTAAAAGCACAGCCTCTAAGATATATGAATAAATCTTGTCCACCAGTGGAAAACCAAAATGGATAGTACCACAACCTGGGAGTTTCGCAGCCTGAGAACAGTCAATGAGAAGAAGCAATGAGGAAAATGTTGCTATTAAAATGTGTTACAAGAATTCAGATACAGTGTTCCCTCACTTATTGCAGGTATTACATTCCAGGACCACCCGCAAAAAGGGAAAATCCACAAAGTAGGAATGCTATATATGTCTATCACGTTTGGAGAGTGAAACAGAAGTGAGGAGAGATTTAAAGGCACTACACACTTTTTTTTGCTAGCTATCTCTGCTTTTCCTTGCAATCTCTCTTGATTGGCTGCCTCCCTCCCCTTCCACACTCCATCGTTGCCATGAAGCAGGATTAGAATGCCACTCTGGGCAACTGCAACCATTCATAAACTGGGAGGCAAAAACCCACAAAACAGCTGGTCTGTGAAAAGCGAACCGCGAAGTAGCATGGGACACACTGTATTGGGTAGAGAGAAATTATCATTGTTGTAGCTCCATTTCCCCATGTTCTCCTCCAAAGGCACTGCCAATGCTATGGGCAGGCATGTAGTGGGGGCGGCTTGAGGGGCTGCTCCGCGAGAAGGCCTTACTGGTACATTATTTAAACTGTTATGTGTATTCATATCATGATGTGATGACCATGCTCAATATATCCCATATGCATGGGGGTATTGGGATAATGATACAAAAGGTTTGCTAGGGTAGATCTTCTCTCACTCACTCACCCCCCGAATCAAACTCCCCCCACCCCCACCCCCGAATCAAAATCCTGGCTATGGTACTGGGCTTTATGGTACCTCTTCCTTACCACTCCATCTCAGTAACTTTTACTTTCCTAATCAAACATCCTGCATTGTTTTGCTCCAGCTAGGAAAATTAGCATGTTTAATACTTCTTCTAGCTATCAATGATTGGATTTTTAAAAGAGATTATTGTCTTGGGTGCTTTTTTAAAAAAAATTAAATCCTAATTTATTTCTTCCTTTGGTGCTAATTGGGAATTTGAATGACCAGGCGGATACCAAAATTATCCCCAAGAGAAAAAAAAACCCATTGCAAATTAAGAAAACATCTATTTTAAAAAGTCTTGTTTTACGATATGCTCCATTGGTACGGCGGCATTCTGCCGATGTGGGCATATTTTCTAACACATTATGCAAAAACAAGTCAGGGGAAGATGCTGAGGATTGTAATTTTCTAATTTAATTCTGCCATTTCCAGTAATGGAAAGCCATACCCTAGCCATTTATCTTCATAAGTGACAGATGCATTTCATTAAGACTTCCTTAAATAATTTCTCATGGCATTTGAGGAAGGGGGGCAGAGAGAGTGAGGACATATCTATTTTGCAAGCACACCCACATCAGTGTTTTGAAAGCTGTTATATCTGCAAATGATCTACAGCAGTGCATTAAAAAGGTCAAATAAAATGACATTTGTCTGGTAGTTTTGAAATGTTGATGCCTGTTGAACAAGTCATGAAACAATATGACATTGTCTATGACTGGGTAATAATGTACCAATAATGCTAGTATAATGCCTTTCACTATGAAGGATTTCTGAGTGCTTTGCATTAGAGGCAGGCAAAGAAAAGAAATGCTCAGGCTATCACTCAAACTGATTTACTCCAGGCGTGGAATATGGAAGGATGTGACAAAAGTGGCTTGGAATGGGAAATGATAAACTCCATATCCATACCCTCTGACATTTAACTCAATGATTATGCTTGTTTCATGTTAAGTAGACAAGGGAGTCAAATTATAATGGCAATGAGAAATAGGGAGATATGGGCAATGTGTGTATGTGTATATGTGTGTGTGTCTGAGTTGGCTGGCATACTTTCTATTTTTGAAAAATATTTACTCTCAAAAGTTTGCATGATTAGTTTTGTTTGTGCATTAATTACGTGCAAACTTCTGTCCCTCCTGTTGTTCTATGCAAAATGCATCTTATAATAATGAACGAAATGCAACAGGTTGTGTACAGGCTTGGTTGTATTTAGACTAGACCCACTGAAATTAACAGTAGCCATAATATATAAAGAGTTCCTAAAGTGTGTAAAATATAAGTAACTGTATTATAATGTTGACGGACTAACACTGTGTGCAGCTTTTTCAATGAGTATGATCTAGTTGGGACTATCTATTAGGGATCAATCCTAACTTGTGTTTTTAACTATGGAGACCCACCAGTGCCTTTGCACTGTGTAATCTGATATCTGTATGTTTACCAGTGTCTCTTTCAGTCTGAACTCTCCATTTGAGGATTTAACTTAACTACAGATTTCATCTGGCAATTTAAAAAAACTTGAAACTTTCCTGCTTCTTTCCTAGTTAATTGTTATATCTTGCTTGAACTACTCTGGAGCATCTGAAGGCTTTGATTAATCTATGGTCTTCTATTAATCTATGGTAGCATTTCTCTATCTGGGGGTCAGGACCCCTGTGGGGGTCATGTGTCAGAGGGGTTGCCAAAGACCATCAGAAAGGTGAACTACAGTTCCAAAACTCAAAGTCAATGCCCATCAAAACCCTCCAGTATTTTCTATTGGTCTTGGTCCAATTCCATCATTGACGGAGTTCATAATGCTCTTGGATTATAAGTGAACTATAAAACCCAGCAACTACAATTCCCAAATGACAAAAAATCAACCCCCCACCCCCACAGCAACTCCACCAGTATTCAAATTTGGGCGTATCAGGTATTTCTGCCACATTTGGTTCAGTGATTGAAA
This sequence comes from Anolis apletophallus, assembly GCA_030556195.1. Classification (NCBI taxonomy): domain Eukaryota; kingdom Metazoa; phylum Chordata; class Lepidosauria; order Squamata; family Anolidae; genus Anolis; species Anolis apletophallus. The sequence continues at coordinate 184,935,544 of JARBWK010000003.1, read as the reverse complement.
ATACATTCTGCATATCAGATATTTGCATCACAATTCCCAACAGTAGCAAACTTACAGTAGTGAAGTAGCAACAAAATATTTTTATGGCTGGAGGAGGGGGCACCACAACATGAGGAACTGTATTAAGGGGTCGCGGTATTATGGAATCCCAAGAAATGTACTGGCATCTTACAAAGTAAAACCATACCCAACAACAATCTACTTTTTCTATATGAGTAAAATAGGAAGAAGAAAAAGATAAACAGAATATTTAGCTTTTAAAATGCAGATTCATTCCCCTCTTTTTGTTGTGCACTTCAAGTTTTGTTTTTTTAAAAAAAGACTTATGTTGGTTTGTCTTTGTCTTCCTCTGAAGCTGAGAGAGTATGACTTGTTCAGAGTCAACCAGTGGCTTTCCCTAGCCAAGCAAGGATTTAAACCGCCATCTTCAGAAGTTCTAGGTTGCATGTACACTGTAGAATTAATTTAGGTTTACAATTAAGTGTCATGGATCAATGTTGTGGAGTTATATGGCTGGAGTGAGGGGGACTGTCCTTAAATGGCTGACCTCCTTCCTCCGCCAGCGGTCTCAGCGTGTGAGGAGGGGCGGGGTGGTCTCCGAGGACTCCCCATTAGTGTGTGGAGTCCCTCAGGGGGCCATTCTCTCCCCTCTGTTATTTAACATCTACATGCAGCCGCTTGCACAGCTGGTGCGGAGTTATGGGCTGGTCTGTCACCAGTATGCGGATGACACCCAGCTCATTCTGAGGATGGAGGGCAGGCCGGAGTCCGTCCCCGATAATTTCCAACAGTGCCTCGAGGCCGTTACTGGATGGCTGCGAGCCAGTAGGTTGAGGGTGAATCCGGCGAAGACGGAGATCTTGTGGCTGGGCCGCCTGGGCGAGGTGGGTGCCCGGCTTCCGACCCTGGACGGTGCGGCGCTGCACCCAGCGCCGTCAGTGAAGAGCCTGGGTGTCCATTTGGACTCCCATCTGACAATGGAGACCCAGGTCTCCATGGCCAGTAAGGCTGCTTTTTCCACCTCCGCCAGGCAAGGAGGCTGGCCCCCTACCTCCCGGAGCGACCTAGCCACGGTGATCCAAGCCACGGTCATCTCGAGGCTAGATTACTGTAACGCGCTTTACGTTGGCCTGCCTATGTCGCCGATCCGAAGCTCAGGCTAGTGCAGAACACTGCCGCCCGGCTCCTGTCTGGGGCTCCAGCAGGTTGCCGTATAACTCCAATCTTGCAGGATCTGCACTGGCTGCCTATCGAGCACCGGGTCGCCTTCAAAGTGCTGGTTCTTACCTTCAAGGCCATTCACGGCCTGGGGCCAGCGTATCTGAGGGACCGTCTCACTCCATATTGCCCATCGAGATCACTCCGGTCTGAGGAGGCCAACCTCTTGGTAATACCATCGGTGAAGCTGGCTCATTTAACATCTACCCGCCGGAGGGCGTCTCTGTGATAGCTCCCACGCTCTGGAACGCCTCCCGCCCGGCCAGAGCCCTGAGGGACCTACTCCCGTTTAGACGGGCCTGCAAAACACACTTGTTTAGGCAGGCCTTCGGTGAGTAGGCTCGTCTATACATCCACTGGGCCATTATATTGCTGCTGCTCTTGTTTTAATTATTGTTGTTGCATGTTTTAATGATGTTTTTAAGTGTTCTGTTTTTAACCCTCTGGCGCTGTGCCATTGGTTCTTGTGAGCCGCCGCGAGCCCCTGGGAGTCGGCGGTGTAGAAGTCCCAAGAAATAAATAAATAAATAAATAAATAATTGGATAAGTCACCAACATGGTTTGGCAGAGAAGGCTAAAAAACTATAATTTCCATGATTCTCTAGCATTAAGCTATGTTAGGTAAGAATAATCAAACTGCTTTAACTCAAGAGTTGCACCTAGTCTAACATTTAAGCCACTACACCACATTGGTCATCTTTTTTCTGTTCTGTTTCTCTCCCCCGTGCTTATGTTAGTAATTGTACAACACACTATATTTTTAGATTTTTAAAATATATGTATACTATTTATTCGACTTTCTGAGTCAGATTTAAAAACAGATGTATGGCATTTAGAAAAACATAAATAAGGAAAGGAAATCATCTGTGAGGTTGAGGACGGCAGGGCAGGACTAAAGCGCTGATGTTCACAGAGCCCTTCTTTCCCCTTCTCCATCTCTGTGCCCACCCCCAACTATGCCATTCAGCTGTATTTTTGAAACTACTACTTTAACAATTGCCTTTTGTGCATGAGACAGCCAGAAACAGAGAAACTTCAAAGGAGCCCATTAGTTTAGCTTTTCAGATCTTGGTGGAGCCAGATAGCTTAACCATGATAACTGCGAATCGTGTTTGCTTTTTAATACCATTCCAGGCATCCCATAATCCTCTGTTTAAAAAAAGAAGGGGGGGGGGTAGATGTTCTTTATAAATAACAAAAAAAAGTATTGGAAACATGGTGATTTGAATACCAATGATAAATCTGGCCTATCTCCTCTTATACTTTGATTATAAGTGGGGTTTTAAAAAAGAAATTATGCTGAGTGTGATGATAGATCTCCAGAAAGCAAATTCTGCTTATTATGTTCACAATCCAGTAAAAATCATAGTATCCATTTTAACTGATTTGCAAAACAACCTCTAATAATATTGTCTCTTTTCCTTAGATACTTTGAGTCCCCTTTGAGGGAGATAAAGTGGTGGTATAAATAAATATGGTGGCACAGTGGGTTAAACCTCTGAGCTACTAAACTTGTTGACCGAAAGGTCACAGATTCGAATCCAGGGAGCGGCATGAGCTTCCACTGTCAGCTCCAGCTTCTGCAGTTCAAAAATATGCAAATGTGAATAAATCAATAGGTACCGCCCTGGCAGGAAGGTAATGGCGTTGCATGCAGTCATGGCAGCCCTATGACCTTGGAGGTGTCTACGGACAATGCAGGCTCTTCGGCTTAGAAATGGAGATGAGCATCTACCCCCAGAGTCAGGCATGACTGGACTTAATGTCAGAGGAAAACCTTTACCTTTACTAAATGAATATAATAATAATAATTAGACAAGAGACATTGCCTCTCTACAAATCTATGGTGAGGCCACATCTGGAGTACTGTGTACAATTCTGGTCACCGCACCTCATGAAGGATATAACGGAACTGGAAAAGGTACAAAGAAGGGCAACAAAAATGATCCAAGGGATGGAGCAGCTCCCTTATGAAATCAGGTTGCAACGCCTTGGTCTTTTCAGCCTTGAAAGACAGCGTTTAAGAGGTGACTTGATCGAAGTGTATAAAATCATGCATGGGATAGAAAAGGTGAATAAAGAAAAAAATATTTTCTCTGTCACACAACACTAGGACTAGGGGCACTCCCTAAAGCTCCAAGGTAGGAAAATTAGGACTAATAAAGGGAAATATTTCTTCACCCAGAGGGTCATTGGGTTATGGAACTCACTTCCAGAAGAGGTTGTGACAGCTCTCAGCCTGGACAGCTTCAAGGCAGGATTAGACAGATTCATGGATACCAAGGGAATCAGTAGTTACTGAAATGGACATCCAAGTGCCACCTCTGTGTTGTTGGAGGCAGGCAGGATTTTCCCCGGGTACTGGTTGTGGGGGGTCGGGAGCAGGTGAGGGTTTTGCCCTCCTTTCTGCTAGAGATCCCTGTGTACAACTAGTGGGCCACTGTGTGACACAGAATGCTGGACTAGATGAGCTGAGGCCCGATTCAGCATGGCTCTTCTCATGTTCTTATGTTCTAAGAGGTGTAGAAGGACAGATGTCACTCCGTATGACCCTGCCCCCCCCCAAGTGGGCCAAACTGGCTTGCCCAACATGATGGCAACTGTCAGCATTAATGCTGGTTACAATTTCCGCCAATTTCAGGCAATGCTGGGGTAATTTTTGACAAGCTACACCAGAGCTGTCCAACTGGCGGCCCTGGGGCTGTACACGGCCCCCCAGCCTGTTGGCTCCGGCCCCCGCTATGCCCCCGGCCGCCATTTTTAATTTTTTAAAAAAATTAAAATGGCGAGCGAGGAGGCGGGGCAGGGAGGAGGAAGTGAGCCAGCTCCTCCTCCCTGCACCGCCCTCTTTTCCCTCTCTCGCCGGCGCCGATGCAAACCGGTTTGCATCGGCGAGAGAGGGGACAAGGGGCGGTGCAGGGAGGAGGAAGAGAGCCAGCTCCTCCTCCCTGCACCACCCTCTTCTTCCCTCTCTCCGGGCCGATGCCTTGGAAGGGAGGGGGTCCCCCGGCACCTCCCTCCCTTCCAAGGCATCACGCAGCGGGAAAACTCCCCGCCAGCCTGGATGGCTGGCGGAGGGAGCGCGCTCGCTTCCCCCGCGAGCCTTCAGGTTTGGGGAAGGGTTTTCACCCGGCACTCGAGACACCAGTGCCAGGCTTAAAAACCCTTCCCAAACCTGGAAGGCTGGCGGGGAAGCGAGCGCCGCTTCGCTTCTCCCACCAGCCATCCAGGCTGGCGGGGGAGGTTGCGCCCAGCTCCCGTGTCCCTCTGCTCAGAGGGACACAGGAGCCGGGCAAAAACCCTTCCCGAAGCCTGGAAGGCTGGCGGGGAAGCGGCGCCGCTTCTCGCTTCTCCCACCAGCCATCCAGGCTGGCGGAGGATTTTCGCCCGGCTCCTGTGTCTCTCTGCTCAGAGAGACACAGGAGCCGGGCAAAAACCCTCCCGAAGCCTGGAAGGCTGGCGGGAAAGCGGCGGCGCTTCTCGCTTTCCCCACCAGCCATCCAGGCTGCGGGAGGGTTTTTCGCCGGCTCCTGTGTCTCTCTGAGCAGAGAGACACAGGAGCTGGGCAAAAACCCTCCCGAAGCCTGGAAGGCTGGCGGAAAGCGAGCGGCGCTTCTTGCTTCCCCACCAGCCATCCAGGCTTGCGGGGAGGGTTTTCGCCCGGCTCCTGTGTCTCTCTGAGCAGAGAGAGACAGGAGCCGGGCGAAAACCCTCCCGCAAGCCTGGATGGCTGGTGGGGAAAGCTTCTCGCTTCCCCACCAGCCATCCAGGCTTGTGGAGGGTTCCCTGGGTGACGTTAGGCTGGGTTTGACAGCACTGAGCTACACTCTCGCATTCACAGAGAAAGGTAATGGCATGCCCAGTTGAACAAATCTTGCAGAGAAAACCCCATAATTAGTTTGCTTTGGAAACAATTTGAAGGCACACCACAAGTTGAGGGAACAGTGTGAATTGTCTCCATTTTTTGTTTGGTGGTCACTAACCAAATGGGGGCTCCATATGCTTATCTGACAGCCATTAAAAAGCAGAGGAAAAGCAATGACACACAGCATTTTGTTGTAACATGCAACTTTTCCCCGAGACACTGGTGTTTAGATATAAGTACAAGGATGCAGTCACAAATGCATTGGAGCCAATCATCTTATTGTACGCTTTTGAAAGTTTGTCTGTGACCCTGAATACAGAAGATGTTACGGTGTTGCCCCACTATTTATTCCAAGTTCAAGAATCATTTGTCAGCAGCTTCACATCAGAGGGAGAGGAACAGAGGAAACTAGTTCAACTAGTCCTCACCACAGCCTTTATTGTTAGCCTCCTTCCATTGAATAGCCCTTTGTCCTCCAGTGCTTAGTCACTGGATAACCATGTCTCCATAATATGTAGTGTGACATGGAATATAACACATTGAGAGGATGAATATTAAGATTGCAGAAAAAATGGTACTTCAAGTTAAAGATCAAGCAGGGCAACAGGTGACCCCAAAGTTAAAAAGAAACAGAAATAAACAAACACAGTTACATCTATCCTAAACTGTTTCTCTAACTCAGTCCATATTTACCAGTACTGTCACCATTCAGCTTCTTCAGAAAGGATCCACTATTAATCTCTTATGTTGCTTTTCTTTTTTTGTGTGCTAAAGTTTTTAACTTCAACTTTGGCTCTTCCAAATTTCTCTCCATTCCATTATATTATCTGTTTTTCCTTTTTACACAATGCTGGGGATCATACTGTATTTTCATTCGGAATTTCAATAGAACACAAACTTGTGAACAGCTTCTTGTTGTAGTAGCCCTGTTTGTCATGGACTTTGAGAGTACCTCGTTGTTATTTTGAAAATCTGGCAAAACTAGATATAATTTTGCACTGGAACATGAGGCCCAACATTCAGACCACGGGGAACTGTGCCCTATCTCTCTCCCTTAGGATTCGCCTTCCTCCTGAAAGACTCCTTAAGGTGGACTTGTTGGAGGTGTTGGAGGAGGCACCCAACTATATTGCTACTACTGGATGTAGATATGTAGTTGGATATACAATGACTGCACCATCTTCCAAGATCTCCAGAGGGTTTGAAAGACTCTTGTCTTCTCCTCCACATACTCTTTGATATCCCTTAGTCACAACAAGGCTATGTCGAAGTACTCCAACAGGAGGGTCGGGAGGTCTGAAGACGTGGGGATGTTACATGATGGATGTTTTGAATTCCTTCCTCTGCAATGATCAAAGAGAGACATATTTTACTAACAGAATACCAGCACTTTATCTCTTTTCAGGATTTCTTGGCTTTGAAAGATCTTAAAGGTATGCTGGCCATATTATGTGTTCAGGGAGGATTTCATTCTTTCAGCCTAATAATCACATGGCTTCACAATTTATTAGGCCTATCTGGTTTCACTGAATTTTTCTGGAAACTAATTTTAAATAGTTCTTACAAAGTCAATTAAAAGCAATCTGAAATAATACCAAGAGCAACAATGATGACAACAACAACCACAACAACAACATAACAATGGTGAAGCTGTATGTGGTCAAACCTCTTTTGAGTACCAGAATTGAGTACAGGAATTTATTGACTTAGTTAACAATACAAAATATTGAGTCTAGAATAAATATTGGACTAACAAAATGAATATTCTGCCATTTCTTTGCAGGCAGCATTGCTAGGTTTAGTAAGTGTAAGCAAAGATTTGCTTGATCCATTTTGTTCTGAGCTGACTATTGATTTTGACCTCTGATCAAGATCAATGAAAACTTCTACAGAAGGAAGAGCTTTACAAGGCTGCTTTTCCAAGACTCAGTGTTTTGACCTCTGTGAATTAAGGAAGTAATTTTGGATTGTATGGAAAAGTACTACTGTTAGAAAAGGGTGAAAGGATCAAAACTCTTGATCTATAAAGATCCTTTTACTTTCTGCTAAGCTTAAAGTAGGCCTCACTTCATGCAGCTAGAATTTAGAAAGGAAGAAATATCTTTTAATTGCCTAATCTACAGAAATTGCTTTCACACATTAAGCAGAGGATTGGACAGCTCAGCAGTGAGAAAAAAGAGCTGAAATAGTTAAATACCAATCCCGAGGAAGGGCGTTTTTTTAAAAAAGAAATCCTGACCATGAAGGTTAAGGGTTTCTTCATATGCAGAACTCTAATCTCTTCACAAAGGGTTTGATCCTTTAAAGAGCAGTACTCTAAGCATTAGACAAGGAGACTGTACCTTTTTTGGACTGGAGAAAGTCACATCCATTCTCCATTTTAATTTTTTAAAAAATACTTCATAATTTGAAGAAGGGAATGTTAATACTTTAGCTTGAGATGGATTTTCTATGACTTGCTATATCCTTCCAAACTGGATTCAGACAATAGATCAGGCAGGGCCAAATTTTCTAACTTGGGGACTGCATAGTGGGCTGGAGTGGGATTGGTGGGCCAGGAGGGAGGGGATTCTCCCCAAGTCCCCTCCCTGCCCTTTCCTTACCTTCCTCTTCTCTTTTGGAGGCAGAAAGTGAAGGAAAGATGGGAAACATTTGGATCCCAAAAGGGTTGGCCTTGATCAGGATGACATGGTGCATGGGAGATAAAAAGTGTATCCATTAGACCACATATTGCCTACTTCTGATATGTAATCCTAGAATTCTAGAGCTGGAAAAGGCCATCCAGTGCAACCCCCTGCCATACAAGAAGGCACAATTAAAGCACTCCCAATAGACAGCCTCTGCGGAAAAGCCTCCAGCGAAGGAGACTCCACCACATTCTGAGGCAACCTATGCCACTCTCCAACAGCTCTTATTCTCAGGAAGTTCTTCCTAATCTTTTCAGTTGAATCTCTTTCCCTGCTATTTGAACCCATTGCTCCCTTCTTGTGCCCTGGTATCTAGAGCAGCAGGAAGTCAATTTCCCCCCTTCTCCTCAATGGGACACCCTGTAAATTCTTGAAACATGGTTCTTGTGTTCCTTCTCTAGCTTCTCTTCTCCCAGCTAAACATCCCCAGGAGGAAGGAAAAAGTGAAAGAAGGAAGAAAGGGAGGAAGAAAGGGTGGAAGGAAGTAAGAGTGAAAGGGAATGGAGGGAGGGAGGTAAGACAAAAGTGAAGGAATGGAGGGAAGGAGGGAGGGAGGAGGAAGAGGGTGAGAGGGAAGGAAGGAGGGAGATAAGGAAGGGAGGGGAGGAGGAAGGAAAGAGGGACGGGAAGATAGGATGGTGAGAGAGAGGAGGGCCTGAGAAAAGAGCCCAATGTTCCGCATCAGGCCCCCAGGCCTGGGTTTGCCCATACCTGCAATATCTTCTTCAGCTCCTATGTTGGAAGCGCATATGTTAAGTCAGATGACTGGAACAAAAATTATTATCTTGTGGGAGAAAATTATTTGAAGATTACTCTTTAGGAATAACTTCTACATGCATTGAAGATAGATTTCTAAAATACTAGTACAGTTTTCTAATTTGATTACTTTGATAACTAAATAAAATATAGTAATTAATTTGGTATGTTTTAAATCACCATTCTGATTGCTACAAACTTCCATTCATATGGCAATTAGTTTGGTATTATACTTATTATTTGTTTGATATAACAATATTATGCACTGAGGAACTCCTAAATTTTGTTCTTGGGAACAATAATGACAGTAGCTATTAAAATGCATACAATCTCTTTTCAGATTCAGTTATTTAGAATTAGAATGAAATATGCATTAATGTTTTTTCTGATTAAAGTCTGTTTCCATTTGTCCTGAATATTATTGACTAATGACAGAATAAATGCTTAAGGCAGCACTTACTTTATGACATGGCAATGCTCCAAAATATTGTATTGATTTTGCCATAGTCACTTATGATCTCTAAAGTACCATGCAGTTCTGCTGTGGTCTCAGAAAGCCCTGCCATAGGGAAGGAAAGGGTATATAGATTTGGAAAAAAGCTTGTTAGGCTGCAGTCCCATAGAATGTTACGGACTCGTAGAGCTGGGGGAAAAACTTCAAGAGCATCTACTCCAATCTCTTGTCAATGCAGGAGAATTCAAAGCTCAAGCATCCATGAGAGGTGACCATCTAAAATCTCTTTAAAACACCCTCATAAAAGGAGAGTCCTTCATCGACTGTATCAGTCGAATAGTTCTCACTATCAGCAAGTTTTTCCTGATGCTTAATGTATTATAAACTGCTTTGGGTACCATATTAGTAAGAAACAGGATATTAATTTAACAAATGCATAATAAAAATGCAGATATTGTAATTTGAAAGGCTATTCCAGCTAAACACTGGGGTATGCGACTGGCTGGAGAAAGCCAAGGAAAACAAATCACAAAGGCAAGATTACAGCTGAGCAATGGAAAAACAAAAATAATGACCACAGATGACTTCCATAATTTTAAAATAGTCAAGAAATTATAAGAAGTTAAGAATTTTGGTTAGGAAAGAGTTAGGCAAGATCCTGAATTGTATATGCCATTGAATACTAAAGTCAAGATTGTCCATTGCTGTCATATTTCCAACTGCCATATATGGTCGTGAAAACTGGATAGTGAAGAAAGCAAACAGGAATGTGGTTCTGGAGGATTCATGAGGCTATTATAAGTCAACAAATGAGATGGAGGCACTCACACACAAACCTTGGAAGAAAGTTCTATGAATCCCACAGACAGCCAAAAAGACAAATAAAGCAGGTCGAGCCTGAACTCTCCCTAGAAGTCAAAGTTACTAAGCTGAAATTTTCATACTTTGGCCATATCATGAAAAAACATGACTCACTAAAAATGACAGCAACCCTTGGTAAAGTTGAAGTCTGTAGGAAAAGAAGACCAAAATTCCAGATTGATAGATGTCAACAAAGCCATGGCCCTGAGATTGCTAGACATGTGGCAGGGCTGTTGATTTGGAGATCTTTCCTTCCTAGGACTGCCATAAGTTGAAGCTGAATTGATAGCAGTTAACAAGAATAACAACAAGAAATACTATTATACTGCACTTCTAAGCACAGTTTATATATTAACTAAAATTGAAATAAATCCAATTGATCTGGTAATTATGAGTTTTCCAGGCTGTATGGCCATGTTCCAGAAACATTCTCTCCTGCTGTTTTGCCTGCATCTATGGCAGACATCCTCAGAGATTGTAAGGTCACAACCTCTGAGGATGCCTGCCATAGATGCAGGCAAAACGGCAGATGAGAATGCTTCTGGAACATGGCCATACAGACCAGAAAACTCACAACAACCCAGTGATTCCAACCATGAAAGCCTTTGAAAATACAATCTCATTGACTTTTTGGAAAGACAGATATGTAGGATTAGTATTATATATTTTTTTACATACTGGGGTATTTAAGTGGCTCTGAGTTATTATGTGATGCACATGTTTTTGCTTTGTACATGTGATTAGCCCTTAGAATGAAATGTGCGTTCTTATTGCTTACTCTCAGAAAATATAAAGCCACCAATAAAAAATACATGAAATTCCCAATATTCTTTTAAAACCAGTTATTAACTGAATATTCTGGAAGAATAACAATACCTTCTAAAATAAAGACATATTGAATGTAAGAGGGAAAAATGCCCAAAGCCATATTTATGTAATGCCTTTTATTCAGCCAGCCAAAAGCTTGTACACAGCTTGGTACCTTTTGGTTGTCTTAATACAAACATTGCTTCACTATAGATTTTGGACTGCTACCTAAGAAAATCAGGTTCACAGGTGCTTGTGGATGAATTGGTCTCTGTAAATTCCGATGGATTTTCTTTCAGCAAAGAGAAATGTGGGCATCAATAGTGAAAGTGCCTAGCTTAGCTCCAGGATTTCTTTAAAAAAGGAATTTAATTCTCAGTTGAGTTTATGCATTCTGAATTCATATTGGGAAACAACACAATCACTGGGCTTAGCAGCAATGCAAATGCCATACTGCTTCCTTTTGTCAATGGCAGCATTCCTCCCAGTGCATTTCACTAGGAGTGGCATTTTATTTTATTTCCGTTGACTGTCTTTACACTGAAAAGTGACTTGCTATTTATTCATCATTTTCTTTCATTAACTTCTGTAGTGGAAGTCAAACCATTTCTTTCATTAAAATCAGACAATTCAGATAGTACATGCATTGAACTAAAATTGAGTCCATAAGCCTCTCAAACTATAATCGTTTCTGTTATATTAAGTTTGATCCTATCTATTTCGGATGCATGTTATTTTAAGTTGTTTAACCATATCAAATCCATTTACGCAATTATTTATTCTGAATGTTTTCAGTTCTAGATGGCTGGCACCAGGTGGAGAAGGAGCAAAAGAGAAAAAGATTGGGGAAAATTATGGGAAAGGAAAAGCCTTTTAAAAACAAAAATAAAAAGTAAAAACTGGCCAAATCCAATATTTGACCAATGAAGTAGAGTTGGAATGTCCTTTGGTGTCAGTAGAATTGCCTACTGCACACAAAAGTGCTTCAACTATTTGAATCCACTTGTGCTCGTCCTGCATATTTATTAGGAAGGCCTATAATTCAGTGGCAGAGCACATGCTTTGCAGGTCAAAGGTCCCAGATTCAGATAGGGCTGGGAAAGAACCATCAGTTTGAGAGTATATCTAAATTGTACAATTATAGTGCTGTGATTCAACTTTAACTGCTATGGTCTAGTTAGCGACTAACCGACGGAATTCTTGAATATGTCGTTTCATGAGATACTTTGAATTCTCTGCCATAGATCTGTAGTCTCTTCCACAGAGTTAAAATATCAGAGCTCTCTAGCAGAGAACTGCAATTTGTACTAAACCATAAATCTCATGATCTGTTAAGATGGAACTGTAGCAATGAAAATGGTACTTACTTAGGTGATCCCTCCTTGTCCGAGTATGATGGCCTTCCAAGCATAGGATTTTGGTGGTGGGTTCATAGGTGACTATGGAATCCTGTTCTTGATCTTGATTCTTGATGTTGTTCCACCAGCTCCTACAATGGTACAGCATTGATAGGCTTAGAGATCCTGGATAGTTGAAGCCAAATCTTAAGTCCTGCTATGCCCACTATTTTATCTGTAAAACTTCCCAGGAAATTTTAAAATGTCTGTCTAGAACTGCTGAGAGGCAGGGCAGTTCTACACAGACACTATGATCCAGTGTAGAGGTGAATTAAAACAAAACAATTTTTCTGTGCGACACCTATACCAGTGGTTCCCAACCTTTTTTTTTAACCAGGGACCACTTTGACCAGGGACTACACTCCAACATTAGTATCAAAAGGGTTATCAGTTTTTGGTCAGTTTTAGATTCAGTTTGGTTATTTGGGGCGCTGATTCAGAAAATTGCATTGGATAGACCACATCTGCTCTAGTTTCTGATACAGAACATATGCCATCCAGCAGTTGCCATGCGCTCATCCACAAAAAAATCATATTTGATAATCTAAAGCTGCAGACCTTATTTTAAGTTTCATGGCCCAAGGGTTGAGAACCGATGACCTGAGATGTGCTGATGCAAATGTCTGTTTGAGACCACACCAGATTTGAGACCTACATGGATGAAATAATAATAATTTTATTTCTTTCCTGCCTCTCCTTGTGGCTTTGATCCTGTGCATCATCTGTTGTATTCCAGGCTTTCTTGTGAGTTGTTTTAAAGTGCTGTTTCTGGCTTGCTCTGTGCTACAGTGCACATTGGGGTGTCTGTTTTTAGATACCCCACACTTGAGCAGGCTCCAAACTCAATTATAGTGTCTATTTAGAACTGCCCAGAGCCATAAGGTTACCCAGAAAGTTTGTGACTAAATGTAGATTTGAGTATAGCAGCTGTTCTTCATCCAGATCAAATGCAATGAACTAATGTGAGTTAGTCACAAGATGGCTGTATTCTGATTTCTATTATTTCGGCACTGCAGCAAGCAACTTAAACAACAACACTGTTCTTAGTGTTTTTCTTACTGTTCTTTTAAAGAAATGCAAGTGAGATGTAAGCAGTTTATGTGTGTTCTGCTGTTCCAAAAGCAAGACTGGATGACAGAAAGTGTGGACTGGACACATATCACATTCATATGTGACAGGAAGGGTCACAGGCTTTTAAAGGCAGGTACTTTATTTCTTCAGTTGACATCATGGTACAGTCCCCTCCCTTAGACTTAGTTAGGTAGAGACTTAGTTAGGTAGAGAAAGAGAGAGAAAATGAATATATGCATGTGTGTGTGTGCGCGCGCGCGTGCGCATATATATATGTGCATATATATATATATATATATATATATATCTGTTTCCTTAACAGGGTTGAAAAGGACATTTTTTATTTGGGCTTGTCATCTCTTTTACCTGTCATTACTACATTCATCTGCCCAGTGTATGCTGTAGCTTGGGATGGTGCTGACTGGAGAGAGGAGGGATGGTAAAGAATTGATATTAACTTCCTTTAAAATGCAGCTGCCATATTTAATTCCACATATCTTCCCATTTTGAGTAATTTGGAAGAAACTATACATGATATCTTGAGTGGGTGGGGATCCACCATACTGAGATAGCAAGAAAATATACAAAACAAGATTTTCATGCATACTTTTATTTTTAATATAGACTAGCTTAGTGTTGCACTTGGACCTGGTGCCCCTCAGTAAACCCACTTGACACTTGGCAAAGGTTAAATGCTTTATTTAGAATAAATGGTTTAAAGGAAAGAGGCTAGAGAATATAGTCTATGGAAGCCTTATGAGCAGCCAAAAGGTAGCAGCAAATTGTCCAGCAGGAAGCAAAGAGTAAATACAATCCTTTGGCAATCAGGAACAAGGCAAAAGAGTCTTTGTGCCCCAAAGCGGGCTAAATCTACAGGAGGGTCTTGAAGCAAGGCTTGGCAAACAAAGTCTTTGGAAGCTGGAAGGCCCGAGGCCCGACCGAGGTTCCGTGGCAGCGTAGTGTTTCTAAACGTTGACGAAGGATAGGATCCCATTGTTGGGGCCCAACTTAAGTAGGAGTCGAAGGCTTTGATCCTTCGACGTCTAGGTGCATCAGACATCAGTTCCCATAACATAACCTAGCTGCCGTTCTGCTATCCCTGCCACACCAGTTTGGAATGTGCTCCCAATTAGCGAGGGCAGCTGGCAATGGGAGTTAACTCCACTTGGATCTTCCAGGCACTGTTTATCATTCTGAGCACGGGGTGAATCTCTGGGTACAGTGTCCTTGAACATTGAATGAACCTGCTTCTGCTGGTTAGGCTGAGCAGGCCTAACAGGCCTCTGTGAAACTGTGGTTCTGCTTTGAGATTTAACATGGGATGAGTCTTGCGGAGGGCCTAAGTCAGGTCGAGGACCATGCACAGGTGTGACACTTAGGTTCCTGGCAGTGCCCAGGTTAGCTAATATGTAATGCTACTTATTAGAAAAAGTCATTGTTTCTTTTGGAATTTATGAATGCGTCCCTAAGAAAATGCATAAAGATATGGGTAAACTACAACTCTCATCATCCCAGGTCCACCCCACCCCTACCAACCACATCTCCACCAGCACTAAAAGTTGGTCATGATGGGTATGAACACCAAGTTTGGTCGAGATCTACCATTGGTGGGGTTTACAGTGCTCGCTGGATGCGGGTGGACTGCAACTCCCATCATTTTCTGTCATTGCCTGCCAAACTCCATCAGTACTTTAAGTTGGTCATTCGGGGGGGGGGGGGGTCTGTGTGCCAAGTTTGGTCCAGGACCATTGTAGGCAGGAGTCACAGGGCTTTCTGGATATAGCAGTTGTTTTTGGAAATTATTCAAAAACATAGATATATAGATACTAGGCATGGTTAGGTGCAGTTGGAATCTTCGTAATTTTGATTAAATTTGGATCAAATTCCTTTTTGAAGCGATTTCGAAGTGATTTGAGAACCCGGAAGTATCTTTGCCTTTTCGAAGCCACTGTCACAATCTTTGTTCAGACTCCGGAAGTGAATCGGAAATGACTCAGCATTTGGAGGCAAGCAATAGCTTGCATGCTGCGATGCTTGCCTACAGCCAATGTCGGGAGGGGCGGGGTTTCAGCACGGCAGCCATTGCACTTTAAAAAGGGCTGCACATGCCTCATGGGCTCATTGCGAGCCAGAGACGTGAACGGGAAGGGAGCGTGGGTGGTAAAGGTGCCAGCACCTGGGAAGGGAACAACAGGGTTAGGGAAGGGAACAAATTGGGGAGAACGGCTGGTAGCAGGCCCCTTGCCTGCGAGGCTTGCTTGTGTGTGCGAGGGGCAGAACATAATGGCAGCTGGGACAAGTGTTCTTCTCTTGCCTGCCACTGCCAATTTCCCTTTTAGAAGCAGTGAATTAAACTTTGAAACTCTATGCTTTGGAAAACAAGAAATCCCCTTTTCTGCTAATAATTCCCTTCCTGAAGCAGGGAATACAAGTTTTAAGACCCTTTCTTCTCCTGGGGTTTGACTTCCGTGCTTTGGAAAACAAGAAATCCCCCTACCTGCTAATAATTTCCTTGGGATGGGGCAGGCTTGAACAGTGGCCTAGCCTCCGCTTATTTTGGAAACAAGCAAATGTAATTAATTTAATGTTATGAGATAAATTCCATTTTCTCATATTCAGAGAGGTGTGCTCTAGACAAATATGCAAAACAGAGAGATAGATTTAAATTTTCCCAAAAAATCCTGGAGGCAGCACATTTCTTCTTGTAATATTCCTTATTAGATTACTGAAATTACTTTAAAAATTGTCCAGGACCCAGGGATCTTCTAAACACGTTGAAAGTTAGTATGCTGACAGAGGAGAATGTTTTTTTTACCACTGTGGCAAGTTTTGTCAGTAATGGTCTAAAAATGAGGGAAAAGGAATTCCCCAAGTTTTACATGTCCTGTTTGCAGGTTTTCGTGTATTGCGCAATCACGCCTGCCATTAACGAAACAATTCAGAAATTTCGGAAAATTCGAAAAATTCAAACTTTTTTTCAGAAAATTTCATAAATCATTTCTGAATCAAAACGCCAGTGCTCCCTACATCCTAAACGGATTTTGAACCATTTTTTTCTTGATCAAACAAGCCTAATAGATACATACAAGCATATTTTAATTTTCATTATTGTTGGGTTTTGGATTTTATGAATGGTCCAAACATATATGGATATGGTTGGGCTGCAAGTTTCATCATTCTCTGTCATTTCCTGCCAAACTCCACCAGCATTTAAAGTAGTCATGTGGGGTCTGTGTGGCAAGTGTGGTTCAGATCCATGGCTGATAGAGTTTGCAATAGTCTCTGGATGTGGGTGAAGGTACTGCAACTCCCATCATCCAGGCCCCATCACCCATCTTCCAGGACTTAAAGTGGGGCATAGGGGTTCTGTGTGCCAAGTTTGGTTCAGATTTGTTGTTGGTAGGACTTACAGTGCTCTCCAAAAGTGGGGCCATCTTGAAAAAATGCATACATACATACAAACATAGACAGTAGGCATGGTTTAGAACCCAAAAATGGGAAATCAAAAATCAAATGGGGGGGGGGGATTTTTTTTAATTAGTAATAGAAAGACTTACAAAAAATTTTCCAAAAATTTCTAAAATGTTGCGTAATTACTAACGAAATTCGTTAGTAGTTCTAAAGTAGGCAAAGCAGGGAAACAGGACTGACGCTGTTTTAAGCACAGGCAAATCAAGGGGCAACATTTCCCTTGGTTTCCTTGCAGGGGGATATAATGCATTAATATATTATTATTATTAATATTATAAAAGGACAGGGTTTCTTTGCAGGGACATATAATGCATTAATATATTATTATTATTAATATTATAAAAGGACAGGGTTTCTTTGCAGGGACATATAATGCATTAATATATTATTATTAATATTATTAAATAAAATAGTTGCCCACCTCTGGTGTAGGCCTTGCTAATCTGTAGAGTTCTCCTCACGCCAGCTTTTCCCCATTCAGTTTTACCATAGCACTCTAGGATCTCCGTTTGAACTCTATGGCTTTTCTTGATTCTGAACTCTTCCTTCTCCTCTCCATGCTCTTTTCACTCCTGCTGCCCTTCTCTCAGCAGTTCTTATGTCCTTCTGCTCTGTCCTTCTATCTAAACCCCCTTCCTGGAGGTTTAAACCGCTTTTTTCCTCAGTTCTCCAGGTCCCTCTAGGAGTCCCGATCTGGATCTCTCTATCATTTCCGGTTCCTTTTTCACTTCCTGGAGGAAGGCCTTTCACTCTAATTAGGCTCCAAGCATGGAAAGGCCCCGATTTGACTGTGAGTTATGTCTGCAAAGCTATTTTGGAGGTGGAAATTTTCCTGTTGGGTGGGCATCCGAAATATTTACTAATCTAACGAAAATTTGGGCCCAGGGAGTGCGGAAAAGAAAGTCCACTGCGATGCGTATAAACTTGAAAGTCCCATACATACGAATCCCTTCCAATTTCATTTAATTTTCATAACTTTTTTCTCATGCCTAATAGACAGATACTAGATACATATGAACAAACTTTGACTTTTATTTTGTGTGTGTGTGTGTGTGTGTGTGTGTGAGTGTGTATGCATATACTGTATGATAGAAGACATATAGATACTATGCTGGCTCACAGGATAGTCTCACCCAGGTGCTTTGCATAAGAATATCAACACACAAGTTTCCTTATTGGCCCTATGATGGCTAGGTTTTTGTTTCTAAAATCCTTTGTGTAAATAATAAACATAGCCCTAATTAACCCAGCTGTTGAGTCTTGCCTCTTTATTTCTGGTGCTGTCTCAGCTTAACACAGAAAACCCTGGGACTGCATTCCTATTAATACAATTCCATCCGCCACCACTTGTCTCCCCAGAAAGGCAATTAAAGTTGTTTTTCTGCGATTAAACAAGCTCTAATGGTTGCAGCCAATGGGCCATCTATTATCATGAATGAGTGCAATTACTATCCCAGTCACAATCAATATTTGCTTACACGGAGTTAAGAGAGATATTGAAAGCTTACAGTGTGTTTAAATGGCTGTTGACACCAGGACAATGGGGAAGCCCAAGAATGCTGAAGAATGTTATGTTAAACAAGGATAGCCTCTGACAATATTACTGAAGCCATCCGTGAAATGAACACTGGAAAGCATTGTTCCTGGCACTGAGCCCCTCACATTGCGTCAAGAAAAAGAGAGACTTGGAGAACAGAGGAAGGTCATCAAGGCAGGAGGAAATGGACTTTCTCTGAAGATTTGGCAATTGGACTCTCATTCCATCCTGCTAGCCAGTCCTCAAATTGGCTAAAATACTGAGATCATTATTCTAGTCTGGAGTGGATTCAGGTTTAAAAATCAATATGAAGGGACTGATAACTCAATGCTGAGATCTTCACTTGCATCCACAAATAATCCATAGGCTCTAAGGATAGAAATACAGTAAAGGATGATAAATCTGTTAAAAGATATTTATGACACACAAATCTGGAAGAAATAATAATAAATAGATGCATGATTAAGAGAGGGCTGGTTGCTTAGTTTATATAGTATTATGATACAATTAGTGGCAAATTTGTGGCAAAAATAAAACTAGAAGCCCTTCCACAGTGCCCCTATATCCGAGCATCTGATCCCAGATTATCTGTTTATCCTATGTTATCTGGCAGTGGGGACTCATATGTTCCAGTTTAAAGCAGATAATCTGTGATCAGATCCTGGGATAAATAGCAGTCCTAGGAGCTCTACAGTGCTTCGCAGAAAAAAAAAATTGTCTTTCCTTTATTAGGGAATCCTCCTTCTACCCATTGCAGTGATGGTGTAGTAGAGGGTAAAGGCAGTGGAAAGGAGCTGTGGGACACTTCTCAGAGTGAGAGCAGCGGTGCCATCTTCTGGAATGCCAGGATCATTGATGAATCCTCCTTACTCTGGCCATTTTAATGAGATGATAATGGGATTTTCAAGTTGTCCATTGGTTGTGACTCACATATAAGAAATGAATGGCTAATGGGCATATAGAAGTCACAAGTATGTTGTTATAGAAATACAATCATGCACCATTACAGACAGGACTCTTCATTCAGCATGGCTGAAAGTTATACGGTTCAGACATTATGGCTATTGGGAAGCATTATTTTTCCACGATCCATGGTTAAATATGCTTCATGTCTACATGGAAGATGGGACAGAGATTTACCAGAGGCATGGCTGTCTTATTGCAGACTTATAGTCTTCTTTATGATAAGGATTACCTATTTCTAACTTCAGGAATTCAACTGGTGTGTGTGTGTGTGTGTGTGTGTGTGTGTGTGTTCAAGTTGCCTGTTGACCCAATGAATTGAAAAGAGTTTTCTCAGACAAGCAATACTCATTGTGATAAAATTCATGGCAAATGTGTAACATATTTCCTCTGAAATATAACCTACAGCACCTGGTATTAATTGGTGTGTGTGTGTGTATGTGGAGGAGAAATAGTCCTTGTGGCACAAAATGTGGAGATGACAATAAAAATGGTAGTGTGGAGGGGCTGGAGGCCTATAGGGATGCCTGGATATGGAAACAGGGTGCACCACAAGGGCAGAAATGTATAGCTGTAAAAGGGAAGAAAAAGTAATAAAGGACTGCGGTATCAGATAGATGTGAGCCAGGGGGGTGTACCTTCCAGATCCATTGCCAGAAGTTTGAAAACTGCTGAAGGGCAGGCACAGGCTGCTCGCTAATGTGTTAATTTGAATTCTGATCCAGAAATGGGGTGTTTAGCCTCAAGGTGCTGTAGGCACCATTAAGTATCAGGTTATGGAGAGACAGCCAAACAGCTGACTGGACTCTTGATAACCCTGTAGTTGTGGGAATGATGGTGAAACTGAAGGGAGGCTAAGCCATTATTAGAAACCCTGGAGCGAAAGCAATTCACTTCAAACAGATTTGGAAGAAGAATCTTGTCAGTGGGGCTTTTCCTTACAAAATGAAGTTTTAGAAGCTTCAGCGAAGATTAGAAAGAAAATATCGCATCTGACTTAAAACTCTTTAGTTGTCAATTCCACAATGTTTTCCTTGGTTGGCCACTTGAAAGATATTAGGTGAAAGGCAGCAGCTTATATACAGAACACAAGACTGCACAAGGCTCAAAAACAAATGCAGGACACTTGTAGGCAGATTTATGCCACACAAAGAATGTTGTCCTTGCCTCAATGGGCACTTTATCAGAGAATAAAGTTTTTCTCAGAGTATTCAAGGTAAATCGTTGTCTCTGGAAGCTACATAGTCCAAGGAAGAAACTAGAGAATACACACTATAACATTTCACAGACAAAAAATAGGATGTGTGTGATAAACAACATCCAGAGTGTGACCAAAACAGAGAAAGTTATTCATGAGAAAGAATTGCCTGCAGCAATTTGCTTTTGCCCATGTTTACAGGAAAGAGCAAGACTCTGCCCTCTCCTCACTCTCTACTGCTGGGTTAGTACTTTGTACGCTGAGGTCCTATAGTAGCAACTAGCAACTGAATGTAAGTCTGTTGCCATTTCCATTAGCACTTTGTGGACTCACTACATACTGAATGTGGTCACGGGAACTCAAGATCTTTGGCCATTTTCTGGCTACTAGGAGGGCTGTAATTCTTTCATAATCTGGATGACAGAGATTATTCCACAGAACACATTGGTAATAATAGGCTATATGGTCTTAAATTCCATTACAGTATGCTAAATCTGTGATAATGTGACAAACGGGCCAGTTTGTAAAGACTCTGTGCATTTGACATTCGTAGAATTTACATATGGCAACAAAAATGAAGACAAACACAGTAACTTTCAGGGGAGGTCCAAGGATGACACTTTTTCAGTTTCAGGTACTTTTTATCTTAAATATGCTACTTTAAGGCTGTGGTGGGACACTACCATGGACAGAAGCCAATTTTCACACAGTAAGCCTACTACTAATGCATTCTGGGTGACCCAAGAGAGAGAAGATATTAAGGTTGTGCAATTCGACTGGGCCGTGATCCATTTTCAGTATCCGAATTTTTGTGGATCTGTTCTTGGGAGCTTCCCAAAATTGGCTAATGAAAAAAAATTCAGCTCCACAACTGAAAGATCTAGGAAGACCCGACCCACTGGTGGCAATGGGGAACTTATGAGACTTCCCTTTCCCTCATTTTTAGGGCAGCAGACTTAAGAAACCACCCTTTCCTTTTCCTTTTGTCTTTCAGGGAAACCTAGGTTTAAGGCAGGGCTTAAGAGACCACCCTTTCTGGGATCCTTTCCCTTTTAGCGGCTGCCTCCCTCTCCACAGTCTACCTGTAGCTGAAAGAAACCAAAAGCCACTGTTTTTGGCAGCCACTGTTATGTTGTGGCTGGAAAAAAATGACAGGGAGCCCATGCCATGTCCAAATCAGTCAAGCCAGTTGAAGACTTCTTTTTTTTGGAAAATTGATCCGTGCACAACCCTAGTAGGTTTCATGGATGATTTTGTTGTATCCGTATTTTTTACCATTAACATTCCTTCCTCATGTTTAATGCCCATGGGGTTGTGAGAAGACCAAATTGCTGCATTTTGGGTTTTTAAATATTCATTCGGATGATTTTCAGATGATTTTCACCTTTTTTTAAAAATGGGAGGGGTTCTGGAAGCTTTGATGAGATTTGGAAAGGTTGTAAAAGGAAGACGCTATATGAACTCATTTTCTCTCTTTCATTAAGGAGAATTGATTTAAAGACATATTCATGGTCAAAAATAATATGACCCTCCCCTGCCCCCAAGCTGCCATAGAAATTGGTGAGCTTTAAAGCTGTGAGCAATACCCAAATTTGATAACCTTGCAAGAATTCATGCAAGATAATATCAATATACATGAATGATCTGTCTTGGTTTCTCAAGGACCTGACCTCTTATACCTCTTAGAATTAACACTGGGAAATACTTCTGAACTTGCTCTATACAGGTCCCAATGAACAAGAGGAAGAAGTGTTCTTTGCAATCAGCAGGTGTCACAACACTCACAGCATACCTGTCTATTTTAGCAAAAGATATTTAATCTCACATGAAGGGAAGTTTAGCACTGTTAAGTCAGTCTGCCTTTCAGACTTGATTTAGTGCTCTTAAAATGGTCACAAATACTGTATAGCATGCGATGAGATGAATCAAGAGAAACAATTCCTTTCATAATATCTTCTAGTGCTTTGACTGATTTTTCAAGAGTTTGCTGGTGCTACTGAATGCTTCATTGTAACAACAGAAGTGAGATGATGGCATTCCCTATTTTGTAGGGAAGGGAAAATTATGCTGGGGTCCTTCACAAAAGCCAGCTATGGTACTGTGGCTTCACTGACATTCATGACATGGCCAAATGATGCAAAGGAATTTAGGAGATAAAAATGCACATGCTGATAGATGGGCATTTGTACTGTTTGTTTTCAAAATCCCAGCACATTTCAGCCATTAACAGAGTTGGCCTTTCTCGGGGATTACACTAAAAATACAAATAAAATTCCATTTAATTCATTAACAAGGAAGATGCAATATTAGTTACATTCTCTGTAACGGTTGTTCTCAACCTGTGGGTTCCCAGGCAGGCCCGGATTACCCATAAGGCCACCCTAGGCCAGGGCCTAGGGCAGCACCTTTGGGGGGACAGCAGATCCGGACTGATTGAAGGAAGAGGGGCGGTGCCGGCACAAGCAGCGGGGAGGGGGCCTAGGACTTCCCTACGCCCCCTTCTGACATCCGAGAGAGGAGGGGGCGGAGGGAAGTCCCGCGGCCGTCCCCTCCCTGCTGCTCGCGCCGGCACCGCCCCTCTTCCTTCAATCAGTGAAGGAAGAGGGGCGGTGCCGGTGCAAGTAGCAGGGAGGGGGCCTAGGACTTCCCTTCACCTCCTCCTGATGTGCGCGAGAGGAACTGGTGGAGGGAAGTTCCGCCACCGCCCCCTCCCTGCTGCTCGCGCCGGCACCGCCCCTCTTCCTTCAGTCAGTGAAGGAAGAGGGGCGGGGCCGGTGCGAGCAGCGGGGGCGCCCCCGCAAGCGGCCCCACCCCCAGTAAGCAGCCTCACCCCCTGAAAGCGGTCCCGCCCCCCGGAGCGGGGGCGGCGCTTCAAGAGTGTGGCCTAGGGTACCACAATCACATAATCTGGGCCTGTTCCCAGGTGTTTTGGCCTACAACTCCCAGGAATCCCAGCCAGTTTACCAGCTGTTAGGATTTCTGGGATTTGAAGGCCAAAACATCTGGGGATCCACAGGCTGAGAACCACTACTCTAAAAATATATAGATGACATTATTCTATACAACATGGCGCTTGCACATACAGTTACAAAGATATTACTGGAGTTGTGCAATACCCTCTCCAAATAAATGGACCATTAAGGAAAAAGACTATCATTCCTGGATTATTATGCATAAACTCAGGTTTTTAGGAAAGTGAAGAAAAGATCCAAATATTTTTCTGAATTGTTTTACAAGGATATCACATGCAATCCTCCTAAATATTATTTTTGTTTACTGACATATTTTCCATAATGATCTTTATATTAAAGATTGTAAATTTAAATATTTACTTGGACTTGTAGGCTCTAGTGATTTAAGACTTAAAATACATTATAGGCTATCTATTTTTTCTTAAAGGTAAATTTATGGCAATAACCTTTATATGCCATCATCAGGTTTCTTTTAGGACAGATTGAAGGTTTCTCCAGAACCCTGGTACATTTCAGAGAATGCTGCCATGGACATACTGGTCTCATTCAGGAATTTTATGAAAGAACAACTGAGCTTACATTGAGGAGGAAAAGCAAGTGCAAACTCAGACAGTGTTACTCCAAATAGTTACCACACACACAATTCATTCCTGACTTTTGTGCATTTCAATAGATAAGGCAGGCATCACTGGGAAGTTTCTAAGCAAGGTAGCTTCTAATGGTGCTAAAGTATGTTCCCTGATTGAATTTTTAAAAATATTTCGTTCGGCTTCTATGCCGCCACTCCCGGCGGGCTCGGGGCGGCTCACAACACCGAGAAACACAACATCTTTGTATGTGTGCATGCATAGCTTCTGAACTTCTTCAGACCTTAATGCTTAGTGCACAAAGGTCTGACATTCATTCTCAGTGTGGAGGAGTAATGTATATGATCCTGACCTCCACCATGACCATGATATATTTGTTCCTTTTGAATGCCAAATGTAATCATAGGTGTGTGTCTGTATTTGTAGGATTCTGTTTCCCATGAAATTTAACTATTTGTTTACTTAGCTCAGTCTCTTAAATGTGGAGTGGTAGGGGTAGCAACTCTGTTGCTAACAAAGCACCCTTCCTTAAGTCAGTGGTTCTCAACTTATGGGGTCCCAGATGTTTTGGCCTTCAATTCCTAGAAATCCTAACAGCTGGTAAACTGGCTAGGATTTCTGGGAGTTGTAGGCCAAAACACCTGGGGACCCACAGGTGCAGAACCACTGCCTTAAACACTGGCACAAGAACCTGGCCATTTGAAGACACAACACTACTCTCACATCTGTGATTACATGAGCAGACCATAGAGTGTTTGCAATGACCATTGGTTGTCTTCTAATTGAGGCATGCTTTGTAATTTTTAAGGAACTCCACATTATATCCTAGTGATACACAAGATAGTAATGTTTTCAGCAATGTTTGCTACATGTAATTATTCTTACAGTGAATATGTAATTTGTCATTGAAGACATTCATGGCTGGAATCACTGAGTTGCTCTGAGTTTTCCGGGCTGTATTGCCATGTTCCAAAGGCATTCTCTCCTGACGTTTCACTCACATCTATGGCAGGCATTCTCAGAGGTTGTGAGGTCCGTTGGAAACTAGGCAAGTGAGTTTATATATCTGTGGAATGTCCAGGGAGGGAGAAAGAACTCTTGTCTGCTTGAGGCAAATGTGAATGTTGCAAACTGGCCACCATGATTAGCATTGAATGGCCTTGCAACTCCAAAGCTTGGCTGCTTCCTGCCTGGGGGAATCATTTGTTGGGAGGGGTTAGCTGGCCCTGATTGTTTCTTGCCTGGAATTCCCATTTTCTGAGTGTTGTTTTTTCTCCCACTCTGTACATTCAACAGATATATAAACCCCACTTGCTTAGTTTCCAACAGACCTCACAACCTCTGAGGACACCTGCCATAGATGTGGGCCATGCAGCCCGGAATACTCACAAAAATAAAATATGTAATTATTCCTCCAATAAAGCCCAGGCCAATATGATATAATATCTTCATTAAAGGAAAAAAAAATAGCTCTTTCACCTATTCCAATTTCTACCCAGCCATGTAACATATTGGATAATACTGGGCCAATCTCATCAGTTGAACTAAGCTTGCAAGATTTTTATGAGGAGGGCGACAGAAAGAAAGCATAACCATGCATGTATACTGCCTTGAAGGTGAGGAATACAAAAGGGGTCAAATAAATTGTCATATTTGTGGAAATGGAAGCAGTGTGTGAATATTTACAGCTGCCTTCCCAGCATCATGCTCCTGAGGTTGAAGCCTTGGTCTTCAAATCTCATCATGCCCTCTCAGCATGGCCAAAAGTCAAAATACTGCAAGGTTGTTATTTAAATCTGAAGTGCACCAGATGTTTTCAATAAGGAATTGCCAGATTTAATGAGTAAAAATAGTCGAATCACCAGCAATATATCTCTGCACGTGTGTCGAAAATTATAATGTTTGTTCACA
This sequence comes from Anolis apletophallus, assembly GCA_030556195.1. Lineage (NCBI taxonomy): Eukaryota > Metazoa > Chordata > Lepidosauria > Squamata > Anolidae > Anolis > Anolis apletophallus. Next base: position 184,909,789 of record JARBWK010000003.1, on the reverse strand, counting down.
GATTCCTCTTTCTCTTCCCCCAACAATGCTAAAACTCCATCATGTCAGTGTTGCCTTCTGCAGATTTTTTAAAAAAGTATTAGTACTTCGGACAATAAAATCAAGTAGGCGAAAGCTCGGTCCTCCCTCATCTCTGGCGTGCTCTGTCCTTGGTGGTCAAGTTGACCTTACATAATGCCATGGCTATTTAGGGCTTGAGAAGATGAATTTGCATGAAAGCGAGCCAGACAATGGCCTATCTATTTTTATTCCATCCGGACAATGCCAACAACATAAAGAAAAAGTGGGGAATAAGGTGTGTCAGTGCCAAACAAAGGCTCAAGAACTTGGCCTGATCTGGGTATGTCTGATTTGCTGCCATGTTCTTAATTAGGACATAAACACTGTCAAATCGTAACATTAGCATCCATAATTGGTCCAACAGAATGAGAGACTAATTGTCACATTAGCAGCCAGATTGCTTTTAGGCAGGATCACTGTTCAAAATGCAAAAACACTAATTATTATGATACTATGAATGACTAAAAGAAAAAAACAAACCCCAGGTTAATATGGGAGAGCATTATATGAACTGCACTCTGTCAAAGGAGAAAGCAAAATGCTTGTAATCACAAGTGACTACGAGAAAGTGCTTTGCTACTTTTCTTATGTGGGTATTTAGGCCAATTTTCATGGCTGAGAAGCATTGCTGGCAGCATGCTGACTTTGATGTGCATTTTAGCTGGCCAGGCAGCAGAGTGGTCATCATGTGGCTCTGTTCCGCCGCCAGATTTAATCTTTACACAGCATTAAGAGAGGATGCAGAAGAAACCCACTTCATCACACATGGAAAATTGGCCTGGCGAAAAAACAAAGCAGGTGCCTGATCACATTGCTAAAATAACATACAATTAGACTTGTTACTTGTCCACGTTTAGACCATATGAACGATTTTTAAGAATAATAGAATAATAGAATTGGAAGAAACCAATTGGGCCATCTAGTCCAACCCCCTGCCATGCAGGAAAAGCACATTCAAACTACCTCTGACAGCTGGCCATCCAGCTTCTATTTAAAAGCCTCCAAGGAAGAAGCTTTCACCACACTCTTAGGTAGAGAGTTTCACTGCTGAACAGATCTCATGGTCAGGAAGTTCTTCCTAATGTTCAGGTGGAATCTCATTTCCTGTAATTTGAACCCATTGCTCCAAGTCCTACTATGTCATCACACCAGGACTTTAAAGCGGGCACGCCCACATTTCTGCCACTTGCAGAATTCTGGGAAATGTAGTTAAAGGAATGATCTTTTGAATTCTCAGCTACAGAGATCCTTGCCTTGGAGTCAAGGTCCTCGCTAGACTCCAGGTAAGGAGAAAATAAGCCTGTTTCCTCTTTCTTATGACAGCTGTTCAAATATTTAAACATGGCAATTGTGTCTCCTCTCAACCTTCTCTTCTGGAGGCTAACATCATTAGCTCTTTAAGCTGCTCCTCATAGGGCATGATCTCCAGATATTTGATCATTTAGTTGCTCTCCTCTGGACACCACTCAGCTTGTTCAATATCTCTTTTAAACTGTGGTGCCTGAAACTGGAAACAGTTTTCCAGGTGATAAAGCAGAATAGAGGGGCACCATGACTTCCCTTGATCTAAAGCAGTATTTCTCAACCTTCCTAATGCCACAACCCCTTAATACAGTTACTCATTTTGTGCTGACCCCAACCATAAAATTATTTTTGTTGCTACTTCACAACTGTAATTTCGCTACTGTTGTGAATCATAATGTAAATATCTGATATGCAGGATGTATTTTCATTCACGGGACCAAATTTGGCACAAATACCCGATATGCCGAAATTTGAATACTGGTGGTGTTGAGGGGGGTTTGATTTTTCATTTGGGAGTTGTAGTTCCTGGGATGTATAGTGAACCTGCAATCAAATAGCATTCTGAACTCTATCCATGATGGAAATGAACCAAACTTGGCACACAGAGCTCCCATGACCAACAGAAAATATTTATTATTTATTAATTTAAAACATTTATATTCTGCCCTTCTCACCCTGATGGGGACTCAGGACAGAGCTTAGCATATATATGGCAAACATTCAATGCCGGGACAAGAATTCATATATGCATACATAAAACATTAAAAACATTTATCTCAATATTAAAATACACCATTTAAAATTGTCTTGATCATCTGCATCTAATCTAATTGACCTGATAATCTTTCCTATTGCTACTTTATTGCCCTGTCCTGAAAGCTTGGTCCCACAGCCAAGTTTTTACCATCCTTCTGAAGGACAGGAGGGAGGTGGCCGATCTGATCTTGTCAGGAAGGGAGTTCTATAGCTGGTGGCAATCACCGAGAAGGCCCTGTCTCTCATCCCCACCAATCGTGCCTGTGACAATGGTGGGACAGAGAGCAGAGCCTCCCTGGAGGATCTTAATCTCCGTGATGGTTCATAGGGGGAGATGCGTTCAGACAGGGGTTGGTGGGCATTCACCTTGCGTTTTGGAGTTGAAGTTCACCTACATTCAGAGAGCACTGTGGACTCAAACAATGAAAGATCTGGACCAAACTTGGCACAAATACTCAATATGCCCAAATGTGAACACTGGTGGGGTTTGAGGAAATAGACTTGGCATTTGAGAGTTGCTGGGATATATAGTTCACCTACAATCAAAGAGCATTCTGAACTCCACCAACGATAGAATTGGGCCATACTTCCAACACAGAACCTCTATGACCAACAGAAAATATTATGTTTTCTATAGTCTTTCCCAACCCCTCTGACTCCCTCTTGCAACCCTCCTAGGGGTACTGACCCCCAGGTTGAGAAACAGTGATCTGAAGGCATTGCATACTTATGAGGCTCTTTGGTTTCATAGGAGAAACAAAGTTCTGTAATTGTAAATATCTATCTCCTACAACTCTTTGGAACCAAATATCCCATTTAATTGTGATGATCTTAAGAACCAGTGCTGGGCTGGGTCCCTTGTGATTTGGTCATTACTTGATCCCTTCATTGCTAAACTATTTGAGTTAGTAAGAGAGCTTTCACTGCATGGGGGCAAGAATTAGCACTGATGGTTACACATACTTTATTCACATGATGGACTGCTTATTTGTTTTGTTCTGATAAAATTTTAATGGCCAGCACTCAAATTATGCTTGGATGCATCATCACTGACTTCTCTTTAGAGAACAGTAATGGTATTCGTAGTCCTGATCTGGATCCAAAATGAAAACTCTCCAGTGACCATTCAACTGCAGGAAAGTGGTAATTCAAGCTAAATATAAACAAAATTAGACAAAATAAAATGCTCAGTGTAAGACAAGAGCCTGCTTTAAGGCTACCTTTCCCTTCTGTTTGTGCCAGATTTTTGTTAAACATCAGTGGTTATAATCTCATTCATCCATGGAAGTTAATCCAATTAAAGATATTAAAATACTTATTTTGTACTACTCATTCTCTGGGACCAAAGTGGACATAGTTCATTCTTTCCATCTGACTATTACATATAAGATATTTAATTCATCCCCACTGCACTGTATTGTATCTTCCATCTTGATTGCCTAGTCTACTCTTTGACATTTAAAAGCTGAATTCTTTGGAGTGCCGTTCTTACTTTCCTACCTTCTTTGTGTATACGTTATTACTTTTTAATAGATTGAAATAGCCTGCAATGTATTATATCCAGAATATAATTCACGGCATGTTCTCTGTCATTATTTTACTAAGGCTAACATGTAGAATTATTAAGAATCCTCATTTGCTTCTTCAAAAAGGCTCACCCAGCTTTTCTTTGCATGCTTGGAGCTATGCTTTCCCAGGCTTTTCTATTCCCAGTAGCACAAATGAATCCATTACCTAATTAATACATATGGAGTCATGTATATTCAGTGCTATAATCTAGAGCAGTGTCTCCCAACCAGTGTGCCGTGGCACAGTAGTGTGCCATGAGAGATCATCAGATGTGCCGTGGGAAATTACAGGAGAGAGAGAGAGAGAGAGAGAGAGAGAGAGAGACTAGCAGGAAACTTCAGGCAGTGGAAATGAGGCTTTCGTGGCCGAAGCAGCAATGCCAGCCAGCCTGGCTGTAGTCAGGGAGAGCCCTCGGCATCCAGAACTTTCCTCATTCCATTCTCTCTCTGTCCTTCCCTTCCTTCCTTCCCTCCCTCTGCACACCAAGGACTACCTGGCCGGGCTGCAGCTCCTCCTGCTCTTGGCGCGCAGAGGGAGGGTAGGAAGGAAGGAAGGAAGGAGAGAGAGAAGAGGGAGGGAGGAACGTTCTTGACGCTGAGGGCTCTCCCTGAAGGTTGACTGGCTTCGTCCAGGAAAGCCTCATTTCTGCTGCCTGAAGTCTAGACCCTCCTCGCCGGGGAAGGGGAGCAACCCCTCATCTCCTGGCCTCTCCTGGCTGGGCTCTGGGTTCGCTGCAGAGCAGAGCAGAGGCCGGGATGTGCAGCTCCACAGCCTAGCTTGGTTCCTTCCCGATCTGGCCCCAAGGTGACAGCAGGGAAGCCGAAGGGACGCCGGGGGGGGGGGACTCCTCGGCAAGCTGAACCCCTTCAGGAAGTAGAGCTGGGGGTGGCAATGGCTGCGAGCCTCCACCACAGTTTGTTCTGAGGCTCGGAGCCACACTGTGTGCTCAATTCCTATTTGTTTTGCTCAGCCGAGCCCGCGTGTGCTTTGGTCACTCAGCGCAGCCCTTCCTCTGCGGGGCGGTGATGGGCCTCCTATGCGTGGGCCTCCGGGGGGGGGGGGGATATTCTTTTTAAAGGTTTCTAAGGTAGGGGTTTTCCTAATCTCTCCGGGGAAATGAGTTCCAGAGTCGGGGAGCCACAGAGGAAAAGGCTCTTTCCCTTGTACCCACAAGGCGAGCTTGAGAAACCGGCAGGGGTGAAAGGAGGGCCTCCCCCAAAGAGCGAAGCACTCGAGCTGGTTCATGGAGAGAGATACGGTCACAAAGGTAGGTGGGTCCCAAACCATTTCGGGCTTTATAGGTAAGAACTTGTACCTTGAATTGGGACCAGAAGATGAACAGCAGCCAATGAAGCTCCTTAAACAAGGGGGTTGACCACTCCCTGTAAGTCACCCCAGTTATTAATGTGTGTCTTTGATTCAGCTACAAACCCAAATGTCTTTTCCTGTGACTTTTCTGATCTTGAAGCATTATATCTTAACTATGAAATGTGGCTGAAAGGAATGACACTGCTGTTGGATTTTGTACATGTTATCCCAACTTTGTAGTATTCACCAGATAAGTCACATTAAATAGATATTTAGCCAGTGCCACTTCTCCGCCACAGTTTGTGTAAAACAGAACCATTGGTTATTTTAGAGCCCCTGGTGGCACAATGGGTTAAACCCTTGTACCGGAAGGACTGAAGACTGGCGAGTCAGAGGTTTGAATCTGGGGAGAGTGTGGATGAGCTCCCTCTGTCAGCTCCAGCTTCCCATATGGGGACATGAGAGAAGTCTCCCACAAGGATGGTAAAACATCAAAATATCCGGGTGTCCCCTGGGCAACATTCTTACAGATGGCCAATTCTCTCACACCCAAAGTGACTTGCAGTTTCTCAAATCGTCCTTGACACAATAAATAATATTTATTAGATTTCTGCGCCGCCACTCCCGGGAGGCTCGGGGCGGCTCACACAAGTTATAAATGGGTTATTTTGCAAGAAGTGTGTGTGTGTGCGGGGGGGGGGGGGGGGTTAATAGTAACAAAATGTTTGTAGAAGTATCTATTTCCACATAAAATACTATTTCTCCATATGTGGCTATCTGTTATGTCATAGAATCACAGAGTTGGAAGAAAGCAGAGTTGGAAGGGCTTGATTTTTTTTGGGTGAACTTATTAGAAGGTTTTCTTGGCAAGACTTGTTCAGAGAAGGTTTGCCACCTTCTGAGGATGAGAGAATGTGAGGTTACTCAGTGTGTTTCCATGGCTGAGAGAGGGTTCAAATCCAGATATTCACAGTCATTAAAAGTGTGCAATTCAGCCAAAAGACATGCCATTCTGTTTACCAGGAGGTTACTTGAATCGGGAGGGGTGAGGCTATTTTCATTTGGCAAATATTCAGCCCATTGGCTACAATGGAAAACTTTAAAGGCTCAATCCCCAGCCATTTTAAGGCCTATCTGCATGAAACCTACCTCAGTTTTAGACCTTATTTTCAATTACAGGCCTGCCAAGTTTCAAAATAATTCACCAACCAACTGATTTTTTAGAATTGTTTTATGTTTTAACCATAACATTTTTTAAAAAATAAGACAAACCCTGAGAGAGGATTCCAGAAATTGTAGTTGCTGGTTGTGTCCATTCTCAGCCAATCAGAACATGGACATGACCAGGCTTTTTATTGACTGAGAAGCAAAGAGAGAGAAAAACTTAAACTTTAATCATGATCAAAGGAACTCAGATAATTTTCAATGCCCACCCCATACAAGGGCATCTGAGAAAGCGAGTTCCTAAGTGGGCCCTCTCTGAAGGAGGAGCCTAGGAAAAATTAAAAAAAATGGATGGACGCTGCTGCTACCAGGGAAGGAGAAAAGATGCTTGCAGGTACACAAGATCACAAGAACACAAGAAGAGCCATGCTGAATCGGGCCTCAGCCCATCTAGTCCAGCACTCTGTGTCACACAGAGGCCCACCAGTTGTACACAGGGATCTCCAGCAGAAAGGAGGGCAAAACCCTCACCTGCTCCCGACCCCCCACAACCAGTACCCGGGGAAAATCCTGCCTGCCTCCATCAACACAGAGGGGGCACTTGGATGTCCATTTCAGTAACTACTGATTCCCTTGGTATCCATGAATCTGTCTAATCCTGCCTTGAAGCTGTCCAGGCTGACAGCTGTCACAACCTCCTCCGGAAGTGAGTTCCATAACCCAATGACCCTCTGGGTGAAGAAATATTTCCTTTATTAGTCCTAACTTTCCTACCTTGGAGCTTTAGGGAGTGCCCCTAGTCCTAGTGTTGTGTGACAGAGAAAATATTTTTCTTTATTCACCTTTTCTATCCCATGCATGATTTTATACACTTCGATCAAGTCACCTCTTAAACGCCATCTTTCAAGGCTGAAAAGACCAAGGCGTTGCAACCTGATTTCATAAGGGAGCTGCTCCATCCCTCGGATCATTTTTGTTGTCCTTCTTTGTACCTTTTCCAGTTTCGTTATATCCTTCTTGAGGTGCGGTGACCAGAATTGTACACAGTACTCCAGATGTGGCCTCACCATAGATTTGTAGAGAGGCAATACAACATTTGCCGACCTATTTTCGATTCCCTTCCTGATCATGCCAAGCATAGAATTTGCTTTTTTCACTGCTGCTGCGCACTGGGTTGACATCTTCATTGAGCTGTCCACCAAAACCCCAAGATCCCTTTCCTGGTTTGTCTCGGAAAGCTTTGATCCCATCAGTTGATAAGTGTATTTGGGGTTCTTTGCCCGATGTGCATGACTTTACACTTGTTTAGGTTAAAATGTATTTGCCACTTTGTTGCCCATTCACTCAATTTCGAGAGATCTTTCTGGAGCTCTTTACAGTCAGTTTCATTTTTAACTACCCTGAACAGTTTAGTGTCACCTGCAAACTTTGCTACCTCACAATTTACTTCTACATCCAGATCATTTATGAATAAATTAAAAAGTAACGGTCCTAAAACTGAACCTTGGAGTACGCCACTTCTCACCTCTTTCCATCCAGAGAAGTGTCCATTTATTACCACCCTTTGTTTCCTACAGTTTAGCCAGGTTCCAATCCAGGACAAGACCTGTCCTCTGATTCCATGGCTGAAGAGCTTATTTAGGAGCCTTTGGTGAGGGACTTTGTCAAAAGCCTTTTGAAAGTCAAGGTAAACAATATCGACTGGGTCCCCTTTATCTATGTGTTTATTTACACCCTCAAAGAATTCTATCAAGTTAGTAAGACATGATTTGCCTTTGCAGAAACCATGTTGATTTTCCTTCAGCAATGCCTGTTCTTCTATGTGCTTAGTAATTTTTTCTTTAATAATGGTTTCCATCACTTTGCCTGGAACTGAGGTTAGACTAACTGGCCTATAATTTCCTGGATCACCCCTGGATCCTTTCTTGAAGATCGGAGTTACATTTGCCTCCCTCCAGTCCTTGGGTACAGTGCCTGATCTTAGAGAAAGATTATATATTTTGGCTAGAATTTCAGCAATTTCACACTTGAGTTCCTTAAGAACTCTGGGGTGGATGCCATCTGGTCCTGGTGATTTGTTGACTTGGTAATCACATCTTCTCCACTAGTCCCACCAGATCCCTGCCTCAGGTATATTGCAGACTTAAATCTGGCTCCCTTAATCCATTTTACCAAGCTTTTCAATTCTCTCCTACCCATTCTGTGTTTGGAGATTGTTTAAACCGACCACCAAACATTATAAATTTTCTTTTTCAAACTCATTTGGGCTCAATCCTAAAAGTCATAGTCCAGTATACAAATCACTTCGCCATACTGGCATTAAGATTTACACCTTTTGAAACCATGCACAAGGTTAGCTTTCTTTTTCTTCCTGGAAAACTTATGTTATTGGATCATTTCAGCCTCTGAGGAAGCACAGTGAATGTCCTCAGAATATCTGAGACAAATGTGTATTAGCAATAAAGGTAGCAATTGATATCCAGGCAATAGCGCTGTTCACAAAAAATAATCCTATTGCAGGATAACAGTGGCTATATGATACAAGGCATAACAAAGCAATCTCTCTCAGCTTTTCGTACTCTTTGCAGCCATGAGACATCAAACAGCAATGCAAACTTGAATTCCTGCTCTGATGCTTCTCTCCTTACAGCAGACTTATCATCCATTACTCAGAACAAGATGTTCTGTATGTGTGTAAGGTATTGGATATCACATCAGCATCTAGAAACACATTTGTGGAAAATGTAGAAGCTCCACAGTTGTATCTTTTCCTGAAGCCAAATATCTTGAAATCAATTCTGGGGGGAAAAGATTGAAGTTCTCATCATTTTATTTTCCTGAAGTAAATGAACATCATAGCTATAGGAGATTGCTGAATTGCAATCCCATCACCCTTAACCAGAACAGCCAGTGATAAGAAATTAGAACTGCAGTCCACTAACATCTGGAGAGCCACAATTGTTTACCTCTGCAGCAGAGCAATCTGAGCTTCCAGTGTAAAAATACCCACAACTGCAAGAGTTCAATCTTGTTTTTTGACCTCTTGTAAGCTCCGGCAAGGGGGGGTCTAATGAACCATGCTCACTCCAAACGGTGCTGAAGGATAAGTAGTTTAATAGGTCCTTAATCCAGGGCAAGCAAAGATAGACTAACTTCTTCCCACGCAACAGTCTCTTCAAAACCCTCCCTGGCCCGCCCCCCTGCTGGGCCCCTCCTTCCTTCGGCTTGACCATCCGGCTCTCCGCATATCAAAGTTCATGAAAGGTGCCTGGCACTTCAAAGGGTGGTTCCAGTTCAAAGCCCGCGAGATGCTGCTCTTATCTGATGGCGCGCGGGGTTTGGTCTGTTAGGGCAACAAATGGGCCAAGCGGCGCTGACACCTCTTGACCCCCCCCCCCAATAAACAGATTAGAACCATGAGCAAATGAGTAGATTCCTGTGGGTGCAAGCTACTTTGAGACTATCTCATCTCAATCTGCAAGCTAGTGCCACTATTAAAAGTCTTTAATGAAGTTTATAAGGAGTTTGATCCAATGGGCATAACCAGATGAAGCAGTAGATCAACGATTATAATATTTACACTGATTGACAGCAGGGCAACCTCATAAGAGCTTGAGTCCCCCAGGGGAGATAGTGCAGGTTATAAATGAAGTATTATTATAATAATATTAAGTAAGTAGTTTTTGTTAGTTATTTATGTGTAATTCTATTTTGACAAAGATGTATAATAACTTGTACATTAAATGAAACTTTTTGTGATCCATCTGGAACTAAATAGTTACATTTAAAATTATGGGGAATGGCAGGGGGACTCATTCAATAGTAGAAGAAGAATACCAACACTTCCAAGTGCTGGCTCATATTGTATATGAAATTGTTGCTTCAATTTTTTTGGTAATTTGAAGAGGCAAATGGAAAGGAAATGCATTTTCTATCAAAAGTCAGTGGCTTCCAGCATTCAAACATGAGTTTTTCAGAAGTTCACAGCAGTTATATTCTTGTATTCACTTGTATTCAACTGTATGCGAAAGAAAAACACAGAGCCTAAGATAAAGACATAATGAAATACACAAATATTGCCTGTCATTTACTATGAAAGGCTCAAAAGGCTTTTACTATATTACATTTTTAATCCTGCCCAAACAACACATTAAATGTTAAATTCTGTGTTATGATACTACTGGAATCCTTAGGTTTGTATCATGTGGATATAAACAGGTTTGGATATATATCTCAACACACTGGCAATAATTATCCCATGTAGTCAGTGCAATTAACATGTAATGGAAGAAAAAGTCATGCTGATTTGTGTTTGTATACTTGCAATTATGGATAATTTCCTGTAACGATATGGCAATACACAACAGAATAAAACTACTGGAATTACTATGTAGAGAGCATGTCTGCACTGTAAAAACATACACACTAACTACACATAGCAAGAAACAATAATTGATTTTAGTCAAAATGAGCAGCCACAAGAGGTGATTACTTTTCATCTACCGCATAATTGTAATGTTTACGCTTTTCCTGATCCCGAACCATAAAAGTTAATGGCAACAGTGTCACTGTCTTCAATTGTTCCTTAGCTGCAACCCTCTACGGAACAATTTAGTCACCCACAGAGAAATACAGTCTCAGTGACTTCATTGGAACTACACAAACAAAAGAATTTACAGGTCACTTGTTTTATGGACACTTGTCATCTGGAAGAAGAGGCATTTTGAAACCCAAATAATGCAATGCACTCCAAGTCCTAGGCTATCTGAACATACCAAAAGGACACAGATATTATATGACAATCAGAAAAGGGAAATGTTTTTGGAACCCAAATAATGCAATACACTCCAAGTTCTAGGCTATCTGAACATACCAGAAGGACACAGATATTGTATGACAATCAGAAAAGGGAAGTGTCTGGGGGTTAGAATTTTAGCCCAGTTTGGAGGCTACATCAAAATGACTTTGCCCCCTGCCTCCTGCCCTCAGTTTTTACTTAGAAATGAATAATCATGAATTACCACAAGGTTACCTATTTGCTTTTCTTTTCTTTTGAGTTATGAGGACGGAAGGAAGGAACTATCTTCACATTGGTCAAATTTGTTCAGTATATACAAGATTTCAGATGTATTTTTGGGTAAACGTTTAGATTAGTAGTTTGAACTTTGTTGAAACTTCTATAACATGCTTTCCTAACAAAATTCATCACAACTGGGAAACGCATGGGTAACAACAATGGACCTATTAACTGTACATAATAATATAGGGAGACTTTATTATGCAGTGCCCAACTAACACAGGGACACAATGACTTCCTTGGTGAGGAGACATTTCATTTTGATTGTGGGTACATGGTATCTGTTCTGAGCAATTCTTTTGGAGGTACCAGCTCACAGATGTTGTTGTGCCTCCTTCTGATGGGGTGGCAGACACAGCCAGAGCCACATATTTGTGCATTTGGGAAACTATGCCCTCCAACATTTCACAAATGGAGACGAGTACACATGTAGCCAAACATATCAGAATGTAGTCAAATTTGTCAAACATTATTACTGAGGGAGAATAGATAACCTAGGAGAGGCGGCAGTTGTTTGCTTTTTCCTGAGTTGGAAGGACAAGATTCTGCCCTCTCCTTCCTGCCAAATTAATTGAATGCAAACCAATTTTGCTTTTTGAACTCAATTTATAGCAGTTGAACTGAATAAGGATTAGGGGAGAAAGTAAGAAGATAGAGAAACTGGAATATTTTAAATCAACTGAAAATTTGAAAAAAATTGAAAAAGCAGATTATTGCCCTTGTCATATTGAAATAGTTGGAGGGTGTGTACAACTGTTGCACACCCTCCAACTAGTCCCAGCTATTCCTACTTCACAATCAGCCCCTAAAGAAAAGCTGAGCTGAAAACCAGTGTAATTGCTGGAAGTAGCCACTGGAGACATCTTGCCAACAAACTCTCCCTGAAGTACCTGAGTGTGTCCATGTTCATTCTGGTTTTCATTAGTAATTGATTGTGATAGCAGATGAGGGCAAACAAATAGAAACGTATTTCAGTCAAGGCAGAGGGTCTTCCCATAGCTGCTCCTAGATTTTAGAACTCTCTTCCTAGGGAGGCCAGAATGGGTCCCTTCCTGTTGTCATTCTGATGGCAGGCAAAACCCTTTTTATTCTAATGGACTTTTTAATAAAGAACACCTTTAAAGAATGGGCTGAGAGTGCTGTATTGTTTTAAACTGTACTGTTTTAATGGCTTTCTAATCTTTCAAATTACATTTTGTTCTTTTTACTAGAGACTTGAAGTGTTTTAATATTTTAATTCTATTTTAACAGATGGCTCATTGGAACTGACTCCAGGGAGCAGACCACCCCCCTCTTGCGAGAGACAGCTCTACTGGCTTCTGATTGCCTTCTGGGCCCAATTTAAGATGCTGGTTTTAACCTATAAAGCCCTACACAGTTTTGGTCCAGAATACCTGAGACATTGTGTCCTACCATATAAGATGGGTAGATTATTAAGATCAGGTATTCCCCTATGACTGCATCCCCACCCATGAATTTGCATGTGCTCTAAGATCTGCTGGGAGGCCCTCCTCTCGGTCTCAGCTCTGTCTCAAGCATGATAGGTGGGGACGAGGGAGAGGGCTTTTTCGGTGGTGGCCACCTAGCTCTGGAATACCCTCCCCAGGGAAATGAGGCAAGTTCCTACTCTGCAATGCTTATGTTGCCATAAGAAGGTCCTCCACTGTGCATGTAGCAGGGCTCAGGTTGCATTGTAGTAGGTGGTCTGTGGTTTGCTCTTCTCCACACTCGCTTGTCGTGGATTCCACCTTGTAGCCCCATTTCTTAAGGTTGGCTCTGCATCTTGTGGTGCCAGAGCGCAGTCTGTTCAGCGCCTTCCAAGTTGCCCAGTTTTCTGTGTACCCATTTGGTATTAGCCATCGATTGAGGTTCTGGCTTTTAGCCTGCCACTTTTGGACTCTCGCTTGCTGAGGTGTTCCAGCAAGTGTGTCTATAGATCATAGAAAACTATTTCTTGATTTAAATCATTGGCGTGCTGGCTGATACCAAAACAGGGGGTGGACTGGAGATGTCACTGCCTTGGTCCTTTCACTATTGGTTGCTACTTCCCAGCAGATGTCAGGTGGTGCAATGCCAGCTAAACAGTGTAATTTCTCCAGTGGTGTAGGGCGCGGACACCCTGTGATAATGTGGCATGTCTCATTAAGAGTCACATCCACTGTTTTAGCATGAGGAGATGTGTTCCACGCTGGGCATGCATACTCAGCAGCAGAGTAGCATAGCGCAAGGGCAGATGTCTTCACTGTATATGGTTGTGACCCCCAGGTTGTGCCAGTCAGCTTTCATATGATGTTATTTCTAGCACCCACTTTTTGCTTGATGTTCAGGCAGTGCTTCTTGTAGGTCAGAGCATGGTCCAGGGTAACTCCCAGGTATTTGGGTATGCTGCAATGCTCCAGTGGGATTCCTTCCCAGGTAATCCTCAGAGCTCCAGATGCTTGTCTGTTCTTAAGATGAAAAGCACATGTCTGTGTTTTAGATGGGTTAGGAATCAGCTGGGTTTCCCTGTAATAGGCAGTAAGATCACCTAGAGCTTCACTGCCTAGGTGAAGCTATCTCAAAGCTCCATGCTTGAGTAGTAATGGCACGATCATCAGCAGAGATGAAACTCTCTGTCTCTTCTGGCAATGGCTGGACATTTATGTAAATGTTGAGCATTGATGGAGCAAGCACACTCCCCTGAGGCAGGCCGTTCTTCTGTTTTCACCATCTGCTTCTTTGGCCCTGGAACTCAACAAAAAAGCTCCTGTTTTGTAGCAGATTTTCTATGAGGTGGGTGAAGTGGTAATCCTTTGTGATATTATACATTTTTCTCAGGAGGAGACGGTGGTTTACAAGTCTATGAAGACAGCTCCTGTGATCTGCTGCCCTTCAAAGCCATCTTCTATGTGCTGAGTCAGGTTCAGCACTTGCGATGTGCAGCTATTGCTTTTCCTGAAGCCAGCTTGCTGTGGAATCAGAAATGGGTCTATATTTTCCATAATTCTATGCAAAATAAGTCTCTCCAACAACAAGGAGAGACTTTTACATTTATTGAGAGCCATGTCCAATTCAGTAAATGTAAAAGGTTCATGAAGGTTGTTGTTCTCATTATCTGGTTGTCTGACTATTGGTTTCTTTCCTACTTTGGTGGCAAGGTTGGGTTTCCCATTCTTCAAGAGTTGGTGTGCTATCTGATACGCCTTTATGTTGGCATGGGTATTAGGTTGTGTGGGATCATTGCTCAGCCGTCTTAGAAGCCTCCCTGCCTTCTGGCTGCTCCTGCCCATGTGGACTTCTGTTATCAGCTTTATCCACTGTTCTTTCTTGGCTTCAGAGGTGGAGGACAAAATGCTCTGTGCTGCCTGAAGAGTTTGATCACTAAATGGGTCTTTGTTGTGGAGCCTGAAATAGTTTTCCAACAAGGCAGCTGTTTCAGGAGTAATGCCATGAAGGTAGTGGGTTCTGTAGTTTCTAGGTATAGAGGCTCGTGAGCAGGTTTTCACTATTTTAATAAAGTGCTTATATTCCTCAGGGATTGACATGACCAATATTATCATGCCATCTAACATGTCTGAGAATTTAGTCCAATTTACCTTTCTGAAGTTGAATCTTCATTTAAATTGAACTTCCTGAGGCCTTATAGTTGGGAACAGTTGGCATACTATTGGTCGGTGCTGTGTGTTTGGTATTGGTGGTCCCTCTGATTTAGTGCATTGCTGCACAATGCTGTCACTCACAAATAAGAGGTCTGGGTTATATCCTTGATGCCATCTCCCACTGTTGTAGGATGGTGGCAGCTTACTTTCATGAATGAGTGATAGTTTGTGCAGTTCAGACCAGGAGAGAACAGCCTCTCCATTTGTATCCTCTTGATGGCTATGGCTGTTAAAGTCACCAATTACTACGGCTCTTTGGCGCCTATCAAAGTTCTCGGGGGAGGAGAAACAAAACTGTTCATTTGGAGGCTTGTACACAGAGGTAATTGTGATGTTATTAAGCTCTACTGTTATGACCTCTATATTGTTTTCTTCAGTGTGGGCACTGCTGACTTGGAAACCTGGTTTTACAAAGGCAGCACTTCCATACTGCGTACATGGTCTTTCCTCTACTAAGATCATTTCTGGAACTTTTGGTCATTTCTGTTGGACACACAACACATCACATTTCTTATCTCAGCACAGTTCATAGAGCAGTTGTTCTTTGGCAGCTGACATGCCTTGAATGTTGATTGATATTATTGTCATGGTTGGTCCTGAAAAGGTCAGTTAGTTGGTTTGCTTGTTTGGTTGCATGCTGCAAGTCACTTCTGGTCACTTCTGGAATGAGAGAATTAGCTGTCTATGAAGATGTTGCCCAAGGGTTGCCCAGATGTCTTGCAATTCTGTGGGAAGGCTTCTCTCATGTCCCCCCGACAAGGACTGATTATTATAATAGGCTATTTATACTGTTATGTTTTATCTGTTGTTGTAAACTGCTTTGAGTCCTTGGAGAAAGATGATATAGAAATGCCTAAATAAATAAATAAATAAATAAATAAATAAAAAAGGTTCACTTTTTGCCTGTTGTTAACTGTATGGCTCTTTTAAACTGTAAACTACATTGAGTCGTGATTCTGAGAAGAAGGTAGGATACAAAAAAAGAGGAACAACAACAATGATGTTGGAGTCAATTAGACCTCCAAAAGACAAGTGTGTTCTTCAATTGGTTCACAACAGTTGAGAAGACTCATTTCCTCCTACTTTGTATTGTAAGACACAACGGCTGGCTTCTGCCGCACATGTTCATCTTCAGATAGGTGTATAATAAGGAAAGGTGCTATGAAAATTTCACTGATGAAAACTAGAACATGTGGAGTCAAGCAACATGAGAGTGCAGTCAGGAGCGTTGAAATGCAAACAGTAACAACACCAACCTCATAGCAGTCAGGTTGGCAGATACAATACCAAATGAATGAATAAATACATTAAGTAAACACTTTACAGAAACCCATTAACAACCTTTATGGCCACAAGAACCGCATAACAACATAAAATTAAAAGCAGACCACTTAATCCATTTCTAAAGTAAATGAACAAGAAAATACTTTTATATAACAGACACCAAACCGCTAAGTTATATCCTGTAATGTACCGGTCTCCTCCAGTGGTTTAATATATCATAGTTTGTGATTTAGGCATGTATAAAAAGCAGAGTGAAAATCTATTTCTCGTTGGCCTTTTCCTAAGGCTAAGACATTTTGTATCATTTTAATTAACTGAAGTTGTATTCTATTTTACTGTTAAACAGTTTTGCAATTTTCTTAATTTCACCATGCCTTGACTAGGTTTCATTTTTAAAGGTGAGCTAGAATAATGTCAAATGAAAGAAAGTAAAATAATAATATTGTAGTTGGTCAGCAACTGAAAGCCACTACTATCATGCACATATCAAGGGAAAAGGTAATAAACATTAAAAATGGGACACACCCACAGTCCCAAGCTTTCAATCTGTGTTAATACTCTGTGTATTACCACAGCCTGGAAGTCTAGATAGATTAAAATTACTTTACATTATATGTATCAACTTTACTGCTGGATCTTCGGTTTCTTTGTGAACACAATATTGCTCTCAGTGTGAATCTCCCAGTAGAGGGAAACCCCCACTGGGGAGATATGTGGAGGCATTTGGAACTTGGTTCCCCTAGATGTGAAATTGTCATTGGAAACTGCTGTGCCTCATAGGGACAGCCAGCAATCACTCATGGTAAGTACAAGGTTTTCAGCCAATGTAAACAAGCCTCTGTTTTAGTTTCATGTCTTTTTTCAGGTGATGTCAGCAACAGATACACATGGTGTGATCCAGAAATGTCATCGGACAAGTGGAAGCAGCATCAGGCCAGGGATTAATTCAGGGCCAGGCAGCCAAAAATGAGAGGAGATAAGAAAAGCATGTGGAAGGATTCTGGATAGCAGCATAGTTGAAGTGAGACAAGAAAGCCCTAAATACTGTAGAGTTCATTAAAAATTGGTTGCATAGATTAGGCAGCCAAGCCTAGGGATATTTTTTTACCATGCTGATGTTTGGAAGCATAATGAATCTGGGGAACTATTTCTTCTAATGGCAAGCTATTTTAGGCAGAGAGGGTAAGACACTTAAGCCATATTGCCTTAGTCTCAATTTGCTGGTGCCTTGCAGATTTTTTACCAGTAGATCCCCTCCCTGCCTTTTAATCTCAGATGATCAACAGGATCATAGAGAGTAAACACAACATAAACAGAACAGTCTTACCAACAGAGCACTTAAAGGCTGTATATGAATAGATAAAAAACATCAGATGGACATGCTAAATTTTTCTCAGCTAAACATAAAATATCACATGCTGTGATATGATCCCAGTTACAGTCATGATTAATAGTAATTTCCTAGCTAAATTGATGAAGTATATTGTCAGCTATGTTCACAAAATATATTTTTATTATATAGCATACTTTTGAGCAGAGTGACCAGATAAGCAGAAAGTAAAATTCCTACCTTTTGTGTTGTTTTTGTTATGCCTTTCATGGTACAGACTGATTTTGGACCCACATGAATCAATCCCAAAGTAAATCAAGCCTGAACTGTCCCTAAAAGTCAAGACAACCAACTGAGACTGCTATACTTTGGACATATCATGAGAAAGCATTATACTAGAAAACGTTAATGTTTGGTTTTGGTAGAAGGCAGCAGGAAACGAGGAAGGCCACATTTCAAATGGATAAAGTCAGTCAGGCAAGGCCCTGAATTTGCAGGGCTGTTGATAACAGACTGATTTGGGAGTGTCTTATTCATAGTGTTGCCATAAGTTGAAGTAGACTTGATTGCAATTAACAACAACAACAACAATATGGGTCTTTATATTACCTTCGGTCTTACTAATATTTATCTTCCACCTATCTGCTATGAAAAACATGTTATCATCCTAGTGTTTCTTACTGAAAATCCAATTTTCCTCAGCTAGCATAGTGAGTTGTCCAAGGTTCAAAATACAGGTTTAATGTCCAAATATGATTCAAGATACAAAGGCATCAAAGATTCATAACTGTAACACCAAACAATAATTGCCTCCAGCAATCAACTGTTCCAAACACCAATCTTTTATGCAGTTCCTGACAAAACTTTGCAGCTGCCATTTTCTTCTTTCAGCCAATCGATTAGACTGTTGTAGCTGGATGGCATTGACCCTGAGCTGGAACCAATGCCTGTTCTTCCCCCTCCTCCTCCTGATCCAGCTCAGGTGCTTCCATTCCTGGAAAGGTCTGTTCTTGCTCAGATTTAGTAGCATCAAACTGTTCCTCTTCCTGAGGCTCAGATTCTGCTGCTGGGAGGAAACCCTCCACCTCCTTATCTGGACCCATGGTCCTGACACTGGCAAAGGGAAGAGGAATGGGAAACACGCTGGGAAAACTTGATCATGGAATCAATAGTCAGAACTCATGTCCAGTGAACTCTCCCTCCCTCCTCCCACAAACCACAATTGTTTCAGTTTCAAAATGACGTGATTTGTACATGCCTTCAAGATGAATCCAACTTATGGTGACACTATCATCGGGTTCCCATAACAAGATGAATACAACTTATGGTGACACTGTCAGGGCGTTCCCAAAGCAAGATTTATGCAGAGAAGGTCTGCCATTTCCTTCCTCTAATGTTGAGAACATGCAACTTGTCCAATGGTTTCCAGACCTGTAACATGGAACCTGTAACATGGAACCTTAATGCAGTGTTCAAACAACTATACCATGCTGGTTCTTGTCAACCATGGAGATTGTCTCTAATTGTATATATTCATTTGTTAAAATGCCTTTTGATTTAAAATAGCCACCCTTGTTTACATAATATATTGAAACATTTACAAATTAGAGCTATTGCATAAACTCACAGCAGCAAACTAATGAAAGAAGCAGAAACCAAACTAAACAAACAAAATAATTGGAAGCACCATTGAGTTCTTAATTATGCAGTCAGCACATCCCCAAAGCTCTCAGGGAAAGAACATATTTTTGCTGAAAGGCAGCAGGACAATGTTGAGTTTTCATCCTTTTGAATCATTGTCATAATCAGCACCCATCAATGAAAAAAGAGTTTTCCCCCAATTAGAAGGTACTTCTTTTAGGCATACTTGGATCTGCACAACTTAAAGCAACAACCATAAATGAATTAGAGAACTGCCCAACAGCACTAATCACCAGATGACTGAATGGGGTAAGTTGAATGGCAAAGATTCAAATTGAGATCATGAGTCTCTGTAATTTGGCTGGAAATAAAATTGATGTATTGCCCTGCATCGTACCTCCTACATTAAGAATCCTTTACAAATAAAGCCCACCTTTATATTATTTATAACAGCAAGGGAATTAACTACATGTTAGTGTGAAAGTCACCCCAGTGCAGATGCTATTAATCTTCACTGGACAAGAAAAACTATACACATGTGACCTTCCATGAAGCCTTCTGCCAAAAGGGATAAGAATTACGTCTCAGTTTCCCAAGAGATCTAGACAGAACTTTCCTATAAGTCCAGAATGTAATCGCCAAGAGATATCTAGTAGTCTCAGACATGTGAATGTTGACATTTCACGTAGTATACCAGTTTCCACAATAAGAAAATATATTAAAAATGACAACTGATTTTGCACTGGGAAAAGCTTCAAACATAAATTCTGGAGAGTCAATCAATTATTTTTAATTGATACAAAATCATTAGTTGATGTAAAAAAACTCTCCTTGATTTATCTTGGCTCATAAACACATATTTTAAATGTATGTACTGTTTGCCTGTTATTTTTAATTGGAGCAAAAAAGGGGGGGGTATTCTTCCTTCTTTTCTTTTTCCCAAACCAATTGGGATCCACATGCTAACTTATGCAAGATCATCCAGATGTCTTCTCTTTGTTTCTCTAGTGGCAGTGCAAGGCGAAATGAAGAGATGGGTATTTCTTCTTCCACAGCAACTTGTAATTTGTCTGGACAAATAGATCTGGGAAATATATTTTATCTAATGGCTACTGAAGGTGCCAGTAGTTCATAGAGAAACCATAGTCAATCGCAGCTGGTGGCTTCTATGTCAACATAGCAATTGATCTGCTTCAGAATTTGGTCTATGCTTCATAGGGGGCTATTGAAGCTGCTGAATGCCATTCATGAAATACATCCAGCACTTTGGATAGTTCCTTTGGTGTAAAACCTGTCCCTGTGGCACAGAAACTATACGGCCCCCTGAGACTACATTCCCTAAGCTAGTTGATCTTGGCATACTACATAACACTGCTCATGGGGGAGACTTCCCTTGCTTCTTTCATCTCTCCTTCCTGTTGCTGATATGAGTAGATCACCAACCCAAAATTATTGAGAAAGAAGGGAGGGTGGACATGTTTGTAAGAATTTGAGGATTGTGCTGGATGCTGGGGGAAAAGGATCTAGTCCTCATAGATAATTTTGTGAGAAGGTGGGGAGAATCCTTTTTGCTTTTCTCCATAAACTTTCCAACAGAATATTTGGACAGAATCAGAATTTGCATGAAAACAGGAGAATTGTGGCTAAGGTCCACTGAACTCAGGGTATTTAACACTCTAATTGAAATAAGTGAGATGATAATGACAATGGCAATGACTGTCATCATCTTTATAGCCTGACTTTTTTCCCAACTAGAACTCAAGATGGCCTACAAAGGTTAAAACAAATAACAACTTTGAAGTTCATATAATACACAAATTAAAATATAAAATAGACAGAATGTTTGTATGTATTATGTGTGTGCGGAGGTGCGGAGGGCGGGAGGGCGGATATGTGGCAGCCACTTTCACAGGCCACAGCGACCAGCGCGGGTGATGGACCTGCACCAAACTTGGTACACATAACCCCCCCCCCTAACCCCCTTTACGTACTGGTGTGGTTCGGGGGGGACATGACCCACGGATTATGGGATTTGTAGTACTTTCCAACACTTTGGTTCCCACAGACGACTGAGGCCACCAAAAAGGACCAATACAGACCACACTTGGCACACACAGCCCCCATGACCCACTCTACATCCTGCTGCAGTTTGGAGGAGGGCGGAACGTGGATGATGGGACTTGCAGTACCTTCCCTTACTTTCCAAGACTGCTACAAACCTAATCCAATGACTGATCAACACCAAACCTGGCACACAAAGCCCTCATGACCCACTCTACATCCTGCTGCAGTTTGGAGGAGGACAGGCCATGGATGATAGGACTTGAAGTACCTCTACTCACTTCCCAAGTCCACTGTGGCCCTTATCCAATTACTGATTGAGACCAAACTTGGCACACATAACCCCCATGACTACCTTCACGTCCTGGTGAGATTCGGGGGAGGAGTGACAATGGACGATGGGATTTGTAGTACTTTCACACCTTTCTGTTCCCACAGACCACTGCGGCCCCCAACAAACACTGATAAAGACCACACTTGGCACACAGAGCCCCAGTGACCCACTCTACATCCTGCTGAAGTTTGGAGGGGGGCGGAACGTGGATGACGGGACTTGCAGTACCTTCCCTTACTTACCAAGACTGCTACAAACCTAATCCAATGACTGATCAACACCAAACCTGGCACACAAAGCCCTCATTACCAACTCTACATCCTGGTGCAGTTTTGTGTGAAACGGACCACGGATGATGGGACTTGAAGTATCTTCACTCCCTAAAAACAATACAACCCTCATCCATTCACCAATACAGACCAAACTTAGCACACAGAGCCCCCATGACCCAATCTACATCCTACTGCAATTGGGGGAGGCTGGACCACAGATGATGGGACTTCCAGTAGCTTCAGTACTTTCATGATACCACTGCAACTCCCAAGAATGATGGATCAAGACCAAACTTGCCACACAGTGCCCCCATGACCCACTCTACATCCTGCTGCACTTCTCAAATGACCCGAGCACCGCCGGGTCCCCAAGCTAGTTAAAATATAAAATAGACAGAATTAAAAGCAAGACCACTAAAAAGATATCAGCAAAGACTAGAGCACATCCTGGAATGACCTTTAATATGTGTGTGATCAACCATCAAAAACCTACCAGAAGCAAAAAAGTTCTTTATGTCCCTAGAAAAGGACAGGGAAAAGGGTGCTGGTCTATCCTTTCTAGGCAGGAATTCCAGAGCTTGGACACAGCCACCAAGAAGGCTCTCTCCTGTGTTCATCCCCACATGGTTGAAATATGTACCACAGAGCCAACTGATGCATAATAATAATAATAATAATAATAATTTATTTATATTCTGCTTTATCTAACCAGAGGGACTCGGAGCAGATTACAGTTGTACATATATAAGGCAAACATTCAATGCCTTTTTACACAGTGAACAATGACACACAATGCACAGACGGAGGTAAAGGTCATACCCTTTCTATCTCCAGAGTCTGGAGGCGATGCTTAACTCCAGCCATGGGGAGGTGCTCTTGTTCCATTTTTCCAGGCCAAGGAGCCTGTTGTCCATAGACTTTCTCCAATTGTTGCCGGCATGTCTGCATGGGGTGCCCTTTTACATCCCTGCCAAGGCGGTATCCATTGATCGACTTGCATTACTAGCTTTACTTGCTAGGAGCACATCCCGACTTGTGGCTTAGAAATGCTAACTCTCTGGTCAGCAGATTTCCTGCAGGTTTCTGAGACACCATCTCAGGTTATATAGAAAACTGACCAAACTCAAAGTGTTGTAAGAGAATGACCTCTAGAGTCATATATAGCTTTGCTTTTTAGTACTAGATGTTGATAGGATTGGGCATCAACACAGTTATGGCTTTGAGATGTCTTTGAAATGGAGTTTAAAGCCAGGTCAGCAACAGCTTTGATGGCTTAAGATCTCTTGGTTGGACTCAGTTTCTTTCCTTTTCATTTCTTTTTTGAGATCTTGTTCTTTCCAAATGTGCTATTATACTGAAGGGGTCTGGAGTGGAGAAGAAAGAGGTGGAAGCTGCCAGAAACATTAGTGGGGGGGGGGGGGGGGGGAGACAGAAGGTTTCAAGAAAGGAGACACTCTTTGCTACTATCACTATAGGTGCTAGTGCCATGCCCCCGTGAAAGGAAGGAGGACTTGCTACCAATTGGCTAGCAAGTTGCAAACCCAGCACAGCATACAGCCCTCAAGTCACATGCTGTTTTAATTTTACATGAACCTTGAAATCATTTCAAAAGTACATTACATGTAATGATGTAACTGCTCTGGCATATCCACCTTCTCCCTTCCTGCCCAAGTAACTCAGCCGAGCAAAACAGGGAGGTAGGGAAGGGGAAATGAAAGGAAGGTGTGTTATAGGCTCACCATAGATAAAATGGAGCTAGGGCTCAAGTGACTTGCCTTTTTGATTACTCTGATAAGCACACATTTTGGTACCTCAAATGTTAGACCTGTTTCTGGGTATATTACACCTGCTGATTTAAAAGACAATGCCAGTTTTTCCCTATCAGCAGTAGTTTTGAGATACAGAACTTATTATTATTATTATTATTATTATTATTCTCTGCTTTATCTCTCCCAAAGAAGACTCAAAACTGCTTAATCTAAAAGCATTAACATACAATTTAAAATGTACAAATATGCAAACATTAAAACAGAATTCTAATATGCAAACATTAAAGCAAAATTATATACAAACAGTATTATAAATTCACAGTTCAAATCTATTAAAACATATTCATATGCCACATTTACTTGCCCATAGAAAATCATGACAATATGTGCCATTTTCTGAATCAGTGCCCCAAATAACCCCAAATAACCCCAGGAACAGGCCAAAAAGTTAAGACATTGAGAATTTGTTTGTTGTTATTGACCCATGTTATCAGAAATTCAGACTTTTAACTATCACCTTCCCTGTTCACTCTGAACTAGTTTCACATTTCAAAATGACTGGGGTAGAAATGGACTTTCTCGCCAACAATATATGCTAATGAGTTACCTGTATAGTAATGGACTTGGAATGACAACCTATTAACTTTACAAAAGATTTGCTTCTACTGGAGATGAAGACTCTGGAACTCAGTTTATTGAATTGGATCAAGACAGCTGCCTGCAATTGTAGGCCCTCTTTGCTGGAAGTGGCTCTGGAAATTGTCGTTGTGGACATCTGTTCGTCAATGCTTGCCTTTTCTGGGTTGCTGTGAGTTTTCTGGGCTGTATGGCCATTTTCCAGAAGCATTCTCTCCTGACATTTCACCCACATCTATAGCAGGCATCCTCAGAGGTTGAGGGGTCTGTTGAAAACTAGAATACCCAGAAACGAAACCCCTATAAGAATTGAATCAAATGGGCCCTAAATGCAGTTGGCTTCTATATAGAAAGCTGTATGAGAAATTTAAAGAACAACTCAGAACCTTGGGCTTCCTGACTGCAAAATCATGGATTGATGTGGCGATGTTCCAGAAACCAAAAGGACTTATATCATATAAATACAAAAATCTACTTAGTTGGCACATGGAAGAGGAAGTACTAAAATACTTGATGGTTAGATGGGCTCAAAACATAGGCCAAGAGATAAAAATGGCTCAGTGGGAAAAGACATGGAAAAGACGAATGAAATACACGGTATGTCAGAACCTGAAGGAAAAGGTCAACAAAATGCATCTACATTGGTATCTCCCTCCAGAGAGAGACTAGCGAAGATGTACAATTGATTCTTTTTATCTTATTATGATGTATTGTATGTGGACACTTGCTGCCACTTGTTCACCGCCTCAAGTTGCCTTCGGGCTGAGAGAGGCGGTATAGAAGCATAGCAAATAAATAAATAAATAAATACAATTACACCAACAAAGGTTGGAAATATGGGAAAGAAAAAAGCACATTTACCACATGTGGTGGACGTGCAACAAAATAAAAATAAATAAATACTGGAAACAGATTCATGTAGAGCAGGGGTGCTCACACTTTTTCAGCATGCGAGCTACTTTTAAAACAACGAAGTCAAAATTATCTACCTACCCACTACTCAGAGAGCCATAAAAGCAAAATATTTGGAAATTTATTGCAGTGAGAGCCATATAATATATTTTAGGACTGAATTCACCTAAATGTGAGTACAATAAGCCCCTGGATTTATTCATAATAATAATGATGATGATATTCATTCAGCCTCTGCTACTACTACTAATAATAGTAACAACAACAATAGGTTCCTAGAGCAGAAGGAAACCTCCAAGGGCCATCCAGTCCAACCTCCTTCTGCCATAAGGAAAAAACATAATCAAAGCATTCCTCACAGATGGCCATTCAGCCTCTGATAATAATAATAATAACAACAACAATGGATTCCTAGAACAGGAGGAGACCTCCAAGGGCCATCCAGTCCAACCTCCTTCTGCCATAAGGAAAAAACATAATCAAAGCATTCCTCACAGATGGCCATTCAGCCTCTGATAATAATAATAATAACAACAACAATGGATTCCTAGAACAGGAGGAGACCTCCAAGGGCCATCCAGTCCAACCTCCTTCTGCCATAAGGAAAAAACACAATCAAAGCATTCCTCACAGATGGCCATTCAGCCTCTGATAATAATAACAACAACAACAACAATGGGTTCCTAGAATAGGAGGAGACCTCCAAGGGCCATCCAGTCCAACCTCCTTCTGCACCTGGGTGGTGTTGGGAGCCTGCGGGGCGGGACTGAGCCTTCCTCCCACCCTGCCTGCGATCTACTAGGATGCCCTAAGCGATCTACCAGTAGATCGCGATCTACCTAATGAGCACCCCTGATGTAGAGTATATCTCAAAAAGATGTAAAACGCAAACTTCAAAATAACACCACAAATGTATACTTCATCTATTTCAATACATAAATAGGAAATTAGGCAAGTGAGGTTGCCTAGCTTCCAACACTAGGCCTTCGACAACACATTTGCCATTTCCTCATGGTGTCCTCATATACTTCAGCTATGCTCACTTAGCAAGTTGCTCCAAGCAAGTTATCTCCCAAGGGACCAGGCAAAAGCAATGAAAATCCAGATTGACAGCAATCAGGCTGTCCCCATGGAAGGCCATTGTGACGGCACGGTGAGCGCCACCTGCATACAAAATCTTAAAGATTTGCATTGTTAAAGTGTGTTTTTACAGCCTGTACAGTTTGCAAGAGGTTTAGTTGCACTGATTGGTCCTTAGCACCTGCCAATCATCATTAGCAGAGCCCAATTAAGTTTGTTCCACCCCCTTTTTCCAGGGATCTGGGGAATAAGCTACTTTTACATTCTATAGACTACCAGGACCTCTCCTGTAAGGACGTGTCTAAAGGTTCGCCAGACCAGGCCTTTGGTCAGGCCATCCTTCAATACCAGTCTGATTTCCATGGAATTCAAGCAGAAGGCTCAGCATATCGGAAGACAGAGTAACTCTGGGGAGTTCCAAGTGCCTCCAAACCAGTCGTCTGGCCTCAAGAGGAAGACTTTGTAACTTCACCTTCGGCCATCTGCTTGGGGCTGCAAGTGTTCCTACCTCAAAGCCATTGGAAGAGAAAGGACTCAGAGAGCTTTTCTGCTATAGCTTTGTGGACCAAAAACAGTAAAAGGAACTTTAAAGTAAGAACTTTTCTACCTCATTTTGGGGGCTATGTTACCAGTTGTTATTTTGGGGAAATTAAGTAAAGAGCCTCAGAGAAGTTAATTCATATATCGGACAATAAAGCATTTGAGTTAACCAAAGTGTTCAGTTTGGTCCTTGGAGCCCTGAGCCTTTAAAGGGAGGCAAAAAAGCAATCCCCCAGGATAGATAGACCACATCCTTGTCCTTTCACAAGGCATTGATAGCCCAGGAGTGATGGCACACTCATCTTCCTCCATGCTTGTGAGCTCTACTTTCTGAAATACAGAAATTCCTTTTCTAGAATTCCAAAATACGGCAAAATCTGAAATTGTACACATAGATGACTGAGAGAGTGGCATCTTTCCCTTCTGGTGGTTCAATGTACACAAACTTTGTTTCATGCACCCAATTATTAAAAATATTGTGTATATACTGTATTTACCTTCATAGAATCATAGAGTAGGAAAAGACCTCATGGGCCATCCAATCCAACCTTCTGCTATGAAGCAGGAAAATCGTATTTAAAGCATCCCCAACAGATGGTCATCCAGCCTCTGTTTAAAAGCCTCCAAAGAAGAAGCCTCCATCAATCCATGTATATATGAAACCTCAATGAATTTCAAATTTTGACGGGTTACATCTCCAAGATACTGGTATTTTATTATGTACATGTATGCAAATACAGATATTCCATAATCTGGGGGGGAATCCCAAACATGCCTGGTACTAAGCATTTTGAAGGAAAAAAAAGACACACAACCTGTATTTATTATTAATTCCCAAATCTATTCCTTCCTTCCACTGTGCCCAAGTGCTAGTCTTCACAGCCTTGCTTTATTCTACCTTTGCCTTGTACATTAGCCAGGGTCTCTCTCTCTCTCTCTCTCTCTCTCTCTCTCTCTCTCTCTCTCTCTTTCCTCCTCCACTCTCTCCTCGGTGGTGATTTATATTTTGTTACAGGCAATAATGGAGGTGGTGAATTAAAGGCCTCCCAGACACAGCTTGTACTATTTCACACCAATGGGCTTCTTCTTCTTCGCCTCCTTTTAAAGAAGCCTCCTTTTGCTCGATCTGCTTAATCTTTTAATGCATAATTAGAGAAAGTGCATGATTGCAAATTCGCCTCCAAGGACCCTCTCTCTCTCTCTCTCTCTCTCTCTCTCTCTCTCTCTCTCTCTCTCTCATTTGCCTAAAACAAGGCAGCCTGTTCTGCCATCAGTGAAATGGAAAGAGAAAGAGAGAGAGAGAGAGAGGGAAGGGAGAAGAGAGAGATTGAAAGTGGAGGGAGAGGGAAAGAAAGGGGGAAGACTGAGAGGCAGAGAAGGAGAGAGAGAGAGAGATTGTGAGAGAAGGTGACTGAAAGAGAGATGGATGGCAGGGAAAGGGAAGAGAAAGGGAGAAAAGAGAGATATTGAAAGAAAGAGGGAGGAAGGAAATGAGAGAGAGAGAGATTGAGAGAGAGGATGATTGAAAGAGAGAAAGAGGAAAGGGAAAGAGAGTGATGAATCTGAAAGGGAAGAGAGGGAGGGAGGAAAGGAGAGATTGAGAGAGGGTGATTGAAAGAGAGAATGAGAAAACGGAAACAGAGATGACAGGGAAAGGGAAGAGAGATGGAGGGAGAAAAAGAGAGATACCGAAAGAGAGAGGGAGGGAGGAAAGGAGAGAGATGTTGAGAGAATGAGAAAACGGAATGAGGGGGGTGACAAGAGAGGGAGAAAAGAGATATTGAAAGAAAAAGAGAGGGAAGTGATTGAGAGAGAGGGTGATGGAAAGAGAGAAAGAGGAAAGGGAAAGAGAGGGATGATGGGGAAAGGGAAGAGAGGGAGAAAAAAGAAATATTGAAAGAGAGAGGGGGAGGAAGGAAAAGAGAGAGAGAGATTGAGAGAATGAGAAACGGAAGGAGGGGGTGACAGGGAAAGAGAGAGAGGGGGAGAAAAGAGAGACATTGAAAGAAAAAGAGAGGGAAGAAGAAGAGGAGGAGATTGAGAGAGAGGGTGACTGAAAGAGAGAATGAGAAAACCGGCAAGAGAGAGGGACGAAGAGGAAAGGGAAGAGAGATGGAAGGGGAAAAAGAGAGATGTTGAAAGAAAGAGAGAGCGAATGAGGAAAGGAGAGAGATTGAGATAGAGGTTGACTGAAAGAGAGAAAGAGAAAACGGAAAGAGAGAAGGGTGACACTGACAGGGAAAGGGAAGAGAAAGGGAGGGAGAAAAGAGAGATATTGAAAGAAAGAGAGAGGGAAGGAGGAGAGAGAGGGGGATAGCTCGGAAAAGACAGACCTAGAGAGAGACTGAGAGAGAAAGACAGAACACGAGAGGGAGGGATTGACAGAGAGAGGGTTGGGGAAGGCAGATAGTGATTGAGAGAGGGAGAGAGAGGACGCACGAGCGCGCGAGCAGAAGGAGCCTCGCCGCGTTTTCTCAATGGTCTCCCCTCCTTCTCCGGCACAGCGAGGCCCCCTCGCCCGCCCCGCCTCCGAGGGCTAATTTGCATAATAAATCCCGCTCCGAAGCGGCCATTGGCTGCCTGGAGCCGCGCTCGCGCGTGATGTCAGCACTCCCCGGGTAAGGCTCAGCGCGTGGCGGGTAGTTGGAGCCTGTGGGAAGAAATTCTCGCCGACGGAGGGAAGGAGGGACGGAGGCAGGCGCTGGCGCTGAAGAGCCCGGCAAGTGCGCCGAGGAAGAACCGGAGCAATAGCAGCTGCAGCGGTGGCTGTGGCTGCAACAACTCCGGCACTTCTTCTTCCCTCCCGCGCTCCTTCTCACTGACCAGACTTGGAAAGGAGGCGGAAAGGACTCCGCGCCTGCCTGAGGCGTTTTTGGACGGCGGCTGCGGGCAGAGGCCATCGGAGGGGCCCGCCTTTCCCGCCAAAAGAGAAGAAGCGACAAGGGAGAGAGGGAAGGAAGGAAGGGGGGAGCTCCGCCCGAAGAGGGCAGAAAAGGAGCCTCTTCGCTCCAGCGCTGGCAGGGTTTGGGAAAGAAGGCTTCTGGAGGAAACGCCGGACTGTTGAGAAGGGAGGAAGTTGCCGTGTTTGGAGTGGAGTGGGGAGCACACCGCGCGCAATTCCGAGGGGCGAAGGGAGCACCAAGATGCGGCGGGAGGTTCGGGCTTAGAAACAGCGATGCAGGCGAAGCAGGCAGCGGAGTAGCCCGTCCCTCCCTTCGGCCTCGTCGTGGACCCCGCCATGCCTCCATCCCAAGCCGGGCTTCCCCTTTGGCAGGCCCTCTTCCTCGTCGCCGTCCTCTTGGAAGCAGGGATGTCGTCGTCCTCCTCCTCGTCCTCCTCGCCCACTTTCTCCCGCCTGCAGCGCAAGAGCTTAGCCATGGACTTCATCGTGCCGTCGCTCTTCCGGACCTACCTGCGGGAGCTGGTGCTGGGCGGCGAGGGCGAGGGCAAGGGCTTCACCGCGCGTTGCAGCCTCGTCCTCGACTGCCCGCCGCTCCTCCGCGCCGCCAGCGCCTGGCTGCCCCGAAGCGGAGCTCCCGCCGAGGCCTTGGGGACTGGGAGGACCCGGGCGCCGTCCAAGGTGCTGAAAGGCGGCGCCGGAGGAGGAGGCGGAGTGAGGAAGCTCCGCCGCGCCAAGCAGCTGGTGCTGGAAGTCGGGGAAGGGCACCTGCGCGACGGATGCGCCCAGCGGGAGGGCAGCCAGCTCCGGTTCGCGCTCAGCGAGGAGTTCCACTGGTGGCTCCGCTCCGGGGAAGGCAGGCTCCGGATCCGGCTCATGCCCGAGAGGAGAGCCTCCTTCCACGGCAGGGAGGGGCGCCTCTCCGCCGCCATCCGCGCCGCCCAGCCCCGGCTCTTCCTCCACGTGGTCGCCCCCGGTGAGTCCCTCCAGACTGCCCTTCCCGCCCTCGGGGTGCCCAGGGGCCCTCCAGCCTCTCTATTCGGGCGGGGAAGCGAGTCCCATCAGGGGGCTGGATCCACGCTGCCATTTCATGTACCTTCGGAATGCAGGTGGACTGCAGTATATATGAGTCTCCACCAGGCACGGGCCAACTAGGGTCCTCCAGGTGTTTCGGACTTCAACTCCCACCATTCCTAACAGCCTCAGGCCCCTTCCTCGCTTAAGTGACTTGGGGGGGGGGGCTGTTAGGAATGGTGGGAGGGGGGAAGAGGAAGGGGGCCGAGGCTGTTAGGAATGATGGGAGTTGAAGTCCAAAACACCTGGAGGGAGGGGCCAAGTTTAAGTAGCTGAGGGGGAAGAGGAAGGGGGCAGAGGCTGTTAGGAATGGTGGGAGTTGAAGTCCAAAACACCTGGATGGAGGGCCCAAGTTTAAGTGACTGAGGAGCAAAAAGAAGGGGTCCAAGGCTGTTAGGAATGGTGGGAGTTGAAGTCCAAAACACCTGGAGGGAGGGCCCAAGTTTAAGTGACTGAGGAGCAAAAGGAAGGGGTCCAAGGCTGTTAGGAATGGTGGGAGTTGAAGTCCAAAACACCTGGATGGAGGGCCCAAGTTTAAGTGACTGAGGAGCAAAAGGAAGGGGGCCAAGGCTGTTAGGAATGGTGGGAGTTGAAGTCCAAAACACCTGGATGGAGGGCCCAAGTTTAAGTGACTGAGGGGGAAAAGGAAGGGGCCCGAGGCTGTTAAAAGTGGTGGGCGTTGAAGTCCAAAACACCTGTAGGGAGAGCCCAAGTTAGAGTGGCTGATGGGGGGAAAGGAAGGGGGCTGAGGCTGTTAGGAATGGTGGGAGTTGAAGCCCACAACACCTGGAATGAGGGCCCAAGTTGAACCATGCCTGGGTTAAACCAACACTTGATATGAGATACTGAGGTATAAATAAATTGTAATGTATGGGGACACAATACTGTATATATTACAGTATATTCAGTGTAAGCAGGGCCTCCCCTGATGATCTTAATCTCCAAGGCGGTTCATAGAGTCACATACCTTGGGACAGGTAAGCTGGGCCAGAACCATTTATATTTGAATAGATACAGTACGTGAGGATAAACAGACCCAAATATAAGCCGAGGCACCTAATTTTACCACAAAAATCTGGGAAAAGTTATTGACTCTGAGTATAAGCTGAGGGTGGGAAATGCAGCAGCTACTGGTAAATTTCAAAAGAAACATAGATACCGATTAATTGAGGCATCAGGACATTAAGCGTTTTTGAATATTTACATAAAAATGTAATTTAAGATAAGAGTGTCCAACTCTGATTAATTATTCTAACCTTCTTCAATGTAAATATGCTTACATATCCTTCCAATGATCACCATATTTTGACAATACATGTTGGGGAAAATGCTGTGTATATATGAATAAGGAAAAGTGGGGAAAGACTGGCACCAAGAGAGGAGGAGAGGAAGGCGCGCACTGCACTGAGAGAGGACGAGGGGAAGGTGCAGGTTGAGCGAGAGAGAAGGAGACGAAGGATATCTGGGTTGCTGTATGAAGAG
Source organism: Anolis apletophallus (assembly GCA_030556195.1). Lineage (NCBI taxonomy): Eukaryota > Metazoa > Chordata > Lepidosauria > Squamata > Anolidae > Anolis > Anolis apletophallus. Next base: position 184,877,598 of record JARBWK010000003.1, on the reverse strand, counting down.
GTGAGAGTCCTGGCAGGAAGGCGTGGGGCTGAAAAACACACTTCTTTCAGCCCCACGCCTTCCCACTAGGACTCTCACCCAAGTATAAACCAAGGGGGACTTTTTCAGCCTAAAAAAAGGCCGAAAAATGAGGCTTATACTCTAATATATACGGTATAGCTCATGAAAACCTTTCATTTACGTTTTTTTGAAGATATAAGACTTATTCGTTACTTCACATAGACTCAGAGGGCCCTCATTACGTTCATGCAACACACCTACACTTTTTAGCCAACACACCAATGTGTCACAACTCCCAATTTGAAGAGCTCAGATCAAGGGAAACAAGAATAGTCGTCCCTTGCCATCCTTCCTTTTAATTCAAGGAGGCATTTAAAGAGGAAAGTTCTTAAGAGCGAGCCAGGGGAGCGCTGTAGGCATTTTAAGTGTCTTAAGTGACGATAATAAAAATAATTATTTATTTATCAGCCCTCTTTCCCCCTCACTGTACCCAAAGCAGCTTACAACATATGATAACCATGTAAACAACAATCTATATACACCAATAATAAGTATAAACCCTAATAAAATAAGCCATTTAAACAACAATAATATACATTTACATTCTTGTGACATCATGCCAAATTATATTGTACTTTGTTCAATTGATTGTTTGGTTAATCCTATTTTGATATTTATTTGTTTTGGGTTTTAAATTGCACCTTTAAAAAAATTGCATTTCAATCTAGAGATAAAAATGGGATACAAATAAATATTATCATAATCAATGGGATGAGTTGGCTTGGTTGTTTTGTATATTCTGCTGGCTTTTATAATGTTTATGCATTTTAGTTGTTTAGGTTTCATCATAGTGTGTAAATGTTCTTGTTTGATTTACTATGTTTATTTAATTTTGTATTTTTACTTTTTTAGCTTGTTATTATAAGTTCTTATTGAAGTTGTTTTATGTATTGTTTGATTTGGTTTGTTTGCATTATTTTTATGGCATTGAATGTTTGCCACCATTGGAAACCACTCTGAGTTCCTTAGGGGAGATAGGGTGGGTTATACAAATATTATTATTACTATTACTATTATCACTATTCTGAATCTGTTCTGGGAATAAGTTTTGTGAAACCCACCAGGAAGAGTCAGGTGAGGTGAGGGCTTTTAGTGGCCACATAAACTGCACCCATTTAAGACAGTTTCAAACCAGTAGTAAAGCCTTTAAAACCCCCAAAGGCTCAAGTCCAGACTATTTGACGAACCGCATCTCCCACTACAGACCAACTCGGATACACTGTGGTCATCGGAGGAGGCCCTGCTCTCGGTCCCACCCCCGTCTCAAATGCAGCTGGTGGGAATGAGAGAAAGGGTCTTCTCTGTGGCTGCTCTCCATCTATGTAACTCCCTTCCTTAAAGATGGCCCCCTCCCCTCTTTTAAGAAACAGCTGAAGACGTACTTCCGCTAACTGGCTTACAAGGAGGAGGAGGAATAGATGGCAATACAGCCATTATACCTCTGATTAATAGTGACCATCTATTTCTATGCTCAACAGACATCTCGAGCAATGATCAAGGAATTCTGTTGGCTCTGGAAAATTGATAATTCTGCTCAATGTTTTACTTCATGTCTGATATAATAGGTTGCGTTTTTTATTTAACTTTTATTGTTAAGTTACAATTTGTTTTTATATGTTGGGTTGTTAATGTGTGTTTTATAAGTGTATTGTTGTTATGCTCTGACATTGAATGCTTGCCTTTTATGATTGGAATCCGCCCTGTGTCCCTTTGGGGAGATAGGGCGGAATATAAATAAAGATATTATATATAGAAGGGGGGGGGGGCTGGACACAGGAAATCCTGGAACCAGTTTGAGGCTTTGTTAATAATGACACAAACCACAGAGCGCTGAGGGCAAACTTGTGGGTTTTTGTTGTCTAACCACCGCAGTTTGGACTAGCTTTGAACTGTTGTACATGGACAGTATAGATGGGACCTTTGGCTATGCTGGGGTGAAGTAGGCAATGACTCTGCATGTTGTTTCTCTGATCTCATGTATAGCAGGAACCTCCCTAAAGTATCTTGTTAGCGAATATAAGACTGTGTACTGCTTTTGGGTGGTATCAATAATACAGATTCCTCCTGGAAGAGTTTTTAAACTGATTTGAAAAAATTTCACACAGAAAGTTAAATTAGAGCCCTGTCGGAAGGGGTGTGCCTTGGAACAGTTAATTATTGAGAACTACTTTCCTCTTTCAGTGGAATTTGTTGAAATTACCTCTTCTCCTCCAACACCTAGTCCTTGCAGTGTTCATTGTAAATTAATATACTGCAGGTTTGCAGGCAAAATACTGCTGCAGTCCACAAACTTTAGTCCTGATGTAGTCGCAGAAGGGTGAGCAAAGGATGATTTCATTAAGGAAGTTGCTCTTTCCCTCTTTAGAAAATTGAAACTATTATGGTTGCTCAAAATGAAGAAAGTACTTTCTTTGGAGCACTACAGTGGACTTGAGTTGGCATACTATGTTAACCGATCTACTTCCAGGGATTTGTTATCTTTGGAGGTAACAATATTAAGTGTATTGCCTCTCTATGTCAGGGATAGGAAGTTTGTGGCCTCCCAGGTGTCCCACTTCTGGGAATTGCAGATTAACAGCATCTGGAGAACTGAAAGATTCCCATTCATAATCCAGATCACTGACTATTGGCCCTATCTTTAGATACTCAAAGGAAGACCCATTGAGTTCAGTGGGAATTTATCCTATTAAATATGTGAGACACAGAGAAACAAGTCACATTTAAAGGAATGCTCAATAGAAAAAAATAGCAAGGTCTTGAATCTAATGTTAAAAGTGCACAAAATGATGTGTTTTATTGGAATAACCATGCTTTTGAGTTATCCTTTCAGAAAAAAATTCACAAAGTTTTTGATTTGTAAACAGTAAACACTATGTTTTAGCTGTGATCAAGATGCTACTTAATGGTTTAGATTCTCATATAAGTCTACAGTTGCTAAATCTGTCAAATGATAATGACTACTTGATGACAAGTCTTCATTTTAATTTCATATTCCTTCCATCAGGTTTACTGTTGAAAAACAATTTATTACAGTTTCAGTGCAGGTATATTAAACATAAGTCTGAATCTAGACCAGGCATGGGCAAACTTTGGCTCTCTAGGTGTTTAGGATTTCAACTCCCTTAATTCCTAACAGCCTGTTAGGAATTGTGGGAGTTGAAGTCCAAAACACTTGGAAGGCCGAAGTTTGCCCATGCCTGATCTAGACATTTGTATGGACTGGATAAACAAAACCACACAAGTCATTGATAACTCCATGTTTTAAATGTATGATACCTGCATTGAATGAAGTAGTTAATGATTGTCTCTATCTTTACTTCACTAGCATGCAGACTTTGCAATTTGGACAACTATATGTGAAGATACAATAAAGTACAGCCAGCCTTCATGTCCTAATCTGAAGCATTAACATTTACATTAATATTGTCTCATTAATGTAAAACAGAAAGGTGCAAGTATTTAGGCTGAATAGTGTATGACTCAGTCTACTAATTCCAGAGCAGTTCTGGCTTTCTTTTGGCTATTCTGGAGTAAGCAGTGCAAAGAAAGTACTGTATGTTATGTGGAAGCTGGATAATATGGTAAAATATTTTAACATTTATTGCATAAGTAAACATGCAGAAATAATGAACATTGTCTAAGAAGAGAGAGAAGAGTGCAGACAGAGAAATTCTTTAGCATTGTGTTTTAATACCTTTTTCTATTCTTAGGAATCTGCTTCCATATTTTAAGGCATCAATGGCCAACTGGCAGCCTTAAAGCTCTATCTTTCCCATGTTCTGATTCTTCCAGGCTCACATCACTTCTCATGCCAGAATGGAAGCAATGCTAAAGGCCATTGCATGAGGGTTTTTTTGCCTTTGATTTTGAAGTGCACTCTTGTTTTGTATGGGGAGGTGAGAACATTGCTTATTTAAAAGTGGGAACCTTTCATGGATGAGTTGTTCGTTGGGCAACTCATCTATGCTATCTACTGCTCTGTGTCCAGGATGGGTCTGTCCTTCCCGAATGAATGTGCTTCTATTAGTTATATTGACAAAACTCCAATTATGCCAGTAAAAGTGTAGAATGATGCTTCTAAGACTTTTCAGGAACCTCACAAGCTTCTATAATACCCCCACCAAAAATACCAGGAAAAATGGTACTGACTGGTAGTTCAACTGTTTGGGTATTATTTTAAAATATTGGGACTGATTGCTGCAAAAACAGCTTAGCTGTGCATTTATATGCTCAGATCTGAAATTTGACCACACGGGTTTAGTATAATTACTGTAAAAGATAACTAAATCAATCTTGTATCTCTTTTTTCCATTGTCCTGCCCCACTGTGAACTTCCCAATCAAGATTTCACCCACCCTCCCCCCAGCATATCCATAATCTGTGTTGGATCTTTCTGTTTTAAATAATATCTCACTAACTTAATTTACTTTATAATGTGCCGTAAGGGTATAAGTCGGTGGTTATTAAGCAGAAACTTGGACAATGAAACACGAGTAACCCCATACTTAGTGACCTTAAATAAACCTTTCAAGAGAGACAGAATCTAAAACAGTTGAAAATGAAATTTGAAGTATGCAGCTTCTGTTTTATATTGACAGCCATGGACTTGAAAGTTTTAGGAAATCTTTCAGTAGGTACATCCTCAATTGAAAGCAAACTAACAACAAGAACAACAACATAGGACACACATCTCATATGCAGGTTTTTTGAACCCTAGCAGAAGATGTCCAATGGACTAAACTGAATATCTATTGATCTTCTCTCTTTTCCAGAATATGATTTTCAGAGAAATGTTTGGAAGTCAGAGGTTCTTTTAACTACGTGACTGTAAATTCGACTGTCTCTGTGTCAGCTGCTTCTATTAATTGAATTATTGGATTCAAGTTTACCTACATGTTTGTGTGTGTGCATGAGAGAGTGGAGGAGTAAGAGAACTCTTCTGTCACTACTTCCTTAAGTAGGTTTGCTTCATTATTAAGCATAACTAACATCCAGTTTTCAAAATATATCTAATCAATGATCTCTTGATACTGCCATTCAAGATGTAGTTACACACACCTGTGCCACCGGCTTGCTGTGTATCGTACTTATTGTATATTACTGTGTTTTTATGTGTTTTATGGTGTTTTTATTCTGTTTTTAATCCTGAATTTTGGTGTAAGTCGCCCTGAGCCACCTGGGAGTGGCGTCTCACAAATTTGAATAATAAATAAATAAATAAGATACTGCCATTCAAGCAGCTCATCTTCACAAAAGATTTCACAATTGTTAATATCACCCAAGCTGTTGAAGAAATGGCAGCATTAAGATCTTCCCACAAAGTTAGCCCAAAGTTTTCCCAAGTTAGCCGCCCTGAGGGCGGGGTAGAAATAAAGTAAATAAATTGCAAACATGTTGCAAACAATGCAGACCCAAGATCAACAATGCAAACCCTTTATACACTATTTGATAAACAGTAGAATTTTCCTCATTCCATTTTAGTGAGTAGTTTACAACTGGCACAAATGGAGCTATATAATTAATTTGTTATTTTGTGTGTGTTTTTGGGTTGCAAAGTTGTTCTTCATGTTACAGTTAAAATATTGATGGTTTGGGAATTGCAGCTGAACTCTGCCTTGTATTTAAATAAGGAAGAAATTCCAGTAAATGTCCTCATCATCTTAATTGTCGCATGCACACACACTGGGAAATGCATAGCTGACGTCCATTATTTTATTATTTAGCAAATAGTTCTTCTATGAAGAATTATCTTCAGTTGCACAAACTGTGTTTAAGCAGATATAAAAGAGTGTAAGAAAATATGATCTAAAATGTTGGCTACAGATGCTTTGAGGAAGTTTCTTTTGAAAATGGCAACATACGCACTTAGGTGGCATGCCTACTCAGTAGGAGGCAAGGGGAGTCTAGACTGGCATTCTTAACCTTTGTAGTTGTGACATTTTGAAAGATCTTCAAAAATGTGTTGTAACATTCACAGTTTGAGAAAGGCAAGGGCTAACTATAGTAGATTCAGTGAACCAATGAAACATATAAATGTTGACATACCAAGTACCTAATGTTTCAATGAAACTAATAATTGGATTTCAATTCATAACTTCCATTGTTGTAAATGCTGACATTATGGAAGTGAGAAGAAATACCTGAGGCTGAAACATCTGCTTCAATAAAGTTTATGTTTCTACTTTTACTGGGACAGTGTCATTCTTGCATGATAGAGAGGCAAACCAATTCCATGTCCTTAACCACACAAATAGTCTGATGTGAGTCCCATGTTCCACACAGACATCAATTTACATTACAACTTGAGCATTCCTTATGAAGAATTCTGGAATACAAAATACTCCAAAATCTAAAATAGTCTGCAAATGCCACCTTTGTTTTCTGGCAGTGAAATGTGGACAAACTTTGTCTTTGTCAACCTGTTAGGTCCCCAGGTGTTTTGGCCTACAATTCCCAGAAATCCCAGCCAGTTTACCAGCTGTTAGGATTTCTGGAAGCTGGAGGGCAAAATATCTGGGGATCCACAGGTTGTGAACCACTGGTCTAATGTGTAAAATTAATACAAATATTATGTATACAATTGCTCCCAGGCTATGTGCATAAGGAGTATGTTAACACCTGGGTCCCATCATTAACACCTGGGTCAGCTCGTTCTGACCTGCGTCCTATCCCTAGGTCCACTGTTGACAGACTTCCAGTTACCTCCCTTTCCTCTTTTGTGTTGGTGAATGCCAGGTCCGTAAGGAATAAGACCGCCACAATAAATGGATTCATATCGGATCTATCACCTGATCTGGTCTGCATTACTGAGACTTGTCTCCAAGATGATGACAACATCCATCTCCATGAAATAACACCACCAGGCTATGTAGTCACCCACCAATGCAGGAATGAGAGGCAGGGGGGGGGGGTAGCCATGCTCACCCGAGACACATTATCTCTCAGGGCGGTGCCTGCACTGAACGCTCCGGGGATTGAGTCCAGTGGCTTGGTGTGGGAGTCCCAAGAGAGTATAGCCTTTCTCCTGGTGTACCGAGCGCCTAGCGCACCAGCAGAGAGTCTATCCCTGCTGCTTGAGACTGTGTCGGACTGGGCATTGAGGTTTCCCAGGCTTGTAGTCCTGGGGGACTTCAATGTCCACGTCGACACAGCCTCCTTGTCATCTGCAGCAGATAAGCTGCGTTGCCAACTTGATCACGGCGGCGTTCGATACTGTCGATTTTGATCTTTTGACCCACCGTCTGGCTACGGCCGGGGTGAGGGGGACAGTCCTTAACTGGCTGTCCTCTTTCCCCCGGAACTGGTCCCAGCGAGTGAGAAGGGGTGAGGTTGTTTCAGGGGGTGCCCCTCTTCATTGTGGGGTCCCCCAGGGGGCAATCCTTTCCCCTTTATTATTTAACATCTATGTCCGACCACTTGCTCGGTTGGTGCGCAGCTTCGGGCTGGAGTGTGACTAATATGCGGATGACACCCAGCTTGTTCTGGGGATGGAAGGCCAGCCCAACTCCGTACCCAATAATTTCCATCGCTGCCTAGAAGCCGTTACTGGATGGCTGCGAGCCAGTAGGTTGAGGGTGAATCCGGCTAAGACGGAGCTCCCGTGGCTGGGCCATCCGGGGGCGAGTGGGATCCAGCTTCCAACCCTGGACGGGGCGATTCTTCGCCCGTCATCATCGGTCAAAAGTCTAGGAGTCATGCTTGACTCCCATCTGACGATGGAGAAACATGTCTCCACCGTCAGCGGAACAGCATTCCATCATCTCCGGCAGGCGAGGAAGCTGGCCCCCTAGTTGTCCCGGCACGACCTAGCCACAGTGGACCAAGCCACGGTCATCTCAAGACTAGACTACTGTAATGCTCTCTTCGTTGGCCTTCCTCTGTCGGTTATTCGGAAGCTTAAGTTGGTGCAGAATGCCGCAGCCTGGCTTGTGGCAGGTCTTCCATCTCGCTGCCACATCACGCCGGTCCTGCGGGAACTGCACTGGCTCCCAATTGAGGCACCGAATCACCTTCAAAGTGCTGGTTTTAACCTTTAAGGCCTTGAACGGTCTGGGGCCGGTGTATCTTAGGGACCACCTCTCCCCATATAGCCCTTTAAGACCACTGAGATCCGAATCATCGAACCTCTTGGCAGTACCAAGCCATGCTGCTGTCCATCTGATCACAACTCGGAGGAGAGCTTTTAGTGTGATCGCTCCTGTACTATGGTACGCTCTCCCTCCTGCCATTCACGCGATGCCCACTTTACTGGCCTTTCGAAAGGCCTGTAAAACCCACCTGTTCACTCAGGCTTTTGGATCGGAGCAAGACTCCACGACTTGGCCAAGGGTTGTGACTTTATGTAGCTGACAGGCATCTTTGCCGGTTTTAACTGTGGATGCACACATCCAACATGTTTTAACATGTGTCATGTATTGTTTTATGGTGTTTTACTGTGTTTTTATTGATTGTAACTGTTTTCAACTGCTGTGAGTCACCCCGAGCCACTTGGAAGGGGCGACCAAGAAATCCAAATAATAAATAAATAAATAAATAATGTATAGGCAAGTAATCCAAAATCTGGGGAAAATTGTAATAAAAAATACTTGTGGTTTGAAGGATATTGAAAGTTCACACAATCTCTCTATTTCTCAAGCACCCAAATACTATTTTTATTTTCATTTCTTTTTTTAGAGGAAAGACTTATACTTTTGTTTGTGATAGAGCATTTGTCTGAATAATGTGTCATTCACATGAAAAGGAGATGTGATCAATTCAATGGTGGTAAAGAGATGGTCTTGTGCTCTGTTTTATAAAGTGGAGGAGTAAGATGGATTTTCCTTGCCAAGGAAAGCCACAGTGAATGTATGAGTTAGGTCGTAAACTCCAGACACAAGGAAATCTCCTGGGCATGTTTTCATGTGCAACTTCAAGCAAATGTGTTGGGCTATTTCAGGAATGGATGGATGATAACAGAAATGTAATTTCATGTGGTGATAAATTTGCTACCTACATATCCAAAGGAGTATGTCTGGGCATGTGTATAAAAGCACAGACAGGGAAGCACACTCTGGTGATGATTCAGAAAATCATGACAATTTGATGCATGAGCAAGATTGAGAGGTTGAACTGTTTCTAATAGCAATACACTTGAGACATGAGGATGCATTTCTGCCCAATCTATAGCGCATATGTGGACTAATACTAATTTAGCATGTGTTTATATTTGAAGCTGTTCAGGTGCTGTGAGCTTGTAATTGCACTTGTTAGAATTATTGCCAGCTCATGCTTTAAAAGCTTTTGAATGTATCTCTGAAGGTCTCCATCAGTTCCAACTTTTTATTCATAGTAATACTACTTATGCGTACATATCAAGAACAGCAAGGCTGCTTCAGATTTTAAGTAGCCTACACCCTGACAACTGAAATGACTTGTAAATACACTCCAAATGTCTATATAGTGTTGTAGATGTGATTAGTTGGATGGGTGCACAGACCATCCATGGCAACATCTTGGATAGCTGGGTTGTACAGTTTAGTATTAAACCAGTAGTACTACCGGTAGATGTAGTATTTGCTAATAAGAGATATGGTTGTTCTTTGGTTTTTAACAGAAATAATGTCCCAACAGTTTTTCAACTGCTTTGCAGTGACCCTATAGCAGGGGTGCTCATTAGGTAGCTCGTGAGCTACTAGTAGATCTTCGGCCCTCTTCCAGGTGATCTTCAGGCCTCACCAGCCGGATTGGGGTGCTCCTGCCATGCGCGCGCACACCCTGCATGCATGCGCACTCCTGCTGCTGGCTTCTGCTCTCGCGGTGCTTCTTTCGCCTGTGGGGCATTGCAGGAAGAAGGATGCACGAGGTGAGGCCTCTGGAGGGAATGCCCTGCCCCTCTCTTGTCCAGAAGCAGCTGTGCAGCCTCCGTTGCCGGCGAGACAGGCAGGGCGGAGCGCTCCCTCTGGATACCCCGCCTCGTGTTTTCTCCTTCCTGCAATGCCCCGCAGGCGGAAGCGCTGTGCGGGTGGAAAATAGCAGCAGGAGCATGCGGGAGCGTGTGGCAGCGCACGGCGGCGGGGGCAGGTAGATCTTTTGGACTTGGTTGCTTTAAGAGTAGCTCGCATGCTGAAAAAGTGTGAGCACCCCTGCCTTATAGTCTCCACTATTCTATTATCTTGACCAATGGAAATTGACACAGATATGGGCATGGCTGTTGATTTATGGGATGAGAATGCGTAGATAATTAACCTGATACAAACTGTTTATTAAATTGGCATTTTTGTCAGACTGCTTGCCTCCCATCCTAAAAGTAAAGCATCCAAACCAGACCTTGTGTTAGATCATTCTGACTAAATGCAGCAATTCTCAGAATGTCTGCTTCCTAACTGATCCTGCTGTTTGCTTTTCATGCTGCCTCCAGATATTCCAGATGTGTGGTCTTTATCCTCTGCTACAGAAAACAGAGAATGTAGCTCATTTCTACTTTAACCTCATGCAGCTGTACTCCTGGTTTTATTGTGAACTTCAGCTTTAAAGAGATTCTTACTCATTCTTTCTTCTTTTCTGTTGTGCACTCCATAAAACCCCAAGAAACTCCTTTTCAACCCTAGTCCTGCTGCCTTTAAATAGTTGTCAGCAGGTACCCAAACAGCCCTATTTTTCATCTCCCTTTTGCAAGATAACTAGAGTTTGCATTTCCAGGAACTACAGTACTGACAATCTGGCAAAGAAGCCATGGTTCTGAGAGATTTTTATCTGGCCACCATTCTTCATTTGCCAGGTGCACTGTCGGTGCAGCTGATACATCACCAATACTCTCTGCCAGCTATCACTTTGCTTTCTCCACCATCCATCATCTTGCCCTTCTGGATTGTTGGCATGGCTCCCTATATGTAGTATCTGAGTATTTCATTGTTGGTTTCTAATTATTTAACTTACAGCAAAGATGAGGATTGTTTAACCAGTTGTACCTCCTACCACTATTCACCACAGGCTTTGCTGTCTAGGACTAATGGGAATCTTAGCTCAGTACCATTTGGAAGGCTGTTAGAAGAAGCTGTTTAAGAATCTCTGTTTAATTGCTTTGGCAACTGTATAGCCTCAAGACTTTATGTTCAGTATTACTCCAGGCCACAAGACACATGGCATTCGGTTGCAGAGAAGCTGCCAAAATGGTCACAACGTAACAGGTAGAAGCATTTATAACATGAGATGGAGAATTACTAGAATTACTACATGGATCTCTACCATCATGTGTTGAAACACCATACCCTAACATGTATTTCTGGAATTTACCAGAATGATTGTAGTAATTCTTAGCTTGAGGCTGGCGATACAAATGGTAAACTGCTATACTGGCCAAGGCAGAGATCAGATTCTGTGGGTTGGTTTTGATGATATTCTTGCAGCAAATATTAACAGTATTGTGGCAGTATGTTGTTGTGACTGTTTAATATTATTCTATATGTTTCATAGTAATGATAACTCATAGTAGCTTTAATGAGTAAAATGATCTTAAAGGAGGAGGGTGTTTGTTACAAATTACATTTATCTAGTGTCTTCCCTAGGCCTTTTAATACATGTTAGAGGCGCTTGCAATGGGCAAAAAATCCTTTTTTATGCCATTCTGATATTAAATCTAAGATGCTTCCCAAAAGCAATGGAAAAGTAATGAAAACAACATATAACAAATAACACTCATGTACACGTAACAAAGGATAGAAATGAACTGTGTTGTGTATGTGTGTGTGTTTTTTTGGGGGGGGGAGTAAGTTTCCAAGCTATTATCTCTTTATGGTTTCTAGAAGTACTAGGACTATGTGATAGTCTGATAGGAATGAAATATAGCCCAATTTTAGCACAATTTGGTGGTCTGCTAACAATTTCTATGGAATAAATTGAAATGAGAAACAAGTGTATAAACACTCTCTGGCACTTAGGGCTCATTAACAAACTATACATTTTCATCTTTTTATACCTGTTTATCTGGCACAACCTCTCCCAAGGAATCTTGGAAACTATGGTTTTATGAAATCACTCATTATTCTTCATTTGAGCCTCTTCACCTACCCAAGAACTACAGTTCCCATCATTCCTGAAATAAAAGGAATGATTAATATATTAATTGACACCTGCAATATTTAGAGTAAAATATTCAGTGGTTCCAGTGGAACAATAATTTTATGTTGGGATTTTAGTTTGTTTTCTAATCCCAGAAACAACAAATAAGAGAGTTAAAATGAATAATCTAGATGAGGAGTTTGGTGGTAAGTTAATACACATAGCTGCATTATTCCGCTGTTTGCCTTGATTTTTTTTAAAAAATCATCTCACTACAAGAATATTGCTTGTACATAAATCAATAGTTTCCTTTGACTGGGATTCAACTTCAGACAAAATGTAGTGTTTGATAAAAACTTTGTTACCATCCAAAAGAAACACCCTTTTCTCTCTGATATTCATTGATGTCAATCAAATTTAAAAGCCATGTTTTATATTTTAAGCATGAAGCTTTCATTTGATTGATCACTAATTGAATGTGTATTTGATGTACCGAGGGCTTTCACAATTAAGGCTTTCATATCTTCCTTTATCCTCTTGATTTCTATGGAACCTTAGGGTATATGAATGTTCTCTGCATGTATGTGTACTGTGTTTTGCTGCCATTTTTATACCTGCTCTGCGAGTAGTTAGTGCAGTAGTTGCAACTCCTGGTTTTTAAATGAGGAACTTAAATAAGGAGATAATAACTCACCCACAGTCATATTTAACTTAGGTTTGAACCCTACCACTACATTTTTAAAAATTTACAATCCACTGGATCCCAGTTGTTCTAATGTGCTGTTCAGACATAGGGTTCAAAGAACAATAACTGCTGCCTCAAGTATGCATGAAGAGGCTTTTCTACAAAACCTAAAGTTGACTGAAAAAGGCTCTTTCCCCACAATTCTGCTGACACATTTTATAGCATAGACATTGTTGCTAGATACTTGAAAGATTTTGAGCTCAGACTCTTGGACATAAATCTGCATATAATTTGCATGTGCTAATTCACACCTGTACCTGTTTTCTTTGCATCCCACCCCAAATTATAACAGACCAGTAGCTGTTCTCCAATAATAATTTAAAATGATGTAAACAAAAAAAAGTTAACGAGAATGACTGGTAATTTCACTTTGACAAAAGGATTGAGAGGTGATAAAGAAAAGCAAGTCAGGGCAAACCCTGAGTTAACAACAATCAACTTCCAATAGCCATATAGATTCTGAACAATCATTTCAGAAATTCTCCCACTGAGCATTCGATATAGTCATTACCATTGCTCCAATAGCCTGCATTCCAAATAAAAATAGTGTGGCACAATTCCAAATGGTTGGTTGGTTGAAGATCAGAAAGATTGGTGGGTGGGAGAACTGGAAACTGATGAAAAGGGGAAGCAAGAAGGTTAGGAAGAAGAGTAAGTAAGCAAAGAACAACTGGGATTGATGAAGAGGAGGGAAAGAGCAAAGACTAGATATTGAGAAGCAGGGAGAGAATAGAAAAGAAGCGGCAGTGTAGAGTGTAGTGGAAGAATGGCTGTTTCCGTGGTTGTACTCTGCATTTGATCAGTTTTTCTATATATGTGCTGGATACATGTAACTTCCTTCTACATATTCCAGCATGCACATTTTATGAGACATAGAAAGACACAAGAGCAGGACAAGATAGTAAGCCTGAGCTAAGTACAAAAAAGCATGGAGAGACATGGAGAAGAAATATTTCTCTCTCCTTCTCTCCATTCAAGAAATAGTAATTTTGGCACTAAAAGGCCAGTGATGGTTGGTGTCTTCCATGGCACCAAATCGAGTATGAGTTTTGTCTAAACTTTAAAGGAGCTATCCAAACTACTAAGATCTATCTTTAGAAAAGGGTTCAGTGCCTTGGATATGGGTCTTTGTGTGTTCAAGTCATCTGTCGGTTTCTGCAACCTCATGAATTCCATAGGGGTTTTTTGGTAAAATAATACTCAGAGATAATTTGTCCTTTCTCTGAAATATAGTCTGCAGCACCTGATATTAATTGGCAGTCTCTCATCCAAATGATAACCAGGGCTGACCTTACCTTCTAAGATCAGATGAGGTATGTATGATTCACTACCCAATTAACATGGAATTCATGCTACCACTGCCTCTTGTCCCTATTGTTTCACCTTTTCGGATGAAATAGTTCTTCTTTGCCTTGTCTGCTTCACACATTCCTTCCTGTCACTTTCCCACTTTTCAGTCCTTTTTCCTCCCTCTAACTCTGTATTCCTTCACAAAGTAAAAATGAGCTTTATCCCATGCAGAGGAGAGGAAAGTAGATGATTCTATTGAGATCAGTGAAGTGACCCACCACCTCAACATCCGTTTCACTTGACCGAGCTTAACAATACCTCTGGTTGAAAGCCAGACCTGAAAGTTATCAATGTACTAAAACATTGGTGCAAGCTATATTGCAATAATGAAAATGCAGTTATGGTATTCCAATTTAACAGCAGGGAGGAATCATGTTTTCCAAGAGACTGAGGCTGGATCTACACCAGAGGTGGGCAATTACCGGCCCTCCAGGTGTTTTGGACATCAACTCCCAGAAATCCTAGCCAGTTTACCAGCTCTTAGGATTTCTGGTAGTTGAAGTCCAAAACACCTGGACGGCCGGTAATTGCCCACCCCTGATCGACACTGTCATATATCTGAGGATCCAATCCCAGATTATCTGCATTTACCTGGATTATATGAGTTGACACTGCCAGATAATCTCAGATAATCAGATAATATGGGATCAGATCCTGGGATATAGGACAGTGTAGATCCAGTCTGACTATACACAGAAACTCCCAAGTTGAACTATATTTAGTTAGAACAGCATTTCTCAACCTGAGGGTCAAGACCCCTGGCGGGCTTGCAGGGGAGGGGGTGTCAGAGGGGTCACCAAAGACCATCAGAAAACACAATATTTTTTTTGTTGGTCATGGAGGTTCTATGTGATTAAGGGTCACCACAACATGAGGAACTGTGTTAAGGGATTGTGGCATTAGGAAGATTGAGAACAACTGAGTTAGAAGAATGGCTGTAATAGCAGCCAAAATGTCTGGATTTTCTCTGATCCACCCAATAAAATATCTCTAAATGCCATGAGTTACTTTCCTCCTCCTTTTCCTTAGCAGTATTCATGAAAAATAATTTATTTGACAAACTGTAGCCTTGTTCCCTGTTTGCAAACAGCTTATCTGCTTATGGATGTCTTTGACTTGTCAGAATTTTTGCCATGTAATTTCAGCAAATGTTTCTTGTTCTGTAACTTCTTTGTATGAAGGTCACTTTGTACATTTGTACATTTGATATTCAAAGTTCAAGCTTCTTTTTGAATACAAGAATATGGATTTTTTTCCTATCTGTCTCACACTTAGACTTGTCAATGAAACCTGAAGTTTGCTTTCTTGAAATGTGCAGTTCACTCTTGCTTGAAATTTAGTTGGCTGTTAAAGGAATTCCTAACCATAACACAGTCTACTAAAATATTGATAGATAATAATGTCTTGTGCAATGTATCAGAAGAATTTGTTTAATATAAAAAAATAAATGTAGGATTACTTTAGCTAAGGCTATTTCATCCATCTGTTTCTGGAAACTGGCAGTTCCTCAAGGGATTCTGCTTTATGTAAATATTTTGGTAGAAATAAAATTATAGCTAAAAATCAACAGACGATAACAAATCTGCATGCAGACTTACTGCTCAGAGGGACAAAAGCTGGATTCAAAACAGTCTTATTTTTGTTTATGTGAAAAAAAATCCCACTGTAAGTTATTAAACTTATTTGGAAAGTGGGATCTAAGTTTCCTCATCCAAGTTAAACAGGCTACAGGAGCGGAATACCTCATTCAGCCACCAGATTCCTTTGCAGTTATCTCTATCACTGGAGTGACTGGAAATAAGAGACTATTTAAAACCCATTAGTGATTGCAGATAAGACACAATTAAAGGGCCAGGACCTGAGCAGTGGTGAGTGGCTTACATCCAGGGAAGGTTTTGTATGGAAATGGGAGTTTTTATGCAGGTTGGCTGGCAAGCCTGGTAAGTTATGGCACACAAGCTTACCTGGGAGTAAATACTTCTTAATTCAATAGGGCTTGGTATTGAATAGATTTGTCTAGGACTGCAATCTTAATTGAACAGTGGCAGAACTGGCACCAGGCCCCATCTCCCAATAAAATTCCCTCATTATACAAAGAATATTCAAAAATGTGTGCAAAGGCATAGGTGGCCATGCATAAATGAAAAAGGTCTTTTCTGAAAGGAGCTACATTTGTCTTGTTTCTGTAATTCAGAAAGAAATGGTTGGAGAAAAATGTCATGGAACCATAAATGCAGATTTGATAAGTTTGACCTTTCTTCTCTTCAGAACAATAAATGTCAGAAAGCTTAAAATGACAAGGTGAAATAGCTGGAGGTTATTTATGTGTTTAAATATTTAGGTAAGAAGTACATTGTCAAACTAACACCAGTTCCATGATCCTGATATATACTGGTATCAAGAACACTTTTACCCCATCTACACTCCCATATAAAGCAGTTTGAACTGCATTATATGATCAGTGTAGACTCGTATAATGCAGATTGAACTGGATTATATGAGCCCACACTGCCATATAATCCAGTTCAATCTGCATTATAATTGTAGTGTAGATGGAAAATAAAGTTACACAAAAATCCCATAATATCAATCAAACATACTTCTGACAGAAAATTAGAAGCCAAAATAACAGCGAGAATTCTGAGATTTCCACAATATCAGGAGCCCCCGGTGGCACAATGGGTTAAACCCTTGTGCTGGCAAGACTGCTGATCGACAGGTCAGCAGTTCAAATCTGGGGAGAGCAGGTTGAGCTCCCTTTGTCAGCTCCAGGTCCCCATGCGGGGACATGAGAGAAGCCTCCCACAAGGATGGTAAAAACATCAAGCATCTGGGTGTCCTTTGGGCAACATCCTTGCAGATGGCCAATTCTCTCACACCAGAAGTGACTTGCAGTTGTTCAAGTCATTCCTGACATGAAAAAAAAGTGAGAATGAATTTCACCACTATGAAGAAGTTACAAAATTACATTTGTATTACATACATACAGCACTCCTGCATGAAAAACAATAGTCAGTTAACAGTAGTTATATCATTGTATCATAGTGGCATTATGGAGCCTAGCTTTAACTTCTTCTAATGTATACAGTGCATAAACATATTGATAAGAAGAACCAACAGTGTCTTCCTTGCCAGAGGCCTCCCAATGCTGCAGTTAATACATGCAACTGCAAGCTCCAGAGCTCCCCTCAGACAGGAAGTTTAATTCCATTACATTCCCACAGTCAGCATTAGCTTTTAAATTATGCTTTTGAAAAAGATATGGCCAAAACCAGATAAGAAATATTATTTTAGTTTGAACAACCAAGGCTTTCAATTGCTTAGTGTCTACAAAGCTTGCACATGAACTTCCAGTACCTATCCGCACATTTAAACATACCAAACAACAAGCTCTAGCTCTTTTTAGACAGGTCACATATACATGGAATTTGCATATTTTCTCATATACTGTATTTCGTTGGGTATGTATAAGAGGAACTCAATGTTTGGAATTTTTGTCAGTGTTCACAGACTGTATTTATGCAAACTTGAGTTTAATATGTGTTTTCTAAGTCTATGTTATCAGTATGTGTACAGGGGCGGTCTAAGGTAATTTTAAATGGTAGGCGAACATTATTTTGGCGCCCCCCCCAAAAACATTATTTTGCCGTCCCCCATGTAAAACAAATACACAATTATAATATCACAATACCATTAGTAGTATTATATTGTATCAATGTATATACAATATATTATACCATACTCATACTATATTATATCATAATTATATTATACTACATTACAATATAATTATATTATAATATATTGACATGATAATATAATGTAACATTCTATTATATTATTATTATAAAATAATAAAATTATTTATTTAAATGAAATTATCCTCTACTAAATATTTTCATGACTCCTATAAAACTCAAATAACCCAAAAATAAAGTAAAATAAAATATTATATATTACTATTTTGTACAATACCACTATACTGCAATATTGTTTGTAATATTACATGTAATATAAAATATATCATTATTCTATTGTTATATTGTATTTGTATTATATTGTATGACAATATTAAGCAGAACTGTATAATAATCAACAAGAAATGCAATGTAAATGCATCAAAATCAGAATATATTACCTATCACCCGACTCATAATTCATAGGAGTCTCCCATAAGTCCAAAATTAGGATCCCAATGTAAATGTAAATAGAAAAACAGCCAAAATGTTGAAATGAGGTCGAATACAGGCAGCGCGGGCTGGGCAAACTTGGGCCCTCCCTCCCTCCCTCTAGGTGTTTTGGCCTCCAACTCCCACAACTCCCCATAGCCTCAGGCCCCTCAGGTCTAGACAGAAATAGAGCCGAAGAAAGGAAGGAGGGAGAGAAGAGGTCACAGAGGAGGAGGAGGAGGAGGAGGAGGAGGAAAGCCCTTCATTCATTCCTTCACTTACACTTCCTTCACTGATTCTTTTCTCCTTCCCCGCAAACGTGCGCACGCGGCGGAGACAAAAGGAGAGAGGAAGCACTCCCTGCCTGCCCGATAGGGAGTGCTTTGCTTACAGGCTTCTGCGCAAGGGAGCTACTGGGCATGCGCTGAGGTTTTCGCGCATGTGCAGTTGCTCCTGCACTCAACTTCAGCTCCGGAGCAACTGCGCCTGCGTGAAAACCTCCGCGCGTGCCCAGAAGCGGCGTCAGAGTGCACAAGGCCGGGGTCAAAAAGCAGGCAGCTGCAGCACTGTCTGAGGAACATCGGCAGGACCAGGATGGCGCCCCATGCGGCCAGGATGGTGCCCCCTTCCCAGATGGCGCCCTAGGCGGCCGCCTACTTGGCCTATCTTGTAGGACCGCCCCTGTATGTGTAGTAGCTACTGCTGTATATACACTTGTGTAAGTTACTCTCATGTATAAATTGAATTATGGATTTTTAGATGACCTGTGGATAAATTTAGAACATAAGAACATAAGAAGAACATAAGAAGAGCCATGCTGAATCGGGCCTCAGCCCATCTAGTCCAGCATTCTGTGTCACACAGTGGCCCACTAGTTGTACACAGGGATCTCTAGCAGAAAGGAGGGCAAAACCCTCACCTGCTCCCGACCCCCCACAACCAGTACCCGGGGAAAATCCTGCCTGCCTCCATCAACACAGAGGTGGCACTTGGATGTCCATTTCAGTAACTACTGATTCCCTTGGTATCCATGAATCTGTCTAATCCTGCCTTGAAGCTGTCCAGGCTGACAGCTGTCACAACCTCCTCTGGAAGTGAATTCCATAACCCAATGACCCTTTGGGTGAAGAAATATTTCCCTTTATTAGTCCTAACTTTCCTACCTTGGAGCTTTAGGGAGTGCCCCCTAGTCCTAGTGTTGTGTGATAGAGAAAATATTTTTTCTTTATTCACCTTTTCTATCCCATGCATGATTTTATACACTTCGATCAAGTCGCCTCTTAAACGCCGTCTTTCAAGGCTGAAAAGACCAAGGCGTTGCAACCTAATTTCATAAGGGAGCTGCTCCATCCCTTGGATCATTTTTGTTGCCCTTCTTTGTACCTTTTCCAGTTCCGTTATATCCTTCTTGAGGTGCGGTGACCAGAATTGTACACAGTACTCCAGATGTGGCCTCACCATAGATTTGTAGAGAGGCAATATAACATTTGCCGACCTATTTTCGATTCCCTTCCTGATCATGCCAAGAGTTATTGTGTTGGGAAGAAAGCACCAACACCTCCTTAAGGAAACTTGTCTTTGGCTGCCACTTTCCCACCTAGGTATTTAAAACGGTCTTTCATTGATCTTCTCTGAGAAGGGGATGGTTTCATTTTTTAAAAAATAAGTTAAGGCAGAGATAGAGCATTAACTTCTACCAAAAAAGAAACAATTTTTCTCTCTGAGTATTTATTTGTTGTATCAAAAGTGAACCAAGGGTACAGCTGCAATGTATTTAAAATGCAAACAACGTTTTAAAAGTTTCTGGTCATTAAAGCTTTTGACAATACAAAGTTTAAAAACTTAGCATTATACAAAATGTCCTTTGACCAGTAGCTGGCCACTTGGAGCACCTCTGGTGTTTCTATAAGAAGGTCCTCCATTGTGCATGTGGAGGTTGCATTGTAATAGGTGGTCTGTGGTTTGCCCTTATCCACAATTGCATGTCTGAGTGGCAAAAGGTGAGCGCGTAATCTGTCCTGGAAATAATAATAAACATAATAATAATAAACTTTATTTGTACCCCGCCACTATCTCCCCAAAGGGGACTCGGGGCAGCTAACCTGAGGCCAAGCTCAAAATTACAGTACAGCAAAATAAAGTACAAAGAAGCAAAAATAACATCACTATAAAATACATGAAATAACAAAATAAAATAAACAGTTACTAAATAACATGATAGAGAAATAGGACACAATGGGTAAGCCAAATGCACAGGATAAAATTGATAAAACCCTGGATGAGATAAGTAGTGGGAGAATGTGTTTCTGAGGGAGGAGCTCATAAGGGACAAACAGTAGGGTTATAACTTCATTGAGGGCGGGGGGGGGGGGAGTGCATCATGAGGACAGAACTGTAGTTGGAGCAGACATAATATGGAATATATGTTCACTCGCCAAAGGAACATCAAAAGAGACCAGATTTTAAATCTTCCTTAAAAGCTGCCAGGATAGGGGCTTGCCTATTCTCACTAGGTAGCAAGTTCCATGTGAGTGGATACTAGAAAGTTCCCACTTTCTATTATCTGCCAAGGTATCAGGCTGTTGCTTCCCATGCCAGGCAGCCCCAGTGTCTTACCGATGTTTAGTCTGTCAGGACTCTTGGATTTGGGCGCCATCTCCAAGGCCCCAAATCACGGTGCCTGACATTCCAAAGCTGAGGGGCCACAGCGGAGAAGGCTTTCTCCCTTGTCCCCACAAGTCATACTTGTGATAAAGGCGGAGGCGAAAAGAAGGCCTCCCCAGAGGATTGAAGAGATCATGTAGGTTTATGGTAAGAGATGCAAAGGTAGGCGGGTCCCAAACCATTCAGGGCTTTGTAGGTGATAATCTGCACATTGAATTGGGACCAGAAGATGAACGGCAACCAATGGAGCTCCTTAAACAGGTGGGCAGACCACTCCCTGTAATTTGGTCCAGTTAGCAGTCTGGCTGCCAAACATTGGACCAATTAAAGTTCCCAGGCTGTCTTCAATGGTAGTCCCATGTAGTCTAGAGTCCCATTGCAATAGTCCCGTCTAGAGGTAACTATCTAAGGCGTGGACCACCGTGGTCAAACCATGGAATCATTGACACTCTCTACTATTCTGGTACTCCTATGAGATAATGTGCTAAAGAACTTTTACTGCCACCATTTCTTAACATAAAGATTAAAAATGTCCAGAAGCAAACAAATAAACACTTCTAACAAATATGCATATATTTTTCGGTGGTAGAAAAAAAGCATAGTTGAAAACAAAATAATCAAGAAAGGGATCAAGAAAAAAAAAGAAAGAAAGAAAAGACACTGTTCTAAGAAGTGACAAAGGCCCTTCTTTAATTCAAAGGGAACAATTGATCCCTGTTAGGCAATTACATGCTCCTGAACCATAAGATTTTCAGAGTAGTTTAAAAAGCCATACCTGCTATATCTATATTTTATAATGATCTCTCACTCAAAGCAGCATGGGGTGATGATGTAACTCTCAACTTCATTTCTTGTTGCTAATTAGTACTCCTTTTCTTGGTTACTTGAAAGTTAGTACCTCATTAGAATGGCAGTAACTTTCTGAGAATTAGTTAAAAGGAAAGTATCACTGTGTTTCTGACTTTAAGTGCAATCGTTAACTGGCAAAGATAGCTAAAGGCCAACTGAATTGGTTCCAGGCCAAAGAAAGTTGCACTGAATGGAAAACCTTTTCAGACAAGACTCAACGGGATGATGACAAGGTTGCTGTTTTTGCACCATAATAGCACATGCTGAAATAGTTTGGGAATTTCTTCTTCACATATGGTTATGGATTATTTCTTTATAGAAAAAAAATATGGAGTTTATGCAAAAACTAAGTTGTGCACAAAACATTGTTTCTTGCTCACTGTATACACTTCTTTGTTTTGGTGAAAACACAGCAAGCTTGCACCAAAAACCCATGTTCATAAATTTTGTGTAAATCTGCTATTGTGTTTGTGTGTGTGTGTGTTGTAAAACTAGCTATCTTGCATAAACCTTCTAAGTGACTAACGTTTTTTTGTGCAAGCCTGCTCAGTTTTTTTAAAAGAAACAATAATGCCACCTCCCCATAGCTATAGACCAGTATTTCTCAACCTGGGGGTCGGGACCCCTGCTTGGGGGAGGGTCACAAGGGGGTTTCAGAGAGGTCACCAAAGACAATCAGAAAACACATATTTCTCATGGTTTTAGAAAGCCCTTTGACAGAGAAGTTCTTTATATGGACCTTTATATGGACTTTTGAATCTTTATGAACTTTTATATGGACTTTTGAATCCCTCTGGAGTACCTCCTTCTTCTTCCCATCCTATATTGGAATATTTGGTCTATACTCCAGCATAAAGAAATATATTCCGGATTATTTGGTTTACATTCTGGATTTTCCGACCTCGAATGGATTACTGTGGTCGTTCTGCCAATATATTATGGTATTGTACTCCTGAGTGTCCCTTATATGCGCATTGTATTGGAATGTTTACTTTGTATATCATATAATAATATTCACTTTTCCACTTTGAGCGTTAGTTTTGTATTGGAACTTTATTAAGGGGTCACGGCATTAGGAAGGTTGAGAAACACTGCTATATATGATCAGATGTTTTTGTGCAAATTTTTTAAATAAACCCCATAATCCTCATGCCACACACTTCAGAGTATGTGAACATATCACAAGCAGTAAACAGAAAAAAAAGAAATGTTTTCTTGAAATTGGGGAGAAAATTTGTTATCACTTGAGAAGATGAATTAGTTGGATATTCACAACCATATACCTTGCCCCTTCGATGTTGCCTTTTTGGCTCTCCTCCCAACAGATTTTAGTTAGCAGCATGATTCTGCCAGTAGAAAAAGCTTGTGCCTAATACTAACTCCCAACAGCTGGTATGTCTTTGACTTAGGTTTGTGCTGTTTGACAGGACTTAAGTCTCACTTCTTTGGTTGCAGTACAAAATTGCAACATATACCCCATTGACAGTACAATATAACTTCACAAGCCATCAAAATGGTTTGAATTCTGAAATTACAATAATATATACCACTGTCTGAAAAATTCTCAAAAAACCAATACTGATTTTTTTGTTTAATTAATGTATTTATCGTATCAGAAGCAAACCGAGGGTACAGTTGTAATGTGTTTAAAAACACAAACAAAGTTTAAAAACTTGGCATTATACTAAATTTTCTTTGACCAGTAGCTGGACACTTGGAATGCCTTTGGTGTTGCTATAAGAAGGTCCTTCATTGTGCGTGTGGCAGGGCTCAGACTGCATTGTAATAGATGGTCTGTCATTTGCTCTTCTCCACACTTGCATGTCGTGGACTCCAGTTTGTTGTCCCATTTCTTAAGGTTGGCTCTGCATCTTGTGTTGCCAGAGTGCAGTGTGTTCAGCACCTTCAAAGTCACCCAGTCTTCTGTGTGCCCAGCACCTTCAAAGTCTCTCATCTGGTATCATCCATGGCTTGAGGTTCCGGGTTTTAGCCTGCCACTTTTGAACTCTCACTTGCCGAGGTATTCCTGCAAGTATCTCTGTAGATCTTAGAAAACTATTTCTTGATTTAAGGTGTTGGCGTGCTGGCTGATATCCGAACAGGGGGTGGGCCGGAGTTGTCGTTGCCTTGGTTCTTTCATTATTGGCTACTTTTTAAAAAGAACATCCATTCAAACTGTCCTACAAGCTTACTAAATATTTTGTATTTTTTATAATTACAAAAGAGATTATCCTATTAATGTCTTAATTTTAATATTCGAATACAATAGCTGCAAACATTACACCAGTTGGTGATATTTTCTGCTCTTTTTCATTGTAAATCCAAGAATGAATCCCCTGCAAAGTCAATTCCTCTTGTAAGTTCATGCTCAGTAGATGGTCAGATGCTTAACTATTCTTGCCATACTGAAAAATGCCTGCACTTTTTGATGATCGTTAGTTGCGTAACCTTCTTAGCTTTTGCTAAAATCACTACCAGTCTGCTATATACATTTCACTGATTTTTTTCTAGTTGTTTCTTCTAAATCTCATTTAAATTCTATTTGTTCATATTCTTTTCTAAAAGTGATCTGATTTTGTCAGAAAGTCTTGTCGAACACCTATGACGCAGACATGTAGAAGCTTCTTCCAATACCTTGGATTCTAATGTCCTATATATTAGGACTGAATGAAATTTGAAACAAATTTGATTAATACACAGATGGCACTGTCCAAATTTTCACCGAAAGTGTGATTGAACCATTTGATCTTTATGTAGTGGGTTTCAGATCCTGCCCGAAGAAAAGATACAAGTTGCTCCTGTTTATTTATAGTCTTTCCTTTGCCCTTCTCAGCAGGCGTCCCTTCTTCTGGTCTATGCACAAGGAGTACTGGCATTTGCAGTTATTGAAAAGCTAGATGACATCAAATAGAGGAAATGAAATATCTATCTCAGTTTCACACTGTCCTAGCTACATAAGCAGTGTTGCTTAAAATTGCTTTAATGCTGGTCCTGATTTGATCTAGCAAGATCTGGCTATCAGAAAAAAGTTTTTGTTATTGTATGCATTCCGGTCATTTCAGACTTATAGTGACCCTCTGAAGCTAAGTGTAACTTGTTTTCCAATGAATTTTCATGACCACATGGTGAATGGAATCCTGAGGCACATCTACACTGACCACTTAGTGCAAAGGGTGCCTGAATCAGTGCTGTTCTGGCCAGACTATTTATATTATTTATTTACCCTATTTATACCCCACCTTCCTCTACCCCGAAGGGCACTCAAGGCGGCTTACAACAAAGGCAATTATTCAATGCCATAAAACATATACAATTTCAAAATACTAAAATTAAAAATTAAGTTAAATTAAGAAAATCCAGAAAACCAGGAAACATTCATCCAAGGTCTGAATATAAAATCATAAAATTCAAGAATCAAAACCATGAAACAAAAGGTACTTAATCATGAATCTTCCAAGCAAGGCTTCCATGAAACAAGGACGAGAACTTGACTTGATTCCAAACGATGCTTCATCTGAGTACATTTCCTGTACTTGGAACTTTTATCCCCTCATTAAGCTACCCCAAGCACTCAGAAACTGGTTTTGCTTTAGCTGAGAATTCCTGATATTTTTCTGTCGGAGCCTGACAGAACACCGAAGCCACTGTTCTGCTTTTCTGTTTTGACTAATCTCCTGCCACCTATTTCCTCATTAATTTCTGCAGCTGGGCCAGGTGCCAAGCTGCTTTCAAACCCCAAATCCTGGGAACTCTCTGGTAGCAATTCAGGGAGCACAACATCATCCCCACACTCTTCAGGGACACTCTCATGGGAAACTACACTTTGAACAGGGTCATTCTTGGTCATTCTCTGCATCAATATCATTGACCAAACCATTGCCATCTTGAAACTCATTGACATCACTCCCCACATCCAAAGCCCCCTGATCCTGAAACACAATCACAGGCTGAGCTCCAACGCAACCAGTGACTTTGGGTCCATGTAAACTGTTGGACTGGTCCTGAGATGAAACCAAACCACATGTCCACCCTGGGTTTACTGGACTCAATTGGCTCAGAAACATAGAATGGCACCCACTGTCCACTCCCATTCTCCTTGTTACAGTGGTCTCCAGCCACAACCTGGGTCCTGCCAGTTGCTCATTGCCTGGAGTGATGTTGGTCAGAGCAATCAGGTAAAAGGAGAAAGGGAAAATCAGGAAGGGACAGTAAAGGTGACTGTCCCATAGAGAGGACTCCCTCTGACCTGTGTGTGTGTGTGTGTGTGAACCATCCTGAGGCTCTTCTAGCATACACCTCATTAGATTCATCCAATGTAGATCTACCTATGTTTTCTAGAGTTGTAGTTCAACTCTCAAACCACTGTACCACACGTAGATACAGTTAAATACATTTGTATAAATATCCGTAGATATAACCAAAGTTTATCCTGTATTTTTCTCCTTATATAATGGGGATTGCAGCCTTGGGAACTTCAAAGCTTCTCTGGACTCCCATCACTCAGTAAAGCATACCATCTTCCTGGATATAGAGGCACTTACAGATATATTTGACCCATACCTTATGCTTTCATTGTAAAGTAGTTCCATGCATCACTTCTAAAAAACAGATGCTAATTCTGGATATACCAATCAATCAATATTTTTACTCCGTTTTTGACAATGGTACTCAGTTTTTGTTAATGACCTTACACTGCTCATTTCCCAATCCCATAAAGATGTCCCTACACTGTTGTTTCTTTAATGTACACGTACATCTTGGTTCATGGATATTACTTCACTAACTTGTTTTTTTCTTTTAAAATGCCAATAGATTAGATCCAGTGTGTCCCTTCTTTAAACAGCAAGGATTCTTCCATGTTGTTGACTGAGATAAAATACAGTATTTTTGCTTGGGAAAGGCAGGTGAAGATGTGATTTTGAATTTTTAAAAAAAACCCATTTCTCCTATTCATGACGATCCAGTTTGCATAATTTTGTTCTGTTATTATCTGTAAAATGTTTATGTTCAAAGAGGAAAAAAGATAAGTTAAAACAAATGCAAATGTTGGCATTTTTGCCAATGCTATAGTAAAAATGGAGCCCCCAGTGGCACAGTGGGTTAAACTACTGACCTGCTGAACTTGCTAATTGAAAGGCTGCAGGTTCGAATCCAGGGAGCAGTGCAAGGAACGCTCCAATACTCCGTAAGGACCACGCGAACAGCAACTTGATCCCACAAGATTTATTGTAGGTATAATGCCTTTGATGCCAGAACTGGCATCACAAGGAACAAACACAGCTTATATACAAAACACACCCCCATCACCTGTCCATCATCCCAAAGGCCCAACCCCCCTGACATGCAATGCCCAGCAGAGGTTGCATCATATCCCCTCTGACCCAGCAGTTCCAATGTCCAGTAGATATTTCATCATATCCTTCCTGAGTCAGCAATGTTCATGTCGGTGCTTCTCATGTTGGTGTGGTGTGGCCCAAGCCTCCCAAGGCCAACACCTGGAGATATCTTATCTCGTGAGCAGAGTCAAGAGACCAGAACAAATGCAGGCAGGTCAGGAAATCAGAGCACCACCAGCTCAGATTTCATGATCCTGACAGAATGCTCCTCCCCCTCCCCCTGTGGGAAAAGAGGACTCAAAACGCTATCCTACTCTATGCTTTAAATCCTATCCCAGCACCCACCAAAGTCACAACCAGCTCTATAATTTCTAAGGCGAAGTGAGCCCACCTCATCCTTACTCCAGCTGAACACACACTGGGACAGAGCTTCTCTCCACACACCACCCTGAACTCCTACACATTCAGATAACCAGACATTCCTCTATCACAAATGCTTAGCTTGTTCAAGGCCAATTTCCACCCTTAGTCATCTCTAAGCACTCTTTACATGCTACCCTTCTACTACCATGCCCATCATTCAACAACTGCATGGTCCAAAACTCCAAACCTCCATCTGAACACCCTTTGGGCTAAACTATATATTTCACATTCACCATCAACCAGGACACACTCGGCTCCCACACTCAGCTTCCCAAACATGTGGGCCTTGTGCACCTTAATCTCACAATGCACACTCATGCAGCCTTCCACTACCGATCACAAATCACTTTTCCACAAGCCAAAGTGAACTTCACTACCTTCTACCACAATCTAACAAACTCTCTAACTTAACTCACCAATCAACTCATCGCACAGGAATAAGTCAACTGCGCATTCTTACAGGAAAACCCCAAATCACACAATCAAGATTCCAAGCCTCATAACTCCCAAAACCTTCCACTGCAGAAGCAGGAGGTATCAAGTACAAAACTACAATTCCCTAAACAGCCAAAACATATCCGTGCCTTCTCAACCCATAACTCAATCTAAATCTCCACACAACCTTGACTTTATCAACAAGCTGCACAGGACTAACTCAACTGTGCCAAGCTAACCATACAAAAGAAATCTAATACCCTTGCCACCTTGGCAAAAGGCACACACCAATCTCTCATGCAACAAAACACAGTCATCTAAGCTACCTAGCCATCACATACATCCACACGTCCAATTTCCATTCCTACACACCATCCTACATGGCAGGAAGCGCCTGGAAAAACTACAACTTCCTTTACTATGACGGCAGGAGGCACTACCCAAAACTATAATTCTCTACACCCTCACACAGGAATAAACCATCTGTGTCAAACTACACACATTATCAAAGTTTAAACGACAAAAACTCAAAACCTTACCTCCTAAGTAACTCAATCCTCTTGCCATCCCTCTCTTCATGCCACACTTTGGCAAAAAGATACCAACAACACCGAAACTCCCCACGCAGGCAATTTTCAACTGCGTACTAAGTCAGCCACCTACTTATCCCAACATAATATGATCTATCCAGGGAACGACAAGCACTACCAAACCTGACCTCCTGGAAAATTCAACAGGAGATGACACCCCAGCTCAAACCAACTCTAAAGCCTATCCTCTACCTAAAACAACCTTCCTGCCACAATTAGCATCATTGCAGGCCTCGACAAAGGCTGTACCTATCCTTCTAAGTACCTGGAACAAAACCCTCAATACAACAACGGAATATACATATTCAAAAGACACTCCCAGTTGAACAATAGATATCATATCTATACCATTAAACTATAATACACATTCGAAATATCATCCCAATCTAACATTTCTAACAATAGATGCATGTCTAAACATTCTCAAACCATATTACATACATGAAATAATCATCTTGCCCTTTCCAATTTATAATCTACATAACACATGTGAGTATTGCCTCTACATTATCAGCCATCTTAAACTTATGCAATACTACCCATCATCAGCATGAATAACTCTCTAAACATCATATCACAACCTATCTATCATTCCGTGGTCAATTTATCATAAACTCATCTTATCACATATTTGGGGCAATACATTTAAGTGACCCCTCTTCTCCATATTGAGACCATCCCAGCTCCAGACCCTTTAATGACACATCCCTCATATAACAACATTTTCCACAGTAAGCATAACACAACCCAGTTGCCATTCTTTCCCAAAGTCAAAATTAATATACTGGTTACTGGAACACTGGCCCACAGTTCATCCCCAAGGTTCAGCATTTTCCGAAGTTCTAGCCACTCCGATGATGTCGCCCAAAGTTCAGTCATTGGCACTCTGGTCACACCTTTTCCAAACTCTATCCACCACCCCATCCCGAGTGACATGATTTGTTGGGTCCTAAAAGGACACTTCTGGAACAGCTCCGCCACAGCAACTCCTCTCGAACCCATCACCCCCTCGTCACAGAAAAGCATTGGGTTCCGCTCTCTCTCCAACTCGGGCGGCGCTCCTTCCAGACCACCACCGACCTCCACTGCAACACTCCCCACGCCAAGCTGCTCTTGCTGGGGATCATCAGATGACTGGCTCTCTTTGGAAGGCCCGAACACGCTGAAAGACTTCCCAGGCACCTCTTTCGCTGCAAGCTGAGAAGCCTGTTGTTCACTTTCTCCCTCCCTGGCAGTTTCACTTTCCAGGACGGGAGGCATTCCAGTCTTATCTCCCTGCAGCTTCGTCTCCACGGTAACTTGGGCAGACTGATCGTTCTCCCCTTCTGGCAAGGACTGGGCCTCCTCTCGAAGCACTGCTGGCCCTTTTGAAACACACTCTTCGCAAAGGGGCTTCTCCCTCCCCTTCTCATCCTCCACTTCGGAGAACACACAAACAACCTGGCCTCCTTCCGCAGCATTCTCTTCCCTCTCATCTTGCATGCACAGAAAGAGTAAAGCAGCAGACCAAGCCAGGGAAACTCCAATAGTTTGCACAAAGGGATCCTGTAGCTCCCCCTTTTCCTCCACAAGAGGAGAAGCCTTCTGCACACTCACCAACTCCAGCCCTTCCTCCGTCACTGGATATACAACCAGGGCCTCGCTCACTGGATGGGAATTTTCATTCACTTCCTCCAAAACCTCAGTGTGAAAGGCCTTCTCTTCTCCTCTCTCCTCCTCCAACTCCATTTCTGCAGGGCACTCTCCAATGGCTTCAACCACCCACTCGGTTTCATTTCTTCCCGATAAAGCAGCTACACCAGTTTCGCTTTCCTCTCCACTGCAGGCCGGGACATCAAAGGACAAACATTCCTCTGCCGCTCCTCTCTCAAGAAGCTCGGTCTCCAAGGCAACCGACTGGGCCTCTTTCTCCAGGGCAAAAGTATCTTCTTCTCTCACCAGCACACTCTCGGCCTCCGGAGCATCATCATAACGCCCTTCTTCCTCGGCTGGGAGACATGGCATCCTCTCCTGGAACCTTCGGACTCTCTCCTCCAAAGCATCCATTTTCCTCCGAAGTGTACTCACATCTTCTTTCCCATAATACAGGGCTTTCTTCAACTCTTGCAGCTCGCAAAAGCTTCTTTGTATCTCCCAGTCCAACTCATTCTCGGACTGGGCTTCCTCCTGCACAGTTGACTCTCCAACTCCTGCAGCCCCAATGGCCACACTCTCACGGTCCGCCTGAGACCCCACCTGAGACTTTGCTTCTCTGGGATCTTCTCTGGACCTTCTATAGCCCACCTGAGTGAACTCCTGCGAGTCCACTTCTCTGGGCGAGGCCCCCTCAGCCTCTCGATAGCCCACCTGAGCGAACTCCTGCGAATCCACTTCTCTGGGCGAGCCCTTCTTGGCTCCTTGATAGCCCACCTGAGCGAACTCCTGCGAGTCCACTTCTCTGGGCACCTTTTCCTCCTTATTCTCCCAAGAAGGGGCACCATCCGACGATCCTTCCATCACCCAGTGAGGGAACAGCCGGTGCAGGATCAGCCAAGCCTGCTGCTGCTCCACCTCACTCGGGGCTCTCGAATCGTCATGGCTCTTACCAGCTTTGGCAGGTTTGCTTCTGCTACGCCTTCCTCCACGGCGGCGTTGGCTCTTGGCCCCTGGCTGCTTCAGTCCAGCCCCATCCTCATCACTCTCCTTCCAGGAAGGCTGGGACAAACCAACTTCCGTCCTCTCCTTCCCATACGGTCCACAAAGCTTGTAGGCAGTCATGCTCCATCCACCCGTCACGGCACTGTCTTCATCCACGTCCCAGAACTCCTCAGGACTCACCCACTCCACTCCTGTGAAGGGTTTCAACATTGCGGATGGCTACACAAACCCTCAGTAGATTCTCTACGATAGGCTGCGGAGTTCTGGCATTCTGCAATGAACGCTCCAATACTCCGTAAGGACCACGCGAACAGCAACTTGATCCCACAAGATTTATTGTAGGTATAATGCCTTTGATGCCAGAACTGGCATCACAAGGAACAAACACAGCTTATATACAAAACACACCCCCATCACCTGTCCATCATCCCAAAGGCCCAACCCCCCTGACATGCAATGCCCAGCAGAGGTTGCATCATATCCCCTCTGACCCAGCAGTTCCAATGTCCAGTGGATATTTCATCATATCCTTCCTGAGTCAGCAATGTTCATGTCGGTGCTTCTCATGTTGGTGTGGTGTGGCCCAAGCCTCCCAAGGCCAACACCTGGAGATATCTTATCTCGTGAGCAGAGTCAAGAGACCAGAACAAATGCAGGCAGGTCAGGAAATCAGAGCACCACCAGCTCAGATTTCATGATCCTGACAGAGCAGCATGAGCTCCTGCTGTTAGCCCCAGCTTCTGCCAACCTAGCAGTTCAAAAACATGCAAATATGAATAGATCAATAGGTACCACTCCGGCAGGAAGGAAATGGTGCTCCATGTAGTCATGCCGGACACATGACCTTGGAGGTGTCTACGGACAACGCTGTCTCTTTGGCTTAAAAATGGAGATGAGCACCAACCTCCAGATTTGTACACGACTGGACTTAATTTCAGGGGAAAATGAGTTAATCTAAATCTAATACAGAAAGAGAGAGAACATGTTTCAAAAAATAAGATAGAGGAGATGATCTGAGATTTTTCTGGGGCTTTTTGTATTTACTGTTCCTTAGCTCTCCCATTTATAAAGTAAAAATGGGTAAGCTAAGGAATAATCCTTTGTTTGTTGATTGAACAGAATATTCTATATTTCTGCAGAAGGCTCAATATTGCTTCTGCAGGGATCCCACTATCCTTTTAGAGTTCATCAAAAAGTGTCAATAAGCATGGTCATAGGAATTGATCTAGTGGAAAAGGCATACTTTGGAGAAGGACAGAGAGTTAACAGCACAGTGCTGCAACCGGAGCTGGGAAACATCCTCATTTGGGGATTATAGTCTGCCAGAATTATCCATCCAGCATGACTGTGGGCCATGCTGGCTCTGAAGTTCGAGTTGCATTTACCTACCTCTGGCTAAAGTTTTGTTTTCCACTTTACTGGTGAGTTGAGTACTGATGATAGCTGGTGCATATGAGATTAAAGATAAGGAACAAGAACTGTGATGAGAAAGTACAACAGAAAAGACCTTTGTGCCTCATGCTTAAACCTTTCAAAGATAGAGTATAAAACCACAGAATGACTCATACAGGAATCAGGATTTATGTTTGGAGGAAACTCTGCCGCATGTTTCTGTCTTTGAGAAACATGGGGGCTTCTCTTGCATATCAGTTTCAAGTAATTTTGATACTTTAAATCCTTCAGAGTTAAAAGCTTTACTTTCAGAAAAATGATTTGGTTAAGAATTGCGTTTCCTTCCTTTGTATAAAATGTGAGCCTGTGATATGAATACATAACTAACAACTGGAAAATTTAAGGAGAAATGTGTCTAAATTAGTATACAACACTGCTGACTAAAATGGATCAATTGCACAACTTTATTTACTCCTTTTAACTAAGTAATTCTGACTAAATCCAGAAGGTGGCACTAGCATGCACAAGCATACAAATAGAGGATAATCCTGATTTTTTAAAAATGTGGACATAATCTGATAGATTTAATTTACAAAATCTAGGTGTCTGTTTATAGATGTTATTGTCCACATCTTGTATCCAAGTCATGTGTTGAACACAACCATGGCTATCATTTTTCTTTCTTTCAAGAGAAAGCAGACTCTAGAGCAGATGTAAGAACATCTGGTACTCCACATCTTTTGGCTTGCAGTTCTTGCTATCTCTGTCCAAAACCTAATATGGAATAGAATAGGCTGTTGTGAGTCATAAACCTTTTTTTTGAGTTTGTGTACATTGGGGTGGGCAGTATTAGTCCCAAGATCCTGACAGGGGCCATACCCTCCTTGCTGTTGTATACCTTCAAAATTCAGCAGAATGGCATAAATATAAAGTGAATTTATTTATTTATTATTTGGATTTGTATACCGTCCTTTCCAATTTGGCGGTTTTACAAGCTTTCCGAAAAGCCGATAGCTCACGAATTTCTCGGACTTCTGATGGCAAAGCATTCCATAGGCTTGGTGCTACAGCAGAAAAAGCCCTCTGTCTGGTTGACGACAGGTGAATAGTTCGTAGGGAAGGATTCTGCAGGAGGTTGTGATCCTCAGATCAAAGAGATCTCTGGGGAACATATGGGAGTAGACGGTCCCTCAAGTACACTGGCCCCAGACCATGTAAGGCCTTAAAGGTCAAGACCAGCACTTTGAAGATGATCCAGTGCTTGATTGGCAACCAGTGCAGTTGCTGCAGAATTGGAGTAATGTGAGCCCTGGATGGCACTCCAGCCAAGAGTCTCACTACAGCATTCTGCACCAGTTCAAGCTTCCGGATGACCAACAAAGGAAGGCCAATGTAAAGGGCATTTTCTTCCCTCCCATTTTCCTCCTCTCCCCTTGCCTTCCCTCCCCGTTGTGAGATGACCTCGAGCCTCGAGATGACCGTCACCTGGATCACCGTGGCCAAGTCATTTCCAGTGAGATAGGGCGCCAGCCGCCTAGCCTGTCGCAGGGGAAAAAATGCGGATCTGCTGACAGCCGAGATCTGAGCCTCCATTGTCAGCAGCGGGTCCAACCGGACCTCCAGACTCTTTACTAAGGATGTCGGGCATAGTGCCTCGCCGTCCAGAGTAGGCAGCCAGATGACCCAGGATCTCGGTCTTCGATGGATTCATTCTCAACCGACTGGCTCATAGCCAACCAGTCACAGCTTCAAGGCATAGTTGGAAACAATCGGGTACAGAGTCTGGCCATCCATCCATCCTCAGCACCACCTGGGTGTCATCAGCGTACTGGTGACACTCCAGACCAAAGCTCCGCACCAACTTGGCAAGTGGTCGCATGTAGATGTTAAATAATAAAGGTGAGAGAATGGCCTCCTGAGGGACCCCACAACTTAGGGGGAGCATCTCGGAAACCATACCTCCCTTCTCCACTCACTGTCCCTGATCTAGGAAGAAAGAGAACACCCGTTTAAGAGCGGTCCCCTTAACCCCAGTCACGGCTAGGCGGTGGGTTAACAATGCGTGATCTACCGTATCAAAAGCTGCCGTGAGGTCCAATAACACGAGCAGCGCTGATTCCCCCTTGATCCAGTTGGCAGCGGAGTTGGTCCGTGATGGCGACCAGCACAGTCTCTGTCCCATGCCCAATAC
The DNA here is from genome assembly GCA_030556195.1 of Anolis apletophallus. NCBI lineage: Eukaryota > Metazoa > Chordata > Lepidosauria > Squamata > Anolidae > Anolis > Anolis apletophallus. The sequence continues at coordinate 184,842,721 of JARBWK010000003.1, read as the reverse complement.
GGAAGCCAGACTGGTAGGAAGCCGGACTGGTAGGGATCTAGTCCGGCTGTGTCATTTAGGAACCGCTGCAGTTGGTCCGCTACTGCCCTCTCAATCATCTCATTCTCAATCAGGAGAATGTTTTCTCCTGTTCACTGGATTTTTTACTGTAAGAAATAACATCTTTCTGAAATAAGAAATAAATCCCCAATATACTTCCTTTTAGGTTGGTAAACATGTTTCATTTAAATTCAATTCTGACATGCACTGGAATGTACCTGATTGCTGAAATCCAGGGGTTGCAGAACAGCCAATGGTCACAATATTAGATTTATTTATTTATTTATTGTTTCAATTTAATGGACCGCCCTTCCCGAAGCTCAGGGCGATTTACAGCATAAAAACACACAGAATTAAAACATCATAAAACCTCGTAAAACAATTTTTAAAAAAATCCCAGCCCCTTGCAACCCCATAAAACCCTAACGAATCAGAAAACAGCTGATTCATACATGACAACAATAGGATGGCAGCAGGGCCGTAGCCATGATTTTGATTCGGGGCTGAGTTTGGTTCGGGGGGCTGAGACTGGGTGGAAGAGGGTCTACCCTAGCAAACCTTTTGTATTGTTATCCCAATAACCCCATTAATGTGGGATATAATGAGCATGGTGATCAGATCATGATATGAATAAACATAACAGTTTAAATAATGTACCAGTAAGGCCTTTTCGCGGACCACCCTGAGAATTTCGGGGGGGGGGGGGGCTGAAGCCCCCTTAGCCCCCCCTGGCTACATGCCTGGATGGCAGGGTGGCAGATGTAGTCAAGCACTGGTTAAGCCCCAAATGCCTGCCTAAATAGCCAGGTCTTGCAGGACCTGCGGAAGGCCAGTAGGTCCTGCAGGGCTCGCGTCTCCGCCGGCAGCGGATTTCATAAAACCGGCGCAGGTATCTATCTATCTATCGCTTACATTTGATTGTTGGGCCCCACTAGAATAGAGCCACTGAATCAATAGTGGCTTTGTAAATTCCATTGATTCACTGGATCTACTTTAGTTGGGGAAAATGCCATTTTAGGTCAGTCAATGGCTTTTTATAATATTAATAGGCTTTTACTCTATATGGGTACTTTATAGTTCCTATTACATCTATAAGTCTAATTATTTGGGAGGCAGGTTTGGATAGAAGATTCCTACTGAATGTTTTATCTGCTGCATTAATTGGAACTTTGCAGTCTTGTAGATACTGTTGGACTGTGCTCATCACTTCCCAGCAGAATAGTCGGTTTGTGGAAAATGCTGAAGGTTGCAGTTGAATGTATTGGAGGACCATAGAACCCACTCTTGGTCTACTGGCTAATTTAACTCCAAGGTGGCAATTTGTCAAAACAGTCCTTTCTGTGTCTAAAATGACTTTATATACTGGTATTATGATCTGACCTATGCAAATCTTTTACAAAATATTGGTAGTATTGCACCTATGCAAGTCTTTAACAAAATATTGGTAGCAGTGTTGTGCATCACGAACAGAAATTGTTGTTGTTAACTGCTATCCAGTTGACTTCTACTAATGGTGACCCCATACATGAGAGATCTCCAAAGAACCCTGCCATCAAATAACCCTGTTCAGTTCTTGCAAACTCAGGGCTGCTACTTCCTTAATTGAGCTTATCCATCTGGAATGAGTCTTTCTCTCCCCCCACCCCCCTGTCTTATATGCTATCAAACATCATTGTCTTTTCTAGTAAGTTATAACTTCTTGTGATATAGCAAACTCTATTGTATTTAGTTATCAGAGCTTTTGGGGAAAGTACAGTGCCAGGGTTTTATTTGTACTTTTAGTAGTCCACAGTATCCACAGACATCTTCTTCAGCTCTAAATTTCAGCTTTCTTCACTGCCCAGCTTTTACTTCCATAGATAGAAATAGGAATTATAACACCATGGATAGCCCTGACTTTAGTATTCCACAGATAGAGTAAATAAAATTATATATTTTATCATGTTAAAATACTATAATGTTGAACATTTTCAACATATATTCTTCAACACACAAAGCAGAAATCTATACCCCTGGGTAAAGTCTGAAGGGATATAATTTTATTAATTACTATAATTTGCTTTCCTTTATTTTCAGAGCACCAATTTGAGCTAAGTATTCTCCATCCTATCCACGTTCATGTTACATTTGCTCTCAGGAAATGCCTGCAACTCTGAAATTTGCAACACATTTGATGAACATGTTTTTCATTAAATTAATACATTTTACATACTTATTTTAAGGCTGTAATCATATATTGTTGAGAAAAAGCCCTACTGAATAAAGTTCTCTGTGTTTTTGAATTAAAAAGTGTAGGATTGAATGCAGGCCATGGGGCCAATATCTAATTCTAGGATTTACTGTAGGTTTTTTTAATACATTGGATTAGAAATTCGAGTGCATCGACATTTTGACCAGTCTAACTGATGCAGCTCAATGCTATGGAAAGATGGTGGTTGTAGTTTGGTGAGGCTTCCGCAGTCTTTGATGGAAAAGAATAAAAAATCTTGTAAAACTTCCAGGACTACATAGCATTGGGCCATGGCAGTTAAAGTGGTGTCAAACTACATTAATTATTTTTGGGCTCACACATTTCTAATAAACTCAGGAGGAACAAATGGTTCCCGAGAAGTTCTGCACCAAGTTTGGGCAGTTCCGCAGTCACAGTGGTAATATTTTCCATTGTTGAGCATTAATGGAGAAGTACATTACAAGAAGAGAAAAAAATCAAATATGTGCAGCAATGTCTGGGATGTGAAATCATAGAATCACAGAATGGAGGCTCCTTCTTTGGATGGCTGGATGGCCATCTGTCAGGGGCGCTTTGGATGTGATTTTCCTGCTTTTTGGCAGGGGGTTGGACAGGATGGCCCACAAGATCTCTTTTAACTCATTATATGAATTGGAAAGTACCTCATGTGCTATCCAATTCAGTCATTCCATCAGAGGATATCTACAGCTAAAACATTTCTGAGAACTGGCAATCTGACCTCTGCTTAAAGAATTCCAAGAAAGAAGATCCCACCATCTTCTAAGCCTATTTTACTATTGAACAGCTCTTATTGGACTTTGACCACTATCTGTGAAACACCATGCAGAGTCTCATATGGTGGATAATTAATTACTCCAAGGAGCAAGATATCTTTTAGCCTGTGGCTGTGACCTAACTTGGACCACCTGGTCATAACAAAATGGTCAGTCCTCTAATATTATCTTTTGTAGATGAAGGAAGCTTGACCTTATGATAGTTTCAGAAGCAACCCTCATTACTGGAGCTAATTAAACTTGAAGCTAATGAGGAAGGATTACTTTTTAGAGCTTAAGAGAAAGCCAAAACAGATATTATAGGTCAACTATTCTTCTAAACTGCCCCATTTCAGGAACAACCAATTTTATCAGCTTTTGCTTCTCTCCATGCAGCATGAGTTCTGATGGAAGAGAATTCAAAATAGAATTGCAGTATTGACCCCATCTATCGCTTGATCAGCAATCATTTTGCATCAGCAAAAGGTTAATAAAATGTTTAAGGAAAGAAATGTAGTGTTTATCTACATACAGTGAAAACGCAGATGTATAGCTAAGAAATTAATGAAGTAGGTTAAAACTTTTAAAAAATGAAGTAGTATGCCCTCCACATGTTTCTTTCCACTCTTCGTGCAGCTTTAATTTTGAAAAATAAAAAAATAAATTAAAAACACTAGGTAAGAAATTACAGTAGCAATTTTAGAAATCACCATAAACAATGATATAGATGACAATTCTGAAGAAAGGTTTACTACAAAACATGCTTTAGAATAGGATTCAAATCCCATAGGTAATGTCAACCTCAAAAGGCTCACATATTTTTTCAGTGAAAATTTGGATTTCCAGGGATTTTTCAAATAAAATATTCCATGGTTTCTTTATATCAGTGTTTCTCCTGAAGATTGGGACACATGCAAGGGTGAGGGAGAGCATGTGAAGCTGGAGGGAAGCTTGCACCAGCGAATCCCTTTAAAGCATGGGGTTTCTGTGTGGGATGTTTGGTCCAATTCTATCATTGGTGGGGTTCAGAATGCTCTTTGATTGAAGGTGATCCCAACAACTACAACTGCCAAATGTCAATGTCGATTTTCACTAAACTCCACCTGTGTTCACATTTGGGCATATTGAGTATTCGTGCCAAGTTTGGTCCAGATCCATCATTGCTTCAGTCCACAGTGCTCTCTGAATGTATGTGATTTACAACTCCAAAACTCAAGGTCACTGCCCACCAAACCCTTCCAGTATTTTCTGTTGGTCATGGGAGTTCTGTGTGCCAAGTTTGATTCAATTCCATCGGTGATTCATAACAGTATAAAAATAAAGTAGAAATGAAAATAATTTGATGGCTGGGATCACCACAATATGAGGAACTGTATTAAGGGATCATAGCATTAGGAAGATTGAGAACCACTGGTTTATACAGTTGTTGTTAAATGTTTCTTCCCCTTGCCCCATTCCCATTATGTCCTTTAAAAAAGATTGCACCTCTAAGGATTTGTCTACACTAGCCATAAACCATGAATTAGGCCAGAAGAAGCTCCTAGATGTCCAATTGATGTTCACAAGTACAGGGTCACTTGGTTGCACCTTGAATACATTGCTCAAAATATCAGTAATATCCTAAATTTGACATCTTTTAAAATTAAGCTTTTATTCAAAATGATATATGTGATTTATAGTTATGTGAGGTTAGATGTAAATGTGTTGGTATGGCTTAGACAGCCAGTTTGGTGTTGAGGTTTGAAGGTTCCAATAGACCTCAGGGAAACCAGGATTCAAACCCCTGTTCACCCATGGAAACTCACTTGGTTATAGCAAACACAAGACATACACTTTCTGCTTCAGAAGAAGGCAATGGCAAACCTCCTCTGAAGAAATTCTGCCAAGAAAATTCCATTATAACATAACATTGTCTTAAAGAGCCATGAATTGGAAATGCCTTGAAGGCAAACAGTAACAACAAGGTTCACTAATTTTATGAACATGATTGAGTTAGGATGGAATGAGACATCGGTTGTTGGCTAGCATATTCTTTTTGCCTGCTTCTGGTGGTAAACATGCTTTGAGATAAATAAGCAAACTTTAAATGATAAAAGGTAGCAATAAATCATGGTGTTTATTCCAAGTTTCCAGAATATCTGCTCATAAAGAACAGTATTGGTGGCTGCAGCATTATTATTATTCAACCCCCAGGCTGAGTGCTATATTTTACTGCATTTTTGCCGAAGTGCTGTTTAGCAGAATGGTACATACCAGCACTATTAAGTCCAAGCAGTTTTATGGTAGTTTGACCACTTGAATGCTATGATATAAATAATCCTTTTGAGTAGTAGTTTACTGAATTGTTTTTTGCTATTCCTATCATACAAATTGAAGAAAGACCCATGAAAAATTGCTATCCTAGTACTGATCAAATGCTCTGTTCTTGAATTGTTCATGCTACGTTATTTCAGGAAGAGAATGCTCATTAGTTTTTAAAATACAGGTATGAATGCAATCAAATGCTTTCTCCAGGAAAACTGCTTGCAGATTGAATTATGCCTCAACCCCAAAGTTTCTCAAACACCAGGAGTTGTAATCATGTAATTTTTCTTGATATTGCTGAACTGTAACTCCTAGCAATTATAGTGAACTGGGGGGAGGGGGGGGGGTGTCCTGGGAACTTCTGTTCCACAATGTTTGAATAATGGCAAGAATACCAACCTTGTCATACACCCTTCTTTTCTGCTCCAGAGGTTTGGCAGATGCTCTGGTACATGTTGGGGACTGAGGAGGAGATGGAAGGATATTCTGACCAATTCTTTGCAAAATGTCCTCAGAAGCACTTTAATGACCTGTTGGGTTGTTTGCCCCTCATTATCCTCTAAAGCCCTCCTGTTACATACAGTCTACCTCTGTTCATGTCCAGTGTTTATTTATTTTAAATTTTAATATATCACATCTGGCCCGGCCATGGTTTTAAATATTGCTCATGTGTGAGTTATATTTATTTATTTATTTATTTCTTAGGCTTCTAGGCCGCCACTCCCGGGAGGCTCGGGGCGGCTCACAGCAAGTAAAATACACAGTAAAACAACGTTAAAATAAAAACACTCAATAAAACACACAATAAAACATCAGATTAAAATGCAATATGCTGTACGGCACAGCAAAATGCAGTGGAGCAACAACAACATCGACGGGCTATGCGTGCAGGCATCTAGAGACCAAAGGCCTTCTGAAAGAGGAACATTTTGCATGCCCGTCTAAAGGGCAGGAGATCTTGGAGGGCTCGGGTTTCGGCCGGGAGAGCGTTCCATAGCGTAGGAGCAATTACAGAGAACGCTCTCCTCCAGGTTGCAGTAAGCCTACAAACCTTAGCAGATGGAATGACCAGCAGGTTGGTGTTTTCTGACTGTAGTGATCTCATAGGGCAATATGGGGAAAGATGGTCCCTCAGGTACGCTGGCCCCAGACCGTGCAAGGCCTTAAAGGTGAGTACCAACACTTTGAAGGTGATCCGGTGCTCAATTGGGAGCCAGTGCAGATCCTAATTGTATTGTTTTATTATTTGCTGCTGTGTTATTTTATTATGTGTCATTGGGCTTGGCCTCATGTAAGCCGCCCTGAGTTCCCTCAGGGAGATGGTGGTAGGGTATAAATAGTTTTATTATTATTATTTTATTTATTATTATTATTATTACTGTGGAAGTCTGCTATCTTTAACATATAGACCACATCAGCTCTAGTTTCTGTTACAGAACATATGCCATTCAGTAGTCGCCATCTGTTCACACACAGAAAACCATATTTAATAATCTAGAGCTGATGCGGTAGTAATATTTTGTGGGTAGTCAGCCTCTCCTCTCCCGACATCCATTTTGCCTTGTCACTGTAAGAGTTTCACGAGACCAGTTGCTCTCGTTGCCACGTAATTTCAGGGCAATTGTGTAGTAATGGAGAGGCTGCAGACCATATTTTCCTTCTTGTGGACCACTAGTGGTCCACGGACCACAGGTTGGGAACCACTGCTTTAGGGACATTATTACACAAGGTCTGGCTTTGCAAATCTATCTAGGTGCTGGTGCAACATGGTCACTTTTCTTATTGCACAAATCTGTTCCTTAAGTGCTAGAAGAAAATTGGAAGCATTTTTAGCATATACTGACACTGCAGGGATTTATTGCCTTACAATCTATGGATGTCCTCTGTTTGTCCAAATTGTGTGGGGGTGGGGGGCAGGATAAAATCCCACCTTATCAGCTTTGAACTAGAATATATGGCAATATGGACTCAGATGTCCCAGTTCAAAGCAGATATTGTGGGATTTTCTGCCTTGATATTCTGGGTTATATGGCTGTGTGGAAGGCCCCTCTGTGAGTTCAGAATCTCACAAAACTGGGGCTTCGTAATTACTGTCTCTTGAATAGGTTTATGGATAAAAAGAAAATATGCCTTTTGCAATGACAAGCCTTTCCCTTGTTTGTGTATTCTGCAAGGGAGAGATCTATGTCTCATTGTCAAATCAGCTCATGCTATAGGTTACAGAGGTTAAAAATGATGCCTCTTACATGTCCACAGTAACATGTAAGAGTTCTAAACTCACTGCTAAAGTGCTTTTGGTTTACCACACCACCTTAAATTATTTTTAGCACAGATTCAAAGCACTTTCACACCTCTCTCTCTCTCTCTCTCTCTCTCTCTCTCTCTCTATATATATATATATATATATATAGGGTTCAATATATATATATATATATATATATATATATATATATATATATACTCCATTGGTGTAACATAAAATGTTATCCTACAAAATCTCCAGATGTGGTGGGGATTGTTTGGAAGTGAGTATAGAACTATATCAGGCCTTTCCCTTCATGGCTGGGGAGCTTTAAACTTCTGCTACCCGCCACATATGTCCTGGCTCTATAGGTTGCACATTCTTATCTGGAAATTGAAAGTACTCCAAAATCCAAAACTGATTACATGAGGGGTTACGGTCATGACACCTTCGTTTTTTGGTATTTCAATGTATAAACTATTAAGAATATTGTGTATTTAAATTACCTTTAGGTTTATGAGGTTTATATAAATCATAAATCCCTTTCTTATTAAGACTTGGGTCCCATTTCCAAGAAATCTCATTTAATACATAGGTGCAAATGTGAGTATTTAAAATCCACAAAAAAATCAAAATCTAAAATAATTCTGGTCTCAAATATTTCATAAAAGGATGCCGAACTTGTATATATAATGTAGTTTTGCAACACTTAGTAAAGGCACTGAAGTTTTTCGCCTTTAGAACAGCCATATTTTTCTCTGAACTGTTGACTCAGGTGTTCAAACTAAATAGCTATTAGCATAACCAAATAAACAAGTATCTTAAACAGCTTGCATAAAATGTTATCCTACAAAATCTCCAGATGTTCACAGATTCCTTTGGGAAAAATAGAATACCTGCAGAAAGAACTTCAAAAATATTTCATTTAAATACTGTCTTCAATGGCAACAGCTTTTTATGAACCTCAGCTCCCCATCCCCATTTATTTTAAATGTGTCTCATCTTGTAGACAGCCCAGCCACAGAATAACAAGCAAGTCAACTCCAGTCACCCCACAGAACACAGTGCTACCAGTTGGCAGAAATACTTCTGAATATGCGTCACTACAAAAGAACTGTGCAAATGTGATGATTCTTGAAGTGTGATGTAGCTTTTCCCAGGAAGAAGTAGTCAATGGTGAAATAAGAGAGAGAGATAGAGAGAGGGAAAAAACACTTTCTGGATCTTTATCAGAATTCATTATAATTAGACCAGGAAGTTGAGTGCAAATGTTTGTGTAGTTTGCCAGAACTTTATCTCAATCATACAGTTACCTATTATTTCCAAAGATTTCTTTGATATTTTTGTCTGTCTGCATTTACATCCACCTTTATCCCATGCTTCACTTTCTTTTTTCCTATTTCTTCTATTTTTGATATAATTCTCCTAGTTCATAGATGTTTCCAGTGGAAAAGTAAGTACCAGTTCAGAGAATTCTATGTCAACAATCTTACAGGATAGCAGGTGTGATTGGAAAAGGTTCTAATTGAAAAATGCCGAATCAAAAATAACTCAAAGGCTGCAATCCTATATATACACTTATATGGGAACAGGCCTCAGAAGGATATTCGTTGGAATAGGCAGATGTATATTTATTGTTATAATAATAATAATAATGTTATGTCTTCACCAAGTCATTTCAGATTAAAACAGCAGATATGAGCCGTAGAAGGCTCTGACTTGAGACTTCTATGTCTTCAAGTCATTTCTAACATACGAAGAACCTAAGGAATTGGTGACAAACTTGTGGCCCTCCTGCTGTTTTGGACTTCTGCTTCCAGAATTCCTGGCCATTGGATGAGCTGGCAAGGGTTTCTGGGAGTTGGATGGCCAAACATTGGGAGGGCCACAAGTTTGACACCTCTGCCCTAAAGCAACCCTGACACAAAGTTTTCTAGGAAGAATTTGTCTACCATCGAGACCAAGGTACAGTCACCTTGGCCCCTTCTACACTGCCATACAATTGAGATTATCAAAGCAGATAATCCACATTATCTGCTTTGAACTGGATTATATTAGTCTACCTTGCCATATTATCCAGTTCAAAACAAATAACCTGGATTTTATATGGCAGTGTAGAAAGGACCCCAGTTTCCATGAAACAGTGAAGATTTGAACCTTGGTCTTCACAATGTCCTAGTCCAGTGGTTGACAACCTTTAGTCCTGTAGGTATTTTGGTCTTCAGATCCCACAATTCCTAACAGTTGCTCTAAAATACCCGGAGGATCAAATGTTGAGAACCACTGTTCTATCCCAGTGCTCAGGCCAGTACAGTACTTGTTCTTGTCTCACAGGAATTTGCATAATTTCATAGAATCACAGAATAATACAGTTGGAAAAAACCACATGGGCCATCTAATCCAACCCCCTGCCAACCAGGAAAAGCATAAAAGTGCCCCTGATAGATGGCCATCCAGCCATCTTATTTTCAATTACATAGAGTTGTTTTCCATTGGTATCGATTCTTCCATATATCTATATACGTACATAGATAAAGTTCCCTGATATGAGTTTATGATGATGATAAAATTACAACATTTTGGATAGCTAACATTCAGGTAATGATTAAAGTTTCCAATCACTTGTACATGTTTAAATCAACCACAGGGGGCTGGTGTTTCTTATCCATGCCTGCCAATCCAAACTCTCTCCTCTTTAGGTATATTGAATGCTGCATTAAGTTTTAAGAGCTGATTCAATAACACTTTATGAATGATTATTATGGGTTGATAGTAAGTCTTAAGAAGCCAGCTTATGAATGACTTAATGTATTGAAGTTTATTACCAATCTAGCTAACCTATTTGACTTTTGTTTTGGGCAGGATTGTAAAACAATGACTGACACATAGGTTCCAAAGAGAAATAGCATAAGGCAAAGGTATTCCACCAAGGGAGAAGTCCAGTCATACAGATACCATTTGTGGAATTTTCACCACATGAAAAAAGCATTAGCTACACTTCATCAACACCTTAGAAGATTCAGCATATCTGGCAATTTATTGGTGCTAGAGAGGGGAATATGTTGTACAAGCTATCTTGTACTTGTTATAGTTGTCCTTTTGTGGAAACCAATAGCCTTAGTCCAACTAGAATAGATTTGTTGAACAAATTGCTGAATGGAAGATCAAGACTTATACAAATTCCATAGTTGTGGATTTACTCAAGTTAGACTCACAATGGGATTTAGACTGTTCACTATATGCCTGCCATTGTAGTCAGAATGAAGCAATTAGAACAGCATGGGAACTTAATCAGTGTGAACAAGAAGCTGACAGACTAAGAGAAGTCCCTGAATTCAAATCCCAGATCAGTGAGCCATCTGTATTTACCTGCCTATCTACTTACCTGCCCACTCTCAGACAATTGTGAGAATAAAATGGAAAAAAAATGAGTGCCTATAGGCTACAATAAATGAATGTAAACACATTTTATAAGACACTTTAGGCAAAAAAGGAAAGAGGAAAGTGATGGAAGTTAAGAATTGTGAGTAGGGAATGCATTAACATTTGCTTAGATTTGACTGTAATTGTAGAGTGAGCGAGAACCTCACTGAAAAGGTGGAAAGGGAAGAAATTCAAGGCAATAATGAGAATCTGGCACAAATTGTGATGGAATTATATTCCTTCATGCATTGTACACATGAAGGAAGTGAGGTCTTTACATTCAAGAGGCAGCTGAATGTACTGCTCCCCTGCCATGTAAACAGTTTTGCCTGCTGCCATTAGTTATGAAATGTGTCAGTGGCTGCCAATTATATGTTGGACAGCCCACTTCCATAATACAGGCAGACCCTGGGTTACAGATAAGATAGGTTCTGTAGATTTATTCTTAAGTTGAATTGGTGTGTAAGTTGGAACAGGTACATTTTTTAGTGTAACTCCAGACAATTTTTAAAATTTTGTATAATACAGGGAAGGATTAATGCTCCTTTAATGTTTCTTTTGCTGTCTGTGACCCTGTTCAGAAGATTTTATCTTCCTTTCTGTCCCTGTGACAACTGGATTTTGAAAATTTTGGCTTGTAGTGGAAACAAGGATTTGTGATAAAGCTTCAGCAGGCACACCTTTCCCCAAAGATAACTCTTCTAGGAGTGAATTTTCCCTTCCTAGGCATAGATTTCGTCTCGCTTCCTGTTGTCTAACTCCCTTTCTTAACTATGTGTCGTATGTAAGTCAGATTTCTGTAATTCATAGACTGTCTGTACAATGAATCTCACTGCAGTTGTGGTGACTGTCTAGATTACCTGAGTGCTTGCTCATACTTCTGTCCAGATACTAAACTGTTTGTTGAAAAATATGAAGCCTTCTGCTCCTCCTTCTTAGACATCAAGCAGGACAGCTTTAAAAACAGATTGGCCTCTGTCTTGAAAGGCATATGGCAGTCCTGATTTCTTAGTCTTTTCTGGGATCTGGAAACATATGGATTTTTCCTCTTGTAGACTTAATCCAACACTCCAGGGTTGATTGGGTGAGACCATATGCATTGGTACCCACTTCCTGATAATCATTGACCTTGTCACATGGCCTCTGGCATCGGTCCGCTTCATCGGGGTGTACGGAATCAGGCGCCCCATGCCCTGCATTGCTGGATCCAGGTGAGGGCAATCACATGGGGGAAAGCATGGAACATGCATGGAATGTGCGGCTTCCCCACATTGATTCTATGGCAACACAGAAAGCCTCCCATGTTGCTGTAGCATTAGCATGTGCTGGCTCCGCCCTCCTTTACCCACAAAAAGAAACTGGGAAGTGAAATGAAACCTCAAACCAGAAAATATTAACACAATCCTAGGCTATGTCCAAATGCTTTCTGGATACAGTAAGAAAATAAAAGGACAAAAGAGTGCTGTATGTGGCTAGTGGCAATCATGGGATTTGTCAGTTTTTGAGTGGAGGTCTTTCTTGGAACAAAACATACGTTGATTAAATTATCTGTCACTTTAGCATTCTGTAATACTTAACAGGTGAATGCTGATTAAAATGTGCAGGAGATAGAATGCATCTAATTGGCTAAAATACACGATTAATTCTGGTTGAAAATACAGCTCTTGTTTCATAGCGTGTGCTCATCTGTGTATTTCAGTGAAGTATTTAAAACCCTGCTGTTCTGTTCGGGTTTACTATACACTTGTTATGTTCGGGTCATTTTTGACTCGGATGTTATTTTGAGCCACTGTAAAGTTCTTTTTGAATACCTGTTGCATTATTATACTGTGTGTGATCATAGTTGTTCATTATCAAAGAAAAATTGAATAACAAAACTTTATTTTTTTAAATTTTGTGTTGATTAATGTAAAACAGCCTAATTTGCATGTTACACCAAAGTAATAAACTTGTGTGTGAATAATCAGCTTTTATATCTTTTACAACATCAACAACAACTTCAGGTAACTATTAGTACAACTAACTTAAAACTAAAATAAATTTTAACAGTATAAAAGCATTTTGAAAAAAATAATAAAAAATAATCAGATTTTTTTAAAAAAAATCAGTTTTTCCCCCAAAAGGTTTCTGCTAATCTATTTATTCAAAGGCAAAGAAAGAAAAGCACGTTTCCACACCCCTTTCCCATCTAAATCTTTCCCCCTTCTCCAGTTTCCCCCTTCCCACCCCAATCTGTCTTTCTTCTCCAGAAACCTCCTTTCCACCTCATAGCTGCCTCATTTCCCACCCTCAGCCTAAAATTAGGTGCCTTATATTATATAGGTGTCAGCTTATACTAAAGTATATACTCAAGTTTATATGATATGTGCTTTCTCCCCTGTTACTGTTTTGCATAACAAAGGTACTATTCTGAGGCAGGGGCGGTCCTACAAGATAGGCCAAGTAGGCGGCCGCCTAGGGCGCCATCTGGGAAGGGGGCGCCATCCTGGCCGCATGGGGCGCCATCCTGGCCCTGCCAATGTTCCTCAGACAGTGCTGCAGCTGCCTGCTTTTTGACCCCGGCCTTGTGTGCTCCGACGCCGATTCTGGGCACGCGCGGAGGTTTTCACGCAGGCGCAGTTGCTCCGGAGCTGAAGTTGAGCTCCGGAGCAAGTTTGTCCAGGCCGCGCTGCCTGTATTCGACCTCATTTGAACATTTTGGCTGTTTTTCTATTTACATTTACATTGGGATCCTAATTTTGGACTTATGGGAGACTCCTATGAATTATTTGTCGGGTGATAGGTAATATATTCTGATTTTGATGCATTTACATTGCATTTCTTGTTGATTATTATACAGTTCTGCTTAATATTGTCATACAATATAATACAAATACAATATAACAATAGAATAATGATATATTTTATATTACATGTAATATTACAAACAATATTGCAGTATAGTGGTATTGTACAAAATAGTAATATATAATATTTTATTTTACTTTATTTTGGGTTATTTGAGTTTTATAGGAGTCATGAAAATATTTAGTGGAGGATAATTTTATTTAAATAAATAATTTTATTATTTTATAATAATAATAATATAATAGAATGTTACATTATATTATAATGTCAATATATTATAATTATATTGTAATGTAGTATAATATAATTATGATATAATATAGTATGAGTATAATATATTGTATATACATTGATACAATATAATACTACTAATGGTATTGTGATATTATAATTGTATATTTGTTTTACATGGGGCGGCAAAATAATGTTTTTGGGGGCACCAAAATAATGTTCGCCTACCATTTAAAATTACCTTAGACCGCCCCTGTTCTGAGGGCAGGGAGGAGTCACACACACCTGGTAATGTAGCCAGGCAGGCTATGAAAACAGTAGAAACACACTGAGGAAAAAGTCACTCTGAATAACCAGAAACTACTCACAAGGGTAGCAAAATATCAATAAACTGTAATATGTAGCAAAAAGTAAAAGGAAGGACATCCCAATACAAAGCATGGGACAATATATCTAACATCAGTAGTAATACATATCATAAGGAATAACAATCTACATGTATACAGTCATAGGTCAGATGTAATGCCTTCCAGGTGGGAGGTAACAGTACAAAATAGATGATCACAAATGGCTATTACATATCAGTCATATAGCAAAACACATGGCAATCATATATCAATCACATATCAGATATAATAACAGGCATATGAAAACACACAACAGTAAACATTCACATTACCTAGTCTGTTCACAATGAATTCAAGGCTTTGAGGTAAACTCTCTCAGCTGCTTCAGAAAACAACTATCTTCAACAGCTTAGCAATTTCTGACTGAGGAAATGGGAGAGGCTAGTACTGTGTTACTGTTTTGCATAACAAAGGTACTATTCTGAGGGCAGGGAGCAGTCACACACACCTGGTAATGCAGCCAGGCAGGCTATGAAAACAGTAGAAACACACTGAGGAAAAAGTCACTCTGAATAACCAGAAACTACTCACAAGGGTAGCAAAATATCAATAAACCGAAAGAAAATGCATATGGTTTGTTCTGAAATCATTTGCATAAATGTATCCATCCATTTATGTCCACCTAAAGCAAGTAGATAACTTGATAAACAATAGTAGATGCAATAAGTAGTCTCAAAATAAACTAAAAATCCTTTGTTTTACTCAAAATATGGTATTAGATTAGTATAAAAGGCTACTGGGTCATTTTTGACCCGAACATAACAAGTGTATAAAACACAATATCTCAAAAAGTAAAGCACCGAAACAAAAAAATTAAGTACCCTTAGTATGAACCCCATACTTTAGGAAAATAGAAGGAACCACAAGTTTCAAAATCAAAAAATGAATGAATAAAATAATATCTAATTTCCAAAACGGGTCATTTTTGACCCGAACAGAACAGCAGGGTTTTACATCTTGATGTTTTTTGCGTGTAGATTTTGTTCTGAATGATCCCATATTCTGGGTGAGCCTCCCTCTCTCCAAAGACTAGTTTTCTTGTATTTTCTTGTTCACTTGTTTCACTAGTTAGCATCTCTGGTGTGAAAGGTAAAGCTATTTCTAAGAGGTGCTGAAGTTCTTTTGTGGCCTTGCTTTGACATACTTAAATATGTGAGTAATGAGAATGCTTAGAATCAATTTGCATGTGATGGATATTCAAGAATTAGGAATCCCAAATTATGGGCAATAGAGCCTGGAGATGGAAAAAAGCAAATTGTTCAGCAAGATTAATGGAGAGGGAAACTTTTATTCTAATGAAAATATACAAGGTTGACTGGAATATGGAGTGAGAAATTGCTTAAAGTATTGTAGAGAGAGGAAAATGCATATTGTGTCTCCTCTAGAGGTGTTAAAATTAAATTTCCCTGGGAGAGTTTTAGAAGCCTCCCTGACATTTGCTGAAATTGGTCTCAAATAAGAGAACGGGGAGGGACATCTCTGCTATTCAGCAGCCATTTCCTATTTCTATTAAGATACGTACGTATCATTGACATTCTTCCTATACAAAGAGTAGAGTTTAGAGCTTTGGAGGTTTTTTTTTTTCAAATAGAGCTTTAGTTCAAAAGTACTTACTCTGACAAATTTTTTTTTAAAAAAACACTTTACTTTACCTAACACTTTACTTTTCAATTTCTCAAAAGTAGCTGAAACAGGGACTGTACCCACATAGCGGAATTACAGCCGTTTAACATCACATTAACTGCTAAATGCCATGGAATTCTGCGATATAGTTATTATTTTCCCTCAGAGAAATCTGATGCCACAACAAAACCCAGGATTCCACTAGGTGAAGCCATGGCAGTTAAAGTGGTATCTGCTATAATTCTAAGTGTGGATAGTCTTAAGACCTCATAACATGCAGTGCCTGCCCCTCTCCCCCCATTTCCACACATTTCTAAAACAGTTTCCTGATGAAGCATCATAGAGCCCATCGTATGACACAAGACAGACCTCTGCCCACTGAAGTCTGTTGGGAGTAATAGAACTGGGAGGAAATGAGAGAACCCCAGAGAAGTAGGGCTTGGATTAAGAATGATGCTTCAAGTCTCCTCAAGTGTAAGCAGATTGGAGAGGACATAAAGGAACTCAGAAGTGGTTCAGAAGTGGGTCTCCTCTTGAGTACACGGATTGAGAGGGAATATAAAGGAGCCCAGAAACGGTGTCCTGAGAATACTCCAGAGATGGTTGAGGTGGGAGGAGGCAATACTGTATGATGGGTATAAGTAAATTCTCCATCTTCTTTGAAAGACGGAATCCCATGCAAAGAAAATTGTTCTTCATACAAAAAAGCCTATTTCCCTCTGCTTTTCTAACTTTCTCCCAGCTCTGTCTGATGAAGTCCTTAGGCTCTCCTGAGATTTGATCATGTATATGATTTATTATGTCCTAGTCCCTCATGGAAAAAAGGGTAGCACAGGAACTTACGACAATTGAGGTACAGCAATATGGGATTTATATCAGTTGCAGGAGTGATGCTCTCTCCTTTTAGAATAGTTACAACAAAAGTTGACATGTAAAGTTATCCAAAGATGAAGCTCTAGTGCTTTCCTGCATCATACAGAAGGCGCTGCATTTGCTTATGAATCAATTTCAAATGATAACCCACTTTCTAGTATTTATGTCAGAAAAAAGGTAACTCAGCATTACAGCTACAGTTCAAAATGAATGAAGAAATAAATTGGAATACAAATGCGATTTAGTCATATTTTCTTTTGAAAAAAGTTACTTATTTATTATATATTTATTTACTGCATTTGTTTACCACCCTTCTCAACCCTCAGATGACTCAGTTCCACTGAAATAGAAGTGGGCAGGCTTTTTCCAGTGTACCGTATTTGTGACCATTGCTTACAGTCCTTTCTTTCTCTCTTTCTGTCTTTCTGTCTTTCTGTCTTTCTGTCTTTCTGTCTGTCTGTCTGTCTTTCTTTCTTTCTTGGAAAGTTGTTAGGAAGCAAAAACCAATTGTGTGTGTAACGGCACTGGTCTTTTAACTACCATTTCTAGTTGTACAGCTGTAGAATATACTGCAATTGGTTTTGCAAATTAAGGGTAAATTGATAACATCTGGCAAGATTTCTCTTGGATTGGTTTGCTGCTACTGCTGTGTCATCAAGGAATTCCCAAGAAACTTCCACAGAAACCTGAAACAATTCGAAAGCCAGTCCCATAATGGATGAAATACTTGAATTCAAAGTTATCCAAAGATGAAGCTCTAGTGCTTTCCTGCATCATACAGAAGGTGCTGCATTTGCTTATGAATCAATTTCAATACAATGGGAACTTTGTTAGAAGTTAATTTTAGGTGAAAGCCAGAATTTGTGTGAAGTTTTCTGCTTCAGATCAATTTCCAGAATTTTGTGCATCCCATGTACTCACACCTGGGAAGTTGCCTTGAGAAATCTGGGTAGATAATGGATAGGTCCACTGACAGGGGATTTGAACATATCTCTACACTGTGGAAACAAACAAACAAATAAATTCAGCTGCAATTCCAAACAACCTGTGTTAGACAACAACAGTTATTTACAGCAGACAATATTATTAAATTTGAATGTATTGGTAAATAAATAAATAAATAAATTAATATTGGTTACGGGTAGATGCTTATGTTTCAAGAGTCATCAATAAACTCTTGGTTTTTTAAATTTTCTGACAGTAATTGGGACAATAGAATAGTGAAAACTGTCAGCGAATATGCAAAACATTTCCGGATTACAAGAAGAAAAGATGCTAGCAATAAATAGCAGGATAGTATTCAGATGCAGAATGTCTTATCTTTATGTAACACAGTTTGAAAGATGGCAATGGTGGTAGATAAACATAAAAGATGCTATGAAATTGTGGATGAATAGAGCAATATCTTTTAAACAGTAAACAGTTGGAACACAAGACTGTGAAGAAATGCAGGAATTATTACTTAGGAAAGATAACTCCTGCTTCTGAATGGAAGATTGTGTCAGAATATGGTCTGGACTGATAGGAATGATAAATCAAAGAGGGTGACATTATTCCCACTTGAAGGTTCTTCCCTCTAATACAAAGTTTGTTGGAAAAGCTGAAATTGTTTTGGAATATACATGAACTAAGGTGCAGATTTTGGTGTGTTATATTGCTTTAACTAAATGGGATTTCCTCTTCTTTATATTACTCTATGGCTGCATGATTTTTCAAGTTTACTTTGCACAGTATTTCAGGTTTATGTTTTGAAAACTTAACTGTAGGGACACCTAATCTGAATCCTGTTATACTTGGATAGAACATCATCTATCTGTTTTTGTGATCTCTCTCTCTCTCTCTCTCATATATATGTATATATACATGTATTGTATAGTACAGCTCAAACTACTTGATTTTCTGCTTGCTTTCCCCTGAGCAAATAATATAAATGATGATGAATTCCAGGGTTTTATTTTCATGTCAAGAGCGACTTGAGAGACTGCAAGCCACTTCTGCAAGGAAGTTGCCCAGGGGATGCCTGAATGTTTTGATGTTTTACCATCCTTGTGGGAGGCTTCTCTCATGTACCCGCATGGGCAGCTGGAGCTGACAGAGGGAACTCATCTGTGCTCTCCCCGGATTCAAATATCTGACCTGTCGGTCTTTAGTCCTGCCGGCACAAGGGTTTAACCCATTGCGCCAATGGGGGCTCTGATTCCAGTAATAATGTATTCTCTCAATGTCACAAGAGAAATGAGGAGACTTCTCTTTTCAATTGTGGAAGATAACAAAGATAGCATTCGATGAACTAGTTGTACAGTAAAATCAGCAAATAAACTGTTTTTAATGGAGTTTAAAGGTCTTCTGATTTCATAACCTACAGAGTCAGCTACTTGTGATTTTGACCTATGGAAAAGATCTTATGTTTTGACTAGAGAAAGACAAGATATTTTTATTGACTTCAAAGATGCCTTCCCTTTTTTGCTTAGATATCAGCTTTAATCCTGCCCTGGAAAGACAGCTATTGGTGTTCATGGCTAGTCTTCTCCACTTTCTTCCATGGTCATATCAGAAGCAACAGAATCTTGTAGAGAACATTAGTAGTGTTCATGGCAAACCCTGTCAACACAAACAACTAATTTATATTAAAACTTGTAGGAATTTAATGCGCAAATTGAATTCAGACATCTCTTTTAGTTCACTTAATAGTTTCAATTGTTATTAGCTCAGTCAGCTCTTTGTGTTTAGAAGACAGACAAGTTTAATTTAAATCCAGGTGCATTCAGCAGGTGTTTGAAATTAGGAGTTCCTTCATCCATGTTTGTAGTCTATACACTTGTTGAACAGATTGTGTCAGCAAGTATAGCAATGATACATCTCAAAGCATCCTTCTACGTGTGGCTAAAATATGGCATACAATTTTGCGAGTTGCCAGTAAGTGAAGTGCTTGAGAAAAGCAGTATTCAATTCCACAGGATTTTTGAGTAATTCTGTGTAAGCACCATCATATTTGACTTCAATTGACTCCTTCTACCTTTGTCTGCTTTCCAAAAGCAATCACTGGCCTTGCTAACATAATGACTTGTGTGCTTTCATTTACCTGTTTTGTGCTTTCCAAAGATTCTCTTTGACCTAAACAAAACTGGAAATGGAGAAGTACCTCATTTATATTTTGTAGTTCAATTCCCAGGGGCAACAAATATATATTTCTCATTAACTTCCATACTCCTGGAGGTTTTTTATGAATTGGATCCTCTCAGTGAAATCTGACTTTTTGCAGTTAACTTAATTTGCTCTCTCTCTCTCTCTCTCTCTCTCTCTCTCTCTCTCTCTCTCTCTCTCTCTCTCTCTCTCTCTCTCTAAAGCAGTAACATGAACATGATTCTGTCATACTGTCATATGACATTTATTTGTCAAACATAATGGTCCATCTGAAATACAGGCTTGCGAGCTTCATGTGATAAAGTCCTAAGCATGTCTGGTTTCACATGGGTGAGTTGTTGTGTTATCTTTGAAGGTTTTTTGTGAAATTGGTTGACAAATGTTGTGCGGAAGGAAACTGTTCAATCAAACCTATGGAAAACCCAGCCTTAACTCTTAAGAGGAAAAAAAGCGGGAAATCATTTGCTCTTTTCTGATGACATTAAAATCTCAGGGATATCACTGAAATCTCTGTAACTGTACTGGAATGCATAATTGGGTAAAGGAAGAATCAGGAATGATTGTGATGCTGAAGCTTCCAAGAAGACACCAGGAATTGCACAGGACTCTGCAACAGCATGAATCTTTGTATGAATGTCACTTCTTACAAAGTCTACATGGCAGACCTTGGAAAAAATAGTTATTTAGACAACAGTTCTCAAAGTCTTCCAGTTGGTGTGGCTCCAAAACATAGTAGTTCAAGTATTCTGGAGCTGTGATTCAAACAGCTCCAAGCTGTGTTTTCAGGCTTATCCCTTTCAGAATAATTTGCTTTTCAGAATAAATAATACATTTGTTTATTTATCCAATATTCTTTTTGTGTTTCACTGCTGCCACAGGATGCACTACAACTCCCAGTCTGAAACCTATTATTCTTACAGAAGTTTCAGCATATTAAAAGTTAGCTACAGGAATCCCTGAAGTGCAAATTGAATGAAGAGGATGTTAAATGAATAGACAATTCAAGTGCTCATTTTAAAGCATCTTACACTTTCATACATTGTTTCTCTTTCAATACTTCCACCACAGAGTGTCAGTATTCATATCCTCTTTTGTCTTGATTTTGTAAGTTTGATCTTCTAAACAAATTGATAGGCTTTTAAAAAGGTATCTAATGCCTAAATTTCAATTATAATTTTAATGGCCATTATTTCACCTTACTGGCACACCTCATTTAACAAACTATCTGAAAAAGAAGCTCTTTTTTTTTTGCAAAGTCCTGCTACACCTGCCCAGCCTCTGCTTTTTCCTCCTTATCCATTGTTTAACTTTTTTTTTGTAATAAGTAACACAAAATATCAGTAATAGGTTACAGAAGTATGTATTCAGTAAACCATGCAGTAAAATCTGAGCAGGGAAACAACGTAAGGGGCTGTCTACAGCAGGCAAGATAAATAGAACTGCCTCCAGAATTACTTACTTAGCATATAAAATGGTTAAAAGGGTTTCCCCCTGACATTAAGTCCAGTTGTATCCAACTCTGGGTGTTGGTACTCATCTCCATTTCTAAGCCGAAGAGTCAGCATTGTCCATAGACACCTCCAAGGTCATGTGGCTAGCATGACTGTATGGAGCACCATTACCTTCCTGCCAGAGCGGTGTCTATTGATCTGCTCACATTTGCATGTTTTCAAACTACTAGGTTGGCAGAAGCTGGGACTAACAGCATGAGCTCACTCCGCTCCCTGGATTGAAACCTGTGACCTTTCAGTCAACAAGTTCAGCAGCTCAGTGGTTTAACCCACTGCGCCACAAGGGGCAGGAGCTCACATATGCTCATGTTCACTAAGCAAAACCAAAATAAAAACTGAACATTTATACAACAGGATATGAGCCAAGGTTGTTCTATTTCAACCAGTAATCCATTCCTGAACAAAGCAGACACTTGTGGCAGGCAGGAAAAGGAAGACCTGACCCCATGTACCACTTCACTTACCCTGTGGATGTGGCTCATTTTCCTCTTCTTGTGTGCCATAAATGCCCTTTTCATCTAGGCCAGGGGTCTCCAAACTAAGGCCTATAGGCCAGATGTGGCCCTCCAAGTCATTTACCTGCCCCTGCTCTAAACTTTAGACTTGGGGTCACTTTAAGTCTGAAACAATATGAAGGCACACAACAACAAAAATCCTAATTAACTTGACTATCTCATTGCCCATTGAAATACTGTACTGGGAAGTTCTTCCTCCTCTTCTTATTTGCTATGTTTCTGTTTTCTTTCATGTGACCATTCTTTGCTCTAAACAGACACTTGTGGAATGCAGGAAGAGGAAAAGGAACTGGAATATGCAGGATAAAGTGAAAAGTGAATGGATGGACAGGGCTGACTCCTCCTTTTCCTCTGGGAACCACATTATTGTCCCCCCTCTCTCCCCAAGATCACAGCAGCATCCAATTTACCCCCTTAGAGATATTAGTGTTTATTCCCATTTTAGCTGAGCCGATATCCTCCATGAAAGTGGATGGATTACAGTATATCTGTTTACTTAAGCAAGACTTACTTGATATGCTCTTTTCTTTTCATGTCCAGGAACATTAACTGAGCTTTACTTGTATAGGAAATGGTGGAAAAGAGCAAATGTTTTAGCCTCTGTATTTGGGCTACTAGTGTATTCAATGGAGAGATAATTCAAGTACTCTCTGAAAAAGGAGGTGCATGAATTCCTGCTGTGATATAGTTCACGCACTTTTCTTTTTGGGGTGACACTTGATTTCTCCATTTACACTTTGTCATCTTAGTGCAAAACCAGGTCAAATGTGAATTGTGCAACTTCTTTCTGATATTTCTTGTAAAATGGGAATGCTGGAGCTGTCTTGCCACTTTCAGATTGAAATTGGTTTGGTTTCCTTTACTTCTACAGAGTGATAATTATAGGACTGTGCACATATTCATTTGGACTGAAACTGATTCGGAAAATTCGGTGATTTAGTTGCTACATCCTTGAAAACATGATGAGGGGTCGGGAAGGCTGGCCAAAACAAATCAAGAAGGGCTGAATCTTTAAGTTACTGGAGATGATAGGGTTAACTGTACCTGAGGCAGAGGCCTGCCATGGGGGGCTCCTTCTCTGTACCTGAGGCAGAGGTCTGCCCCAGGAGGCCTTCTTCTTCTTCTTCTTCTTCTTCTTCTTCTTCTCTTCCCTACCCTACCCTACCCCACCCTGGGCAGCATCCTTCATTTCTTCTGGAAAACTTCCTTAGGCCCCTCCTCCAGAGAGGGCCCTGCTGGGAACTTGCTTTCCCAGCAACACCTGCATGGGGTGGGCATTGAAAATCCTCTGAGCTCCACCCAGGGCATAATGGGAATTGAAGTTTTTATCTCAATTTCTCAGCCAATAAAAGGCCTGGTTGTGTCCATGCTTTGGCTGAAAACAGACACAACCAGCAACCACAATTCCCAGAACCCTCTGTTTGTCTTATTTTCAAAAATAATTAAACAATTTAAATAATTCCAAAAAATTGGTAGATTGGCAAATTGTTATGAAACTTGGCAGGCCTGTATGCGGTCTACAACTGAGGTAGGTTTCATGCAGATTGACCTAAAAACGACTGAAAAATTAGCCTCTAAAGTTTCTCCATTGTAGCCAATGGGCCGAATCTTTCCCGAATTAAAATGCCCCCCCCCCCCCCATTTTGGCAATTTTCTGGTAAACAGAATGAGGGGTTAGCTGAAAATAGAACTGGAAAATGGCATGGTTTTGTGCAGATGTAACAAGATTTTAATGTGATTACACATATGATATACTTTTGATGGTTAGCAATGTTATATTCAGTCTCGATATACTTCTGATATGATCAAAAATATACAATTTTGTATTATTTCATTTTTGAAGCAATGTGATGGATTATTAAGTTAGGTCTCCCAATAAGAGATTGATGATTCTTGCAGCATTTGATTTTTACTAGATGAGCATCAGTGCCAGAAGAATCAAGACTCAATAACAGTATATTCCCACACTAAATGAAATAAATCGCCATTAAAAGCACTGAGCCAGTACTGATATTTTTTTTAAAAAATGTTTTGTTTACAAACTGAAGTTAATCATTTTGAAAAATGTTGAAATACAGCTAAAGTACTGCAAAAGAATACTACTAGAACAGTGTTTCCCAATCATTGGTCCTCCAGGTGTTAAGGATACAACAGTTTACCAGCTGTTAGGAATTGTGGGAGCTGAAGTCCAACACCTGGAATTGATGTACAGCATGGTACATAAAAATACCTTTTGCCGCCAACCAGTCAGCCCTTAAAAGCCTGCCAAAACAAAATTCATCCAGTTATTAACAGCTGGTAAACTGGCAGGGATTTCTTGTAGTTGAAGTCCAAAACACATGGAAGACCAAAGGTTGGAAACCATTGCACTAGAAGGGCTCAAAGACAATCCAAACCTCTCATGAAAAATGAGTCTCTCGTACCATACTTTATATGTATTTGGCATATTTACAAGATTACAATATATCTGGTTGGCATCTAGGAAGAGACAAATTGACTT
Organism: Anolis apletophallus; assembly: GCA_030556195.1. Lineage (NCBI taxonomy): Eukaryota > Metazoa > Chordata > Lepidosauria > Squamata > Anolidae > Anolis > Anolis apletophallus. The sequence continues at coordinate 184,818,059 of JARBWK010000003.1, read as the reverse complement.
TCCACAACCTGATGAAGATTGCAACTCCAAGAAGCTCTTAGGTGGCTGGGCACTTCTGCAAATTAGGCAAATCCATCTGGAGTACAGCAAGCCGGAGAGGCTAATACAGAAAATTTCCTTGTCCTATACAGTGTCCTTCTGGTTAAACTGGGTGCCTTTTATACTTGCTACTCTCTAGTACCTTCCCTTCCTTTTTCTTCTGATATGCCAGAATGCCATTGATACTTTTTGTTGTTCTATTAATTGTATGACATAAATATGTATTACTGTTTTATTTTTTATTGTTGCTTCATTTATTATTGAAACCTATTTCAGAACTGCATTGTAGTGCATCTACACTGTGGTGTATCTACACTGTGTGTATGATGCAGTTTGACACAGTGCCATGTCTCAATGTTATGGAACCATGGGAGTTGTTAATTTACAAGGCCTTTAGCCTTCTCTGTTGAAGAGTGCTGAAATACAACTCACTGAAATACAAATCCATGATTTCTTAGCAGTAAGCCATGATGATAATAATAGCATTATTATGCCGGGGGGGGGGGGGGAGTTGTTGTTTCTTCTTTTAAAAAACAAAGCCTTACCTCCAAAAGGGCAGCAGGAGTAGGAGGGAATATCCAGCTCCATTTATGTTTGTTTGTTTCAAAACTCTAGAGTCATTTGGGGCTGATTCTCCCTTCCTTCTCTTTTCTCTGAAGACAAGGCAGTTTAAAACTATAAAATGAAGATATCTGGAGTTGCACTCTTCCTGCCTCTCTCCTTCATTTGAGACAAGGCAGTTTTCAAAACCTGAAATGGAGTTATTTGGAGAGAGGAAGAAGGAGGGAAGATCTGAATTCCAGAGACTTCCATTTTAGGTTTTTTAAAACTGCCTTTCCTCGGAGGAAGGAGAAAGCAGAAAGGAGAGAAGAGTAGCACTTCAGAGACCACCGTTTTATAGTTTTTAAATTGTCTTGCCATTGGAGAAGGAAAGAAGCAAGTAAGGAAGGGAGAATCAGCCTCAAATAGGGGTGGAACTATAATGCAAGGAAAGCAAACATATTTATTTATTTATTTATTTATTTATTTATTTATGGCATTTGTAGCCCGCCTTTCTCAGCCTTATGGCGACTCAAGATGGCTTACAGAATTTAATGCCATACATTCATAAAAATACAGTTAAAAGCATTCAACTTAATATTATTAAAAACCATATAAAATCATTAAAAACATATGATTACCAATGTCGTCCTGTTAAAATCATTATCCAGCAGCATCGTCTAGCCATTCTGTGTTCATTCTTCCTATTTCATAATTATTTATTCCACTGCATTTCCAAACACTTTTTCAAAAAGTTAAGTTTTTACTCGTTTCCTGAAGGTCAGGAAATTTTGGCACCCCAAGAATGGGTGTGTGACTGTTATGCAGTGGCAAAGATTACGCGATGAAATGTGGTATATTCAGGGGTAGCCGTTTTGGTCACACAACAAAACAAAGCCCAACATCCACAAAGGAGTAATTGTTTTATTGACCAACCAACACATACAAGTAACATCATCCAAGCTTTGAAAGCTCCACTGGTTTCACGAGGCAAACGTTGTTAAAAATAAAAGAAAATGAATGATGTCAGACTCATAGGGCCACATTGTGTATCAGATTTTGTTTCTGTCGTTTGGTTAGTCTTGAAAGATCTTGATACGGTTGGAGACTTTTCTGTTGGCCATGTGGGTACCAAGACAAAGGACAGTAAAATCTAAACAGTTCTCACAGTTTATGCAATTTATGCTATTTGTGCACAAACCGTTCTCAAGAATGTAAACATAATCTCTTGTATTAAAATATATATATTGCCTGTCTTGAGAAAATTGTAACAGTTTCTCATTTTCACATGCCCAAGGTCTTCCCCAGGTAATAACCCTCTTCATAAAATGCTAAAGATTGAAAATCTGAAATTGATTATATGCAAAATTTATTCTATCTCTCTAACCTATCATTCATTGCATGAAGGGGAATTAGATAATCCCAAAGCAACTTTCAAGACTATTTTGATTTATCGGACATATCCATGGAAGACTGTGGTGAATTAGGTCTGCATTTTTATGCTTCTTTCAAATGTTGGTTATACAGCTAAATGTTTAAAATAGTCATGCAGTAACCTTTCATATGCGTAGCCACGTATGAGGTCCTCATAGCAGACAAAGTGGAACCATATAACTGTAGCTTAAAATGGTATCTAGTTAGAGAATAGATGTTGTTCTGAATTCTGGTTCAGCATAGCACTTCATTCTGGTTCACGATAGCACCTTTCACCTCATAATTGTTTTTACATTTAATATTGCACTTTTAAGTAATTGCATTTTTCTCTTGCACATGCTGAAAAATTCTGGTAGGAATACAACATTAAAGAAAATTTCATGGCTATTTTATGTATTTGTTCATTTCCTTTGAAAATGAGAAACATGTGGATGAGGTCCCATGGAGTGATTCGCCACTCTCCATGGAGAATCAGTGGTGCAGTGGGGAAATTCCTGTGCCCTGTCTCGCCCACAGTGGTGCTTCCCCATCCCATGTAAGGAAGCGCCACCACATGCCCCCTCCCACTCTGGCCCCGTGGTTCCCAACAGAACACGAGAAGCCTCCGATGTTCCAAGGCAAGTGTCCTGCCATACTGTCAGGATGCTTCCTCTATGGAGCCCCACCAGAAGTTGCCGTACATCATGTGATGGCATCCAGCAGGCTTTGAGGAGGAATTATTTTGACAGCATACTAGTACATTAAATTCACCCCATGTAACGAGGTTGTATGTCATTCTAGTGCTTTATTGACATCTCAGAATCAACATATAAGTAAATGGCAAAATGATGTTTTCCTTTCTGGAAGGCTTCCTCAGTGAAAAAAAGGATTTCAGAGGGAAAAGGTATACTTCAGAAGAAAAGAAGTGTGTATCCCAGTTAAGCCTTCTAATAATTAAATGCTTGTACTTCTGTCAGTGGGCCCTGACCTCAGGAATTTCTGACAACAAAGCTTTACAATTTAAATGTAAAAATGGCACAAGAAGTTACATGAAGCCTTTCAGCTGCTCCATTAAGGTTCCAAATGTAAGCTGTTTATGCTATATTCAGAACCACAAGGTTGCTCTGATGGTTCTACTTTTGCAGGCATCACTATCTCTTTCTCACAAACTGGAACGAGTGCTACTGTAGTGCACTACGGCAATATAACTTTTTCTCCACAGTGATGCGCTTTAATTTAAAGAGGCCACAACACAATTTCCAGCTCCACTGAAGACTGTAATAAGCCCAACATTTTTGGTCTTGCATAAATTCCATGAGCTTGTTTCCCAGGATGGACAGTGTTGCAGTCTGTTGGCCTGTGCTATCTACATGCTCTTTAGTGCTCTTGTTCTGGTTTTATGCTGCTTGTTTCTTTCAAAATAATTTGTCTTTTGGAATATGAGGCTCAAGTTTATTGTGGCCCATGCACACAATTGCTCTTCATGTGGGTCAGCAGAATAAAATGACATTCAAAGCCAAGGACTTGTTAAGTCGGTCTCAGAAGGCTCTTGACAAGATCATTGAGTTCTGAGTCACACATGAGCTCTCTTAATGCCTCAGAAGAATGGTCTCAAGTGTTTGGCTGCTAAACAAAACCAATAATGAGCTCATTCACAAGGGCAGCATTTTCATCTCTTGTCACTCTTTCATTGTTAGCAGGAAAAGAGAGGGGAAACATTTTAAAGATTCATTTTCTAGTATTCCTTGCATGCACTAACTGAATATTAGGGGTCCATAAGAGGACTGCAACATTTACATTGCAATTTATATATGTTTACTCAGAAATAAGCTCTACTAAATTCACTGGAATTTATGTTCACATGGGACTGAAACCTTAATTGCTTGGATTAAGTGCTTTTGATTTATTGGACAGCAGATTTTTTTTAAAAAAATAATGGAAATATTTAGCCAGGCTGAGCAATTTTATCAGTAAAGATGGTGTCCTACTTTCACAGCATGGGATATCACTTATTAGACTGTGGGCCATGCTGCAGTATGTGTATATATTTGTTTGAAAACAAAAGAAGTATATCCTTATATTCTGAGTTCTTAATCCTTTTTGGTAGGTGGGAGGATGATTCATCTAACATCATAGAAATAGATTTCTGCTCATGCAGAAGGACTTTCCTTTGTTCCCTTCTGTATCACTAAACAACCTCAAATATTTCCTCAACTTTCTGGCAGAGATGGGGCAGAATTTAATCCATTATGCCAATGTTTTCTGTCCTGCTGGCAAATAAGCAGCATTTTATGCTATGCATTTGTTTATTTTTATTGAAGACATTTAGTATTATAGCTCCCAAGCATGTCCATTGGCACCATTGCTCCCAAGATTACTAACAAAATAGAAACAGATTAAAGATACATTGATGATTTTCAAATTTTCTTTTTCAGTAGACATGAATACGTACTGTACAATGTTTAGTCTAAATACAAAAAGGGAAATTTCCCTCTAGTAAAAACTGCTCAATGTTCATAGTGTTTTATGGTTTATTCATTGTTTTGAAAAGATTTAAAATATAGCATCATGCATTTGACCATTTACTGACATCATTTTACTAAGTCATTTTCTGGTTGTTTGGTAACAATCCATCTGGCTAAACAGTCTGATCTGCGGTATTTACTTTATATATGACTCCTTCTAAGATTTTTTCTTTGCTTGTAATTTATTCAAAATGTTGGTTACTAGTTTAAGAGAAGCTACAGCCATTACCTGTGAAAGTGAAAAAGTGGCGAATTTCTCTGGACCCTTTTGGGATGGTTGTGCTCCTTGTGGGAGACATGCCTTTAACCTTTCTCTGACTTCTGGGACACATGTTGAGGTACCAGATGCAGTTAAGTGAAGCAGCCTGGGATGGCGAATGACAAGGAGGCCATGCGAAACAGAACCTCTTCCCTCCCTCTCCTGCAAGGAGACTCAGACACTATCAGCTTTGAACTAGCTGTCTGTAGAGAGAAAGATTGGGGTTGAGTGGATGGGATAGCCAGTAGGCAACTGGGAAATGAGCAAAGAAGGCAGAGGCCAGCTTGGGATATTATCCAGTAGGATGCCATTTAGTGGAGTGGGCATTGAGGTTCCCTAAGCTTATTGTCTTGGGGACTTCACTTCCACGCCGATACCTCCTCAACAGCAGCCATGGACCTGGTGTCTACCATGGAGACACTAGGACTCTCACTTTGTAAGACCGGTCCCACGCATCAGGCCGGGCACACCCTGGATTTGATCTTCGCGCCGGGAATTAACGTGACCCTAGCCTCCATCATGGAGGTTCCATGGTCGGATCACAGGGTCCTGGAAGTCCGGCTGGGGTGGTTCCCCCTCCCGGTAAGGGTGCCGAGCCCATTTTGGTTCGCCCGAAGAGACTTATGGAACCCACTAGGTTCCTGAATGCTCTAAGGGAATGGGAACTTCCCAGCGACTCAGTCGATGGGCAGGTGGACTACTGGAACGCCAGTCTTTCCGCGGCTCTAGACGAGGTCGCCCCAGCGCGCTCTCCTCCCCCGCAGGAATCGCTCGCCTTGGTTTACCGAGGAGTTGCAGGCGATGAGCGGAGGAGGAGACAGCTAGAGGACGCGTGGCGGAGTCTCCGTGACGAGCGTCGAAATCGGCTTATAAACAGTTCAAAGAGGTTTATGAGCATGCTATCAAGGAAGCCAAAAAGGGTATTACTCTTCCCTGATAGAGTCGGCTAACTCACGCCCCAGCGCAATTGTTTAGGATAATTCGGTCGCTGACAGCAATCCCAACTGTCCCAAATGATAGGGGTTTGGCACCTTCCGCTGAGGCTTTCCAGAGTTACTTCACCGACAAGATTTCGACCCTCCTCGGGACATTCCTGCCACAGTTGATACAGTTAGTGAGCTCGAGACCCCGCCGCCACTCGGCGGGTCCACCTTCACCGTTTCCAACTGCTGGACGCAGCAGCTGTCGACAAGTTACTAGCTGCAGCCAGACCAACTACATGCTCCCTCGACCCGTGCCCCTCCTGGCTTATTAGAGCTTGCCGGGAGGGGTTACGAACCCCTGGGCACGATCATAAATAGCTCCCTTGAGCAAGGAGTCTTCCGGGGGACTAAAAAGAGGCAATGGTGAGATCGCTGCTGAAGAAGCCGAATTTAGACTCTTCGGCTCTCCAATTACCGGCCAGTTTCCAACTTGCCTTTCTAGGCAAGGTAATTGAGAGGGCAGCAGCGGATCAGCTGCAGCAGTTCTTGGAAGACACAGCTGGACTTGATCCCTACCAGTCCGGCTTCGTATTGGGCACGGGACGGAGACCGTGCTTGTCGCCATTACAGACCAACTTCGCCGCCAGCTGGACCAGGGTGGATCGGCACTGCTCGTCTTGTTAGATCTGACGGCAGCTTTCGATGCACTGTAGATCATGCCTTGTTAACCCACCGTTTAGCCGGCGCGGGAGTTGGGGGACTGCCTAAATGGGTGGCCTCCTTCTCCGGGGCCGGGGACAACGTGTGGAGGGGGCGGGAGGTCTCCGGAGATCCTCACTTGATTGTGGGTCCCCCAGGGGCCATCCTCTCCCCCTTATTATTCAACGTGTACATGCGCCCCTGGCCCAGCTGGCCCGCGACTTTGGTCTGGAGTGTTATCAGTATGCGGATGACACCCAGCTTCTGCTGAGAATGGACGGCAGGCGGATACCGTACCGATTGTTTCCATCGGTGCCTTGAAGCCGTGACTGGTTGGCTGCGAGCCAGCCGGTTAAAGGTGAACCCGCCAAGACGGAGATCTTGTGGCCTGGTCGGCCTGGGGGGTGAGTGCCGGTTGCCTACCCTGGACGGCGAACGGCAATCCGTCGCCGGTTGTTAAGAGCCTAGGCGTTCAGTTTGACCCCTGCTGACCATGGAGACCCAGGTCTCTGCGGCCAGCAGGCGTCGTTCTTCCACCTACGACAGGCTAGGCGACTGGCACCCTACCTCTCCAGGGATGACCTGGCCACGGTGATCAAGCGTGGTCATCTCGAGACTAGACTACTGTAACGCCTCAGTGGTGGTAGCAACAATGGTGGGCCTCTGGGGCATTTCCCATCTCTAGTGTCCAGCTGCCTGACTCCTCACTCACTCTCCATTCATCCAGGCGCAAATAGTCATCACCACTCTTCTGAAGCCTGAAGCTGCTATTTATTTATTTATTTGCTGTATTTGTATACCACCCCTCTCAGCCTTCAGGCTGCAATGTGCACATTTTACATGGCAGCTCAAGGAGTTTGCCATTACGATTCTTCATGCTGCTCCCCCTGAAGCTTGATGTTTTTGTGCATTCATGTAGGAGTCTCAAGCATAGGTGAGTGAATTGGCAGCAGTGGCAATTCCTTATGTTTTCCCCTTCAAAAACTTGAAGCTGTTGTGTGAAAGGCAGACTCAGACATTGGGGTACAGGGTTGGTGGTGGCAACATATTTTTTTAATGTTTTACCTCCTATAGTGTAAATAAGCATTCAGTAGCCTTGGATTTTATGAGGGGGAAGCAAGAAGAATCACTGCTGCCACCTTTTCCTGAGGCTTGAAGCTATAGTGTGCACATTGATATGGCAGCCTCATACTTGGGGAGACTGGTGTTAGCAGCAATTGTACGTGTTCCACCTTCTTTAAGGCCAAGGCTGCCAAATCCATATTTAACCCAATGGTCTCAAGCTTTAGGGGGTGTGGTATGGTCACCACACATGCACCTGCCTTCCAGCTGTGCATTCAATCCAATCTTGGAAAACAAGGTGAAAGCAGCCATGGTAAACTTGCACATTTCTCAATCTACAGATATCATCAAGCTAGCAAATATAGAAGGCTGAGTGTAATTATTCTCCATCCACACCATTGCTTGGGGACACTGTCTGCATATCACGCTCCATCAACGGTGACCGCCTGACTACCCCTGGAGTGCGGGAGGCTAGACTGGCGGAAACTCGGCGGAGAGCCTTCTCCGTCGCGGCCCCTTCGACTTGGAACTCACTGCCGCCCACCCTCAGAGCCTCTCCGACTCTATCTGGATTCCGGCCAGCCTTGAAGACCTGGCTCTTCCGCCTAGCGTTCGGGACTGGCTCGGTACCCTGGACTACCTGAGCCACCCCTCCTGTTCATATTCCATGTTTTTAAACTGTTGTACATTGTTCACCCTAGGGTTTTAACTGTTGTAAGTCGCCCGGAGCACCGCCGGTGGAGGGCGACTCACAAATATTAAAGTATTATTATTATTATTATTATTATTATATATAATAATGGGGTGAATCTGAAACAGGTGTGCTTCTGTTCAGAAGGTTAAACTCATGATAAATAACTTCTGGCTTTCTTTTAAAACTTTTTTCAATTTTATTAGTAAAGGGAGGGGGGGAGGAAACAGGACAGTAATATACATTTACAAACAGAGCACACAATATACAGAGACAGTAACAAACACAGTAGACAATGCAGTCCCTCCATCCCCATCCCCATAAACTCACCACCTTGGACTTCCATCCATGCTCACTATGATACCTCTACCTTGTAATATCCCATATGAGTTCCTTACATATTTCCCCTTGCAGCATCCATAAAGTCAACTTTTGCATTCTTTCCAAGATATGTGAAGGATAGCCACCATTTGGAAAAAAAGCTTTGCTTTCAATATGTTGTTCACTTTCCAGTTCTATTAGTCCCAATCTGAATGGTCAATATTTATAAAAAATGGATTTTAGACTGAATGCTTTATGCTAGTATCCACCCATCCTAAGCTATCTGAATGCCCTATGCCATTTATCCATCCGTCTTTTTTTAAAATCAAATTGGATAACTTAAAGTAAAATGCTAATAGCCAGTTTTGTAAGTCTTAGACCTTTGCGGATCTCACCCTCACAACATGCCACACATTTTAAATTAATTGTTGTAGTTCAGCAGGTTCCTTTCTTGTTGTGTATGACTCCATATTTTTGAGAAATTTTGATATTTTCCTTTTGAAAGTGTTTTTCTTCTACAGCTTTCTTGTTAGAAATGAAAATGTATTAGTTATTGTATGTGGGAAAAGATCAGTGTGGTATTTGCTACTCAAGCATTAATCTTCATTTCACAAACACATGGGGGTTCTGAGCAGCACACAATGATCCTATCATATTGAGCAGCTGCTCTGAAGCCATCAAAAGAAACAGTCTAATAGGATTCAGTACAGAATCAAATTATCTAAAATCATACCACACTGAAAAGAAAATTTATTGACTGGTCCCTTAGTCCTCTGGAGGAACCATGTAACGACATTGGCAGATGGAAACTAGTGATGCTTTCCCACTTAGCCCATAATAATATAAACAGCTTATTAATTTATTAGACTGACAACCTGAAGCCCTTCTTACCTCGCAGTGTTAGGAAGGAGAACTGTTCTTGACTGATTTAAATGCCTTTGAAGAAGTGCTTATCACCAGTGTTCAGGTGTGTCTATGCATCATTATGTGTTTGGTATTTAAACTAGATGTGGGCAAACTTTCCTCAGGATTATTTGGAGAATGTTTGGGAAGTTATTATCTCTAAGAGTTTAAAAACCTTTCACTCCCCATGTTGGTGGCTGAACATAGTTGTTTTTGCAAAAGCTGTTCTAGTTCTTGATGGGAGGAAAGGAAGGGGGGGGGAGAGAGGATATATATATATATATATATATATATATATATATATATATAAATCCAAACTTCTTCTGACCTGTAAACTGCAAAAGTAGATCAGAAACGTAAGTATGCAATACCATTGAAAAAACTATATTTTATATAATTCTTTGTGTCAGGAAAAAAAGCTCAAAGAAGAGCCGAAGAGCAGAGGAAATAGTAAGAGGCACAGAGGCCTTACCCACCTGCCCTTACATTTGCCATTGTTATTGTCAGAAATGACACTTAAGCAGTAGCCATAAAAGTGGGTTAATGAGCTGGTGAATTTTTCCCCAGCTGCAATATCAGCTTCGGCAAAATGTGAGGGTGGGAGAGGACTGATGGGTCATAAGGTCTACTTCATTTTAAAAGGAAAGATCTTATTTTGAACATTTAGAAGAGTATTTTTAATTGACTTTTTTTAAAAAAAACAAACCTATGACAAAGCATCTTGTAAAGATATACTATGTAGGAAACTACAACTGGAATAATTTTCTAATAATGCTCTTTGGATATCTGCCAATGTAGATGTTTTGCACATTCAGGAAGGTAAGTTATGGTTACAAGGTTATAAAAACGTATTCCAAGATTGTTTCATACAGATTAAGTACTCCTTCACACAGAACAAATATTTGTTATACTGCAAATTGATGCCTTCCCATTGACCTGGTTGCCTAGGTATGTATGCACGTGTATATGCAAACTACAAGGTGCTGGTTTTGACCTTTAAAGCCCTACATGATTTGAGTCCAGGTTACCTACAGGATCATCTTCTTCTGTACTATCCACCCTGAACACTTAGGTCCTCTGGAAGGCATCTACTCTAACCAGCCTGAATCTGACTGGCAACCGTCACTGAGAGGACCTTTTTATCAACTGATCCAAGACTGTGGAATGACCTGCCAGAAGAGTTCTGACAGCTAAATGAGCTGTTGGATTAAAAAAACCCATCTAAAACCTATCTCTTCTGGCAGGCCTACCCAGCCAGTTTTAACCCTGAATTTTAAACTCCTGTCCTGCGTTTTAATTTCTGTTCAGTGTATTTTAATATGTATTTTATTGAAATATATTTTAATATGTGTATTTATAGAATCTTTACAATATTTACGTGTTTAAATTATGCTGTAACCTGCTTCAAGCCACAAGGAGAGGCAGGTAAGAAATAATAATAATAGTTTATTTATTTATAGTATTTATATTCCCTCCTTCTCACTCTGCAGGAGACTCAGGGCGAATTACAATGCACATATACATGGCAAACATTCAATTCTATTTAGATGTACAACATATATAGACAGACACAGAGGCAATTTAACATTCCAGCTTTTCTGGCTTCATGAGGGTATGCTCAGTTCTGGCCACAGGGGGAGCTGCTGCTTCACCATCCACTTGTGACACCAGATCCTTTGATGGAGTATTTCCTCATTTTTCTGTATGCTGCTGAAAGGTTTTATGGCATTGTAAATTAGTTACATAAAGCGGTACCTAAATTTCCTACTTGACAGATGCAACTGTCTTTTGAGCTGCATAAGTCAACAGCAAGCTAGACTATTAATTGTCAGGAGCTTACTCTAACCCAGGCTGGTTTCGAACTCATGACCTCTTGGCCAGTAGTGATTTAATGCAGCTGGAGTGGCTACTAACTAGCTGCACCACAGCTTGGTCCTTACAACACCTGTATGTGTTGGGTATACATTCTCAGGCTTCATATGAATACACAAAACTCTGAATAATATTGAAATGAAAGACTTCTGGCCCAAGAGCTATGCTGGAGGACCTAAAATGCTGAGAGAGGGCATATTTTATCAGAAGTGGATAAATTAAACCACAGATGATTGTTCTGCAGATATTGAGATGAGTGGGTGTCATACCATATACATTAGTCATGTATAGAAAACAAACCATATATATGTTAACACGTGCTCAGAATTCAAAGTTCCATTCCTTCAGATGTAATCTCCTGGATGGAGATTAAAATCCAGTTGTTTAGTGATAATCACTTTAAAAATGAAGTCTGTAGACCAACAAACCAATGGAAGTTTCAGAAAGAAGTGTTTCTAAACTTATATGAGTTTAACACATCCCAAACAACATGTTCTTTTACTTCTAAGAAAACAACAGTAACTACTGTATAGTCCAACCATCTCAACAGTAGCCTTACTTTGGGCTCTGTTCACCTACATTATATACAGATCTACAGGACATCATCTCTAGTTATGGTGCTATTTTAGTTAAAACTCCAAATGAACTTTGAGTCCATATTGAAACCCAAAGAGAGAGGTGGGAAGAAAGTAGAAAAATGTGTGATACTTTGCATCATTTCACCACACACAACAGCAGTATTGCTGCTTGTGTTGTGCAGTGTAAATGCCGAAAAGCTTATATAGGGAACAATCCCACCACTTTAAAATGTAGATGAGAATACTGCTGTAATCTAAAAATAGTGAATTAACTGCTTCCACCGTAAGTAATTTCTTGCAGTAACACCTTTCTTCTATAGACTTTAGATTCTGGACGATAGAGAAGGTGACCTCTATTAATGAGAGGGTTCTGCTGAAAAAGTTAAATTGATATCACCTTCAAGATTAAACAAGGCAGCCTCATACTTGGTTATTTTCCACTCTTATCCAAATCTTCAAGAGTTTAAAAGTCTTAGAAAAGAGACCAGAGCTTAAAGAAGGAAGCTGCCTACTTTGTACTCTAACAAAATCTGAAGTGTTTTCAGACATACTCTTTTCTTTTAGTCTAGGTATACTCTGTGTGCCTTTGAATGGTATGTCTATTTTTCTAACATCTATTTATACCCACTTTTACATTCTTTTGGATTTAAGCTTCCATTCTATCTCTAAATGGATTTGCATTTTCTGGCCCAGAAATTTCAGTTGCTTTGATTTGAAGTGGATATACATAGGCTATAACCAAACATACAAAAATATCAATACTCTTTGGTAATTTGATGCATGTGTTCGTGTGCTGCCTATATGTTTCCCTGAAGAAGATTTTGAGTATTTTCAAACCAAAATATGTTGGGGTTTTTTTTAAAAAAGAAAAAAAGACATTTTAAAGCATCCTGAGATGTTTCTTTTTTCTTTGTGGCCGTCTCTTACAATAACCATGCTGGCTAAAATCAAGACAAAGGATGCTTTCATCAGTTTATTCATTTTACATTTGGGTCTTGTCACTTGGGATGAGGGAATGCCTTTCTATTTGCTTGATGGATTTTTCAGGTGTCCCAATCTAACATTTGAACTGTCTCAAGGAACTCTTCACCTATTTATTTTTGTCAAGCAAAACCCCAGGAGGTACCTCATCTTCTAGACCAGTGGTTCTCAACCTGTGATGGGTCCTCAGATGTTTTGGCCTTCAACTCCCAGAAATCCTAACAGCTGGTAAACAGCTGGGACTTCTGGGAGTTGTAGACCAAAACACCTTGGAGGACACAGGTTGAGTACTGCTGTTCTAGAACTTGGAAAATGTATTCATTTGGACTACAGATCCTAGATTGCTTCATTTTAGGAGTACAATTTCCAGATCCCAGATTACATATTTTTCTCTGTCTTAGCTAAAAAAAACAAACCCTACATAACCCTTATCTTGGGCATTCTCCCATAAGCCAGACAGAGCACCATCTTTTCCTCATCAAGCTATGGAGCTGTAAACAGATTCCCATAATGCCTGGAGGAGTCTTCACAGAACTTCCTGCCAGCTAGCATCTTTTCTCTTATGGACATGTTTCTTAGCTTCCTGGCAGGAAAATGCAACAATGTGACCACTTTCTGTGTTATCCTTTTAAAACCAAGGTAAGGTTTTACTTTTGGCTGATATGGGGAAAGGGATAGGTGACAGTTTTGTACACTGAAATGTGTAGGATGAATTGAGGCAAGGGCCTTATTTTTATTAGATTCTGCCTACCTTGATTCAGTTTTTAAGAATTGGTGCACTAGTGTCAAAGTCCTGTGCCATACCTATCTGCCGCGGTCTGATTATTATTTCCGAAATCAAACTTTTTTGGCTCAGCACCAGTATTCCAGATAGAGACCAGTAAACGAATAACATCTGGAAGTTCTCAAATTCCCCAACTTCTAATAGACTCACTAGAAATGGGATTGCTATTGGAAACATTGCTTCAGTGGATATATTTTAATTGGAACTAACAGTTTGATTTCAGCCAATATATTTCAAGCAGGCAAAATGGAGAAATTGTAACTCATATAATCATAGACTCATTGAGTTGAAAGAGAGCTCATGGGCCATCCAGTCCAACCCCCTGCCAGGAAGCAGTGGGAAGGCATCTTATAGATCTTGCACTGCTATTCCCATGAGAGCTAAGATTGCAATGGGATATTAATATTGACTTTCTTTGTGCCTGGAAGTGAGTGCCTGTACTGTTAAATGTAGGAAGATACCAAGCACCCCTTATGATGCTCTTCATGCACTGAAAGAGGAGGTTTAGAGCATTTGGGGAGACTTGATTTGTGTGGAAGTAGAGCCAATGTTCCTGGCTCTTTAGTTCTTGGTCTATTTAAAATGTGTGTTAACATTAGTTGCCTAGAAGAGCTGTTCAGTCAATACAGTATATTAAGATTTAATTTTAAAACATGTTTTGTGACCTGAAATCATAATTCAGAGATACATGAGGAATTAAGTCTTTTCCAGTTTCAGTTGGAATTGGTCCAATATCTCTTGGATTAATGGTAGATTGGAACTATATTGTTCAATAGGATTTGCAGATTTTCTGACCATAATCAAGTTTTTAAAACGTGTTAAAATGCATATTTTGAGAAAATACATCTCTCTGTGCATTTAAATACATATTTAAATTGCATATTTTCTGACTTTAAAAACTAAATTCATAAGAATGTGTAAATGGGACATAAAGATACAGGTGAACATATGAACACACGGACTACAAATATAATGACTGATTCACTCATAATCACTCACAAGAGTGCTGGCAACTGATCCTCAAGGGTGCATGGTTATTTCTGATTACCCTACCCCATCTACTGATGCATACCGGATTAACTGAGCAATCAAAGTTTCATTTTTAACCTTGGCTCCTGATTTCATGCATACCCAATTTTTTTCTTTTCTCAGCTTTCTCTGATTTGTCACAGACAAATAGGAGCAAAGGGAAAAAACCCATCAGAATTATTATTACTTGATAAACCCAAAATTACATACCTGTATATACAGCACAAGCACTGATTTCAGATTACAAATTCAGAACTGTGGTTAGCTCCATGGTAATAAACCTCCATAGCATTTGGCATTTCACAGTCAACTCAGTGGCAGCTGTCCGTGCTCTAAAATGAACAATGCCACATACAGTAGAAAGAATGGGGAGTATCCTGGATATCATTTTGCTATTATAGAGATGCTGCTCATATTGGGCCTCCAGTCCTTATGATTAATTATTCTCAATAATGGAACCACTGTGAACTGTTAATGGAGATAATTTCCAGTATCAAAGATCACAAAATCATAAAACTATAGAGTTGAAAAAGACTTGACAGAACAGGCTGTCCAACCCTCTGCCATGCAGGAATATACAAACAAAACACTCCTGACAGATGGCCATTCAGCCTTTGGTTAAAAACCTCCAAATAGGGGGACTAATCTGTAATGCTCATTTTGAATTTGAAACCTGTTCTATGGAGTATTAGTTATTAGGCTTGGTTGATTAAAAAATGGTTGCACAGTTGGAAAAACCATCACTGGCACTGGGGAAATTTCAGGGGCTCTTCCACTCCTCACCGAGGGGCTCTTACACTCCAGGCCTGCCTCAGCTGTCAATGCAAAGGAGGATGAAGAGGAGGATTCAAACTGCGGACCTACTGCATTATGCAAACTCATAGAAGGCAGCTAAACTGCATGATAGAAGTCTACATCACTCAGTATATACATAATGCAGTTTCATGATGCATTGCATGGCAATGTATATGGGGCCTAAGAGCAGATCAGGTATTGCTTCAAGGTATTTTGGACTTCAACTCCCACAATTCCTAACATCCTCAGGCCCTTTCCTTTCTCCCCTCAGCTGCTTAATTAGAGGAAGAGGAGGAAAAGAGTAGGAAGAAGGAGAGGAGAATGGTGTGAGAGAGAAAGGAAGGGGCGGGGGGAATTTATCCAGGCTGCCTGCTTTAACACAGCTTTCCAGGACCCCGGCAGAATGGAAGGGGAAAGGAAGGTGGGGAATTCATCCAGGCTGCCTGCTTTAACACAGCTTTCCAGGACGCCGGCAGAATGCAATGGGAAAGGAAGGGGGGAATTCATCCGGGCTGCTTTAACACAGCTTTCCAGGCTTGAGCCAAGGCCAGGGAAGAGAAGTGGAAATGCTGAATCATTTCTGACTCACTTGCAGCTTTGTAACAGAAATGGCGTAAAAAACTTCAGAAGGGCAAAAGGACTTCCGGTTTCCTTAAAAACTTTGAAATTGATTCAAAAAGCAAATCTTTCTGAATTTATTCTGAATTACGAAATTCCAACCAAACCTCATTATACCTATTAGTTATCCCTCCCAATTTAGGGAGAGCCATTGATGAAAACCCTTTTGATTTGGTTAGCTAACCAGTTACAAAGCCACTCAACAATAGCATTGTCTAGAGCACATCTTACTAGCTTGTTTTCATGAAAATTGTAGGGGGTCCTTATCAAAAGCTTTACAGAAATTAAGATAAGCTGCACTCACAGAATTCCCTTCATCCACTGTGTGTGTAATAAAAAATAATAAAACTTGATTTATAACCTGCTTTATCTCTCTGAGGAGATTCTTATAATAATAAACTCTTATAATAATAAATAGATAAGATTAATCTGGCATGACTTGTTTTTGAGAAACATAAGTTGACTTGCAGTGATCAAAGCATTCCTTTTTAAATGCTTTAAGACTGTCTGTTTAATTATCTGCTCTAGAATCTTCCCTGGTATTCATGTTGTGTCTATTTGGCAATAATTGTTCAGGTCCTCCCCCTGTTTTTTTGCTTAGTCTGACAATATTTTCAATCCTGCAGTCTGCTGGGACTTTTTCCATTCTCCAGAAAATTTCAATCTATTGTAACCAGTCATTCTGAAATTATTTCTACTGGTTGCTTTAATATCCTTGGATGTAGTTTATATTGCTCTATAGCAAAGAAGGTGTTGAGTTGTTCTTCCTTTTCTTGGTCTCCGTATTAATGGCAACTATTCATTTCTGTTTTCATTTCCTCTTTTCCGTTTCTTGTACATGCGACTTTCAAATCTTAACTCAGTTGAAAGCTCTTTAGAATTCTAATATTAGCTACTCTGTGTTTCCTTTGGCAGATGAAAAGTGAGGTATAAATACATAATAACCGTTTATCTAGACATCTCCCATTTTTCCTTCTCATTTTTTTCCCTCTTCCTTGCTTAATCTTTGGTCCTTTGTCCCAGAAAGGCATCATTCAAGTCCTCATTTTGTCTTGATATCTTCAAAGATGCTAACATGATTGACATATAATGCATTTCCTCTTCCTTTCCTTTTTGCCTATTTCTCTGAAATAGGTTATACCTCTCTATTGCTACATTCTAGTCACAATATTCATCCTACCAGTTTTCATTGATACATATTCTATTCTAATTGTTTTATTGTGTTGAGTTCAAGTTCATATTGTTTCATTCTCATACTCAATGAATTGTTATAGAAATATCTAAAACTATAAGTCATTCTCCCTAGCTGCTTATTTAAGCCACCCCCTCCTGCTGTTGGGTTCTTATACTATTTGCCCAATTCTCTTTATAACATTTGGGTTATAAAGAGAATTGGGCAAGCAGTATAAGAATTTGATGTTTCCAGAATTTGTTGAATTTCTGTCCTCAGGAATACTGTCTCCCTCCACATAATTCAGCCCATACAGAACAAAGTTGTTAGAACTGTAAACACTGACATTACTTGCTATCAGTCCTGTAACCATTACATTATAGAAACTACTATCACTATTGTGGGAGTAGAAAGCCGTTTATAAGAATAACACTCAAAGGGGCTTCTACATTTTGGTCCCTCATCAGATAGCTTGTCCTAGAGCAGCTGTAGAAGCCCGTACAGATCAGTCAATAAGTACACCACTTTAGAGAGATTAGTGAGCAAATCCAGCAGTTCATCTGCATCATAAGATGTTGCCAGTTGGGATTGAAGAACTTGGATCTAATTTTCTTCCATGAGATCAGAAGATAACAGATTTTGTGATAGCTTGTCAGATACTGATTTTCTGTCAGGAAAACAAGAATAAACTCACATAATTCCATGATATCACATCAGCAAGAATAGGAATGGGATCAAGTCTTTTGAATAGAAGCACAAATGGTAAAAATTACATGTTCTCAGATTTTGATTTGCAACGTGACATCGCAACTGAACCAAAGTGATTTCAAATCTGTGTTTTGCCGCAAGGGCTCAGTCTCTGAATAAAATTTCGTCAAAGCTCCTACAACTATCAGCATATCACATTAGATATATGTTTGCTAATATTTTTATTTGTTTATTTGATGTACTGATAATCTTCCTTTCTAAGAAGAAAGGTAAGGTGGTTACAAAATTACAAACAATTTAAAACAAAAACAAAAGAAATTATTCAGTATGGATAGCAGCAGTACAAATAAGACCATTTGTTACATTTTGCAGTTGCAGATCAGCATTAGTTAATAGCAAATATGATAAACTTTAAACTCCATTTAAAAACTGACAATGAAAATGACAAAGGCCTTTTCAAAGGACAGAGTTCAAGAATGATGGTGCCATCATTGAAAAGAGCATGTGTATGCGAATCAAGTTTATAACATAAGCATTCATTAACTAAGTCTTATGAGGTATACCCAATATATGTAATCTTAGGCTACATATTTCAATCAGTTAGATTCAAAGGTGCTGTATGATGCATTTGTTTACATCAATTACATCTGCCATATATGGATTAAGTTTGAAAATAGTTGCCTTTATCTAGATGTCTATTATACAGTTTCACAGCCTTCCTGGAACTTACAAGTGGAAATAAGAGACATAGTTGCATAGTGTCATCTCTCTATTAATATTTCTATAGAAGAATCATATACATGTTATAGAATATATAGAAAAGGTAGAATAAGGAGGTATCCCAAAAGTCAGTAACATGGAGAGGAAGGAACTAGTATAGAACCATTCTTTTCAGGAATTAACAGCTGCCTCACCAGGAGAGAACTGATAATTTCAGTGTTGAAAGTGGTGAAGAAAATCTGGAAAAGAGGCCACTGGGCAGCCGCAGTATAGATAAACATTGCAATGCTTGATATGAACAAATTGTACAGAGGTGAAACAGGACATTTTAAACCAGACAATTTACATAGTATTTTATTTTGGAAGTGGCAATCTGAGAAGAAACAGAGGTGTTTTTGTTGTGAAGCAAAAGCAGACAGTAATCTAGCCAAATAGTATATTTGGACATATCATAAGACTACCTGACTCATTGGGAAAGACTATAAACATGAAGTAAAATGAAATATGAACATAAATTGACAAATAGATTCATTCAGTCAAAGAGGAACTGAAGAGAACTGTTGAGAACAACATATAGGTAACCATTAAAAACCACTTCAATGGCCCATGACAATCACAACCACCAACACAGTTTCACTACCTCAACTACCTAAAAATACCAGTGCTTTTCATAAATTCTAGTTGCCTGTCTCCACAGCAGAGACAATTTTCCACCCTCTTTCCCATAGTTCCTTGTTTAGAAAGACCCCAAAGAGACTAGTATTCAATAAGTAGATGAATTGAAGTTGGCTGCCCCCCTCACTTCCATTGCCGCTTTTCTCTTATTTTCTTCCTTCTTTTTGACAAAATATCTTCCTCCTCCTTCATGTAACTAACCTGGCAAAGTTGTGGGATCCTGACATTAGTGACTAAATATTTTCTTACAAAAGCTTGTAAAGTTGCCAAAATTTGAACATGTTGTGTGGAAGATTTTGCAGAAGTGGTATTGTATGAAATATCTTGATTTATTTAGAATAGATTACCTCTGCTGTTGCTCATTCCAAGGTCTAGGATTGTTCTGGGTAGACACTTTGTTATTATGGACTCGTCACACATGCAGCGGCAACAATGGAAGCTGCCAGCGTGCACTCTCCTTAATGGCGAGGCCTGAGGCTCTCATCTCTACTCACTCTGCTTTGTCAGGCTGGCACTGCAATCCCATGGAGGGAAGCAAGGTGTGCGCATAGTGCATGTGGCTTCCCCCAACGGAGCCAGCCTGGGCCTGGCAACACAGGAAGCCTCTCGTGTTTCCTGGCTGGCAGAGGGAAGCTGCTTGCACTGCACATGCACCTCGCTTCCCTCCATGGGTTTGCCAGGATAACTGGCGAAGTGGAGTGAAAGTAGGTGAGGCAAAATGACCACCTCCTCTGTTAAGAAGAGTGCTGCTGTTGGCTGCCACTGGCCATCTGATGAGCTCCCTGAACAAAGGAAAAGTTAGAATAAAAAACATTCAAGTGTTATATACCCTCAAAATAAGCAATACCATCAGCTAAGTGCCCCTTCTAGCTGATTGCACAGATAAAAATGCATTCAGAAAAAGGTTATTTGTTGGGATGATTTACTCTATCACACAAACCATTCAAATGGTCCACATGAAAGCAACTGCATCAACTCTAGAAGTGGGTAGTAATCCATACAAACTACCTCATTACTAAACTCTCTGACTCAAAAGTGCTTTAGATGGATGATGGTGAATCTTCAAGTATATCTTCCAGCTTATGTATTTTTCATGATCATTTTTCTCATTTTCAGGCTTTCTTTGTCCAGCCACCAGTTGTTAGTAGCTTCTTTCATTTGTAACTGTTCAAGAACTTTGGTGGCTTTCAGGCGCAATCCATATGTCACTGAACACAAATGGTATCTTTACATGGTTTGTATTGGCGCGGAAGCAGTACCATCTCTCTCTCTCTCTCTCTCTCTCTCTCTCTCACTTTAAATTTGTATTAAAATTTACAAATGTGATAGTTGCACACAGTACACAATAATACACATGACACCCGCACTACAACATATAAAACATCTCTCTTGCCCACAACATAAACTAAGTTAATCCTTATCCCCACACCCATACATCCCACACCTTGACTTCCATCTCTAATCACTGTGCCTATAACATTACTTATTTATCCTTCAATCATGTTTGCCCATACAGTCCTCTTGGGACTATATACAATTCACTTCTTTGACTTTCCTTCTAGATATGCCATTATCTGTTTGCATCCCTTTAGGAACTCTTCATTGTTTTTGCCCGCCAAGTTATTGGATATCTTGGTCATTTCCATGTTATCCATTAGTTTATCTCTCCAATCCTTTCTAGTTAACGCTTTCCCCCCTTTCCAATTCCTAGCAATGATCATTCTTGCTGCCGCAAAACTGTATTGGGCTATTTCTTTAAATTCCCAGTTGAAGACTTCCCTAAATAAGCCCAGCAGACACATTCCTGATTTTTTAACCTTATTTCTCATTATTTTATTTCTTTAATTACTTTACTGAAAAATCCTTGAACATTCTCACATGACCATGACTTATGGAAGAAGATTCCTTTCTGCATTTTACATCTCCAGCACCTGTTTTGTTGAGATTTATCTATTTTGGGCCAAACATCTGATACCAATGGAAGATATTTAATTCTGAAAAAGTGTCATGTGGTATATTTCTGTAGATCAGTGCATTTTTAAAGGAACCTAGCAACGTCCCTTTAAAAATACAGTAGCACATACAATTTCATGAATGTATTGAGGAAGCCAAAATGGGTGCAACGAGTGCATGCACTTTGACAATGTGGTTTTCTAGACACTGAATTGCAGCTCTATCAGCCTAGTAGCATTACCTGTAATGAGAAAACTATAATCCAGCAGTATCTGAGGCACCATGCATCCCTTGTCTTTGTAGTCAAAGCTCACATTTCCTTTAAGGGCTTGAAGATGAATCAAGGGGTTAATGAATCTTCAGGCAAAAAGAAAGAGACAAAGTGTCAGGGTTATAAGATTGCCTAGAAGCCTCAGCTTTTGGAGTATTTAATAAAGATGGCTGCTGTAACTCATTATTTACATAATTGTACTTTGTACATGATTAGTTGTGCACTTAATCTGTCACTTCATATACGATATTCCATGACAAGGCTTTCCACTGAAAATAATTACTAAGATCAGTTTTTAAAGGGCTTGGGTAGGAAATCTTCAGTCTGTTTTCCAGTGATTTTATTGTGAGCTTACTGAGTAGTTTGGTACAGAAAGTACAAGTAGAACCCCAAGATATCAAAATTGGTGAAAGTTAATTTTTCGTCTACAAGGCCTAGAATCCTCCAGCCAGCATAGTCAAATCTTCTTTTTAGACCGGAAACAATGTCACATACAATTGATTCAGGCAGCAGTTATAAAAAGCAATACATTTCACAATAATCAAACATCTGCATGAAAGTTCAAGATTAGAACTCAGTGGAACAAATGCCAAGGAACTTCTGGTAATGAATTCCTTAGGAGATAGGCAATCTTGTGTCTAAAGGAAGTGTTAAAAAACATTGTTGTATTTGGATTTGTAACCCTGCCTGTATTGAAGCCATGGCTGCTGTTTGATGTAGACCTTTGCCTCTGCAGAAAGCTGTAGGGAAGCAGTGAAAATGAAAATTGGTATCCAAATATGACTACATTTTGTCGTTGCTACACTAAAGTGGCAGGAACAACATAATGAATACTGTGCTGAAAGTAAAAGATGTCATTGTTTGCAGGTATTCTTGGCACAAAGTTCTGAATGAATAAAATTCTTATGCTTTTTGTCCAGAATGTCTGGGAGCTGTGCAGATATTATCTTGGAAATTGGATTCAGTAGAGCTATGTCAGCAAATCATACAATATCACAAGGAAAGTACAAAACGGTTTTGAGGCACTTTTCTGACATTATGGTTTCAATCCAATGTTCAATGTCTTGTGAGTAAACACCACCGAACACAATGTGATTTACCTCTGAGTAAACTTACAGATGAGTTCTCTGAAATTCTGATCATCCTGGTGCTTTCCTCCCAAAGGCACCTCATGGTGATGAGATTTTTCATGTGACTTTTCAAGGAGGAGAATCAATAGAAATCTAAAATGTTGCTGATGGGGCTGTTCAAGGAAAACTTACAGGAATGTATACATTTAACATAACCCTTTCCTATGTATGAATTATATATG
Source organism: Anolis apletophallus (assembly GCA_030556195.1). Classification (NCBI taxonomy): domain Eukaryota; kingdom Metazoa; phylum Chordata; class Lepidosauria; order Squamata; family Anolidae; genus Anolis; species Anolis apletophallus. The sequence goes on along the minus strand of JARBWK010000003.1, from coordinate 184,795,217 downwards.
GCCGATCCTGTGGAATAAAGTATATATCATGCATAAAACAAAAATCTATAATACTGAATTAATTAAATTGATCTTGAGCCAAACTTGGAAAAGAATTTTTGACAACAAAATCCAAAAATTCAGGTCATCAGTGTTTATGCCCCCCCTCCCTTTTCCAGGAAATGTAGGTAGTTGTCATCCACGAAGTACCTTTTCCAACCTCTAATCTTGACATGGATAATTTTTATTTTCTCCATACTAAATATTAAGTTTGTAATTGACATTCTTTGACTATTTTGATTTCTTTTATCTTTGTATTTTAATGAGTTTGCTTGAAGTGTTTTAATTACATTTTAACAATAACTTTTTGCACACTTTTTACTTTTGTGTTTCTTTATGTGCTTTGTCTGTTTTCATTTTATTTTTTGTACACTGCCTTGTGTCCCACCTTTTGGAGATGATAGGATATCAGTGAATTCAATTGTGATATACACTAATAACTCTTCTTGCATATGTTATCTATGCCCTTTATCACATGAGGCAGGCAAACTAGCAATGCAGATGACACTATATGCATTCAGCTGCCAGTTTGTTTCCTGCCCATGATTCCCCCATCACTAGCTATTAGCAGGTAAAACTAATTAAAAACTACTAATTCTACAATGTTCCCATATCATGGTGCATGGTTCTGAATCCATTCATTCCAAAATCCAAATAGGTGGAAGGGAAATATAATAGAAACACTTGGACTGAAAACACTCAGTGACAGGGGCTATTATTAGGAATACTCCCATGCAGGTTAGCATCTTCACTGAAGTCTTTTATGTCAGTATTGAGTGTTTTCAAAGTGTCATTTTTAAAGATCTAACAACCATCCATTAACCTCTCTAGTCCAATTCTTATTTTCAGTTTTATCAATGTTGTCCTTATACAGTAGTGTGTGGGTTAGTGTTTTGCCATTTATAACTAATTGTCATATACTGCAGTCAGTAATTTACTAGCCAAGGCTATAATTGAATAAAAATTTACAAGGACTGAGTTTCAAAGGACCTGAATAGAGACAGGTTTGAGTTTTCTTTTGTCTTTTCTCTTATTTCCTTTCTAATTTTGTTTTTTCTGTGTGAAAGTTTCATCTTTCTTGTTCCCGGTAAGATCAGGGTCTTTGAGAGTATGGCTCGATGAGCTTAATCGGATGGTGTGCGGTCCCTTCTTTTGATGCCATCTCAAAATAAACTGCAGACACATGACTCTCCCCCTTTCTTTTGCAAAACTTTTTTAAAGGCAATCTCACATGGTTTTGAAAATTGGAAACTACTTTCATTCCCCCACCTGCTCCCCCTCCAGTCTAATAATGGTATTATCACAATATAGGCTTTGGAGTTTGTTTTATTTCAAACCAGCTACCTTTGCATTTGTATGACCCTTGGAATAAGTGGAGCACATGTCTGAACCTATCTGAGAACGCTAGTATGACCACAGTATCACTTGTCCTTTCATAGTTGCTCTGTTCCATTTATTCCCAAGCAACCTAATTTATAGTTTAGCCTTTCTTCTTCTTCTTCTCCTTTGTCCTGTGTCTGCAAAATGCAAACAGGGATGTATGTGAATGGCTCTATTCTGAAAGTTCCCTTGGCAATAAGCCATTTAGTACTGTAATGAATGAGGTGTACTTGCCTGGTGCCACAATAGAGTGTTAATTAGTTTCCAATTTTGAAAACAATGTGAATTCACAGTTGATGTCGCAGGGGGAAAGAACAAGGCCAGAGCAATCTAACAAAATGCTGAAAGATGCCAAATGGCAAGGAGATGCAGCATTCATTTTCTAACATTTCCTCTTGTGAGTCACAGCTGGGTTGTAAGGAGTACTGCAGGTCTGACACATGGAGTGACAGGTACCCAGGGTGCTTGTAATGTGAACGCAATGGCATCTTTCAAAACAGCACTGCCTGCTTACATAATTAGGCATAATTAGGGTAATTGGAGCAGAATGATGCAAAAAAATTTATCTATTTTGATATACAATGCTGCAAAGAATGGATTTGATATTTAGAAGATATTAACATGTGGTAATCAAGATGTTCAAAAGGAGGGGGCATGTATGTTGATGAAATAAAAAAATCTATGTAACTATACTGTGTTCCTCATCTTCCCATGACGGTTCTTCAAAAGTGTTTACTCATGCAAATGTAAAGATTAATGTATTGTGATCTTTGGCTCTTGGTTTTAGGTTCATGTATATGTGAAGTTCCCATTGTCCACATCTAGTCAAGCTTTCACTATTCTGGTCTCCTAGAAACTCTTGAATTTGAGTAAGCTTCATGGGAGGTGCAAACCATTCTAAAACTGTACCTGATGTCAATGCTGTGCTATTTAAAATGACATATCGCACCTGTTTTGAAATAACTGTGTTATTTCCTGTGACTGCATTGTAGAACACTGTAGAATTAATGCAGTTTGATACCACTGTAACTGCCATGACTCGATGCTATGGAATTCTGAGAGATACAGCTTTACAAGACTTTTAGCTCTCTCTGCAAAAGAGTGCTGGTGCCTTACCAAAGAACAGCTCCCAGGATCCATAGTATTGAGCCCGTAGCATTGAGACATAGCAATCACATGGCATTAATCCTACAGTGTAGATGCACCTTTAGTCTTAATGAAAATACGTTGTATTCAATTTCAGAGATATATGTGGCTTGGGACTAAAATATTTGTCAGAGCACCTCCCACCATTCTTCATCACTGATATCATTTCATGTTATCTTCCATAAATCATCACCTTCTGGGGTACATGAAATGTGCGTTGGAGAAAGAGCCTTTGCTTCTGGAATTTCCCCAATTGTGGATTTCAAGTCAGTACACTGGATAGTTTTTCCCCAATGTATTGACTGACATTCAGAGCTGATTCACTGCCTCACTAACTTGAGAGCAAACAACCACTAATAAATGCACCCTACTAGGGCTTGCCTAATACTAATATGAATGATACTAGACACCATATTAGTGCTTTCATTGTCTTTCATTTCACTTACACACAATGGAAACAATGATTTCGTTATTGTGTAGCTTCCCAAGGGAACTACTTTGAAGGGGATAACCTTGATTTGGACAAAATGAAATTCATGGTTAAAAGAAAATCAGTCTCACTACTTTTCTGCTGTACCTTGTAACTTAGGCAAAATAATATTGTAAAACGACCTTAGCCTATATGCAAGCATATCTATGCGCTGTGTGACTAGGTTTATAAGATTTCATTTGCACTGAATCAAAACATGTGGGCCAGTGTTTCCCTCTCCCTCTCCTGCCTGTGCTCTTATTATTCTGCATAGGTGGGTGTTCATACAGGGTCACTTTCTAATGAAAGCATCACATACTATATAAATCAAATGCCAGCCCACATGCTTCCATTGCACCTCTGTCATACAAATGAATGGGCTCAATAAGTTGCAAAATGAAGGTGTGGAAACAAAACATAAGATACACATTTATTTAAAACCCAGGGAAATAAGTATTATACCAAGTGTGGCCTTTGATGTTTATTTAATTGCCCCCTGCACTTTCCATGAAATGCATAGGGGCCATGGAATTGAAAATGTTTACAGTTGGCTGCACGTTGCCTTCTGATGGTAGATTTGTGGTAATGAGCTATTTCTTGTTCCTTGCGAAGGTGGCAGCACCTAGAAATACAGAAATAGAGAAACTTCATGAAAACAAGGTCTGTCTCTCAATATATTAAATAGACCAATTGAAACTCTATAGTAAAACAGCTAAAATAGCATTCTTGGTATAAAGCTGGCCAATGTAATATTGCCTTGTACAACACTGCCACGAGTGATGTGTTCATTTTTATATCGTTTTTAGATTAAAAATTATTTTACAATAACAATGATAAATTGAAGCAAAGACATAATTTCCTAAGCATGCATATAATTAAAGCACTTTATTTCAGAGCTAGCTCTATTCTATCACTAGAAGACAACCTAGTCATAAAAACAAGATAGATTCTGAACCAAAATCAGATGTGATAGCACTTAGAAATTCATCTACTAAAATAGTATGTATTGTTAAACAGGGAAGGCTGGTTTCTATAGCAGTTTTAAGTGAATAGAGAAAAAGGTTTTCTTCAGTTCTACTTAGAATAATTTTTAATATAGAAATGAAGCAAATCTCTGGAGCTTTAGCTCTGCCCTGAATATTGGAGTCTCTTTCAATTTTTTTTTAAAAAATGGTATGCTGAAAGGAAGTTTATAAATATTTTAAGAAATAAATAATCAAAATTACACCATGGAAATACTTCTTCCTGCAGCCCCAAACTGATTTATGCAATTTACCGGCACAAGATGTAATAATTAAAGGTGGATAGACAAAGCCATGGAGGATTAGGCTATCAATGTCTTCCGGTCTGGCCATGGAGGCGAGCGCAGCAACCTAGGAGCCTCTCCTGGAGTTTGGGACTCAGTGCTGGGATTGGAGACTTACTCCACCTCTGCTTGGAAGCAAAAAGAAGCAGAAGGTCCAGGGTCTGAGGGAGACTCCTTTCCCGATCGAAGTTGGGCCCCCTCAAGGGACCTGACGAGATCGGGGCAGAAAGGAGCAGAAGAAGGCCTGAGGAATCCCAGCAGAGTCAGTCCGGCATTGAGCCGAGAAGCAAGCTCGCCCCGGCAGACACACTGACACAAGCACCCTTTGGAGAGCGAGGCAAAAAGAGGGAAGACAAAGAATAATCCAACCTACCAGCTACTGGAGCACTCCCATCGGGGCATAAGAGCAAGATCGGAGCGACGAGAAAGCAAGGGCTGAGAGGAAGACCGGGAAAGAAAGGTGGGAGAAAAGAAGCCCCCAAACGAGGAGGGAGGAAGGAGGTGAGGAGAGGTGAGGAGAGAAGGGGAGAAAGGACGGGAGGAAAGAGCAGAACCTTACCCGAAACCCGGTGGAGGCGGAGGAGGAGGGAAGAGGGGCAGCGGAGAAGATGGCGCCGAAAATCTGATAAGCTGCCCTTTGGAATGTAAACAAAAAGGGAAGGGGAAGAAGACGGAAGTGGAGCCCTCCCAGAAGACAAAGCGACAGGAAAGGAGTGCAAGGAGACGAACACCAGGGAGGGGAAGGATTGGAAGGGTGAACGGCTGGAAAGCGCGACCGTAAAGGACGCCAGGGAGAAGCAACAGCTGCTGAAAAAAAAAAAAAGGAAAAAGGGGGGGGAGAACCCCATCGAGCCCCAGCGAACCCAGAGGACAACAAAACAGAGGAAGAGACCAGCTGCCTGGATATCCATTAACCTGGGAGAAGGGAGAAAGAGAGGAGGAAGACGGAAAAAAGGCAAGGCAAGGGTAAGGAGGGAAGAAAGGGCAAGAGACTAGAAGGCCAGAAGGCATAGTGAGCAGCTCAGCAGGATAGCAGGATAGGAGGACGATAGAAGGAAGATAACGGTAACCTGGAAAGAGGAAGAGAAGAGAGGAAACCCAACACCCCAGGCAAGGACCAAATGTTAATCATGACGACCAGAGCCAGAGGGAAAGACAATAGGGCAGACAACAGAGTGGAGGTAGCCAGGAGACCCTCGGGAGCGGGGGAAATAGGCTGGAGGGAGGTATTAATGGAGATCCAAGAAATAAGGTCTGCTATTCATAATGGAGATGAGGAAAGGAGAAGGATGCGAGAAGAGCAAAGGAGCGATCTAAAGGAGATGAGGAGTGAACTCAAGGGAGATCTAAGAGAGATGAAGAAGGGGATGCAGGAGACAAATAAGAAAATGGTGGAAATGAATAAACAAATGGCAGATCTTAAACTTGAGAATGATGAACTAAGACACAAACAAAAGGGAAACCTGGAAAAGATTAAAGATCTTGAAATGAAGACACAGGACTTGGAATACAAACTAACAACAACAGAAATCCACCAAAAGGAATCTCAATTACGTTATCGAGGGATAGAAGAAGAGAGAGAGGAGAAATTGAGGGAGGTGATACTGGAAATAACAGCAAGAATACTAGACACACCAGAGGAATCCCTTGTGGGGGGGATCGATAGGGTCTTCAGAGTCTCCTCAGGTTATACAAGGAAAAATAACATGCCTAGAGACGTGGTGGTAAATTTTACACTTAAAAGGATTAGAGACGAGGCCCTGAAGGGGAGCCTGAAAAGGCCAGTAACCTACAAAGGCAAGAAATTAACTATACTAAAAGAAATACCCGCTTCGGTATTGCAGAAGAGAGGAGACTACTATTTTATCACGGACATCCTCAGGAAATACAACATAAGATACAGATGGGAGAAGAGAGAGGGGATAATGGTATCCTATAAAGGCAAAAACCATTGGCTTACCACAGTATTAAAAGCGAAAGAATTCTTGAGACAGTTTGAGGACGATTTCGAGGCCGAACCCTACAATGACAGTAACAGCGGAGCTGGTTGGAGAGAAGGCTTCTTGGCTAATCCAGTACGAAGAACACCGGCTGGGAGAGGGGAACCTAGAGAGAGGGAGTTTGGAACGGAAGGAGCGGGGGGAAAAGAGGACAACGCGGATCTGGAACCGGAGGCGGATTCGGAGGACTTGGACGAGGACCCCAACAAAGCAAGAAGCCAAGAAAACCTATCAACAGAAGACCAGTAAATGGACTTAAGGTGCTTGACATGGAACGTAAATGGGATGAACAGTGGGAATAAGAGGAAGAGGGTGTTTAGTAGACTAAGAAAGGAAGGGGCGAAGGTAATAGGATTACAAGAAACGCATATTAGAAAGAGTGATGTGAAATACCTTAAGAATGAGGGGCTAGGACTAGAATTTGTAGCGGCGGCGGAGAATAAGAAAAAGGGGGTGGTCCTTTATGTAGACCCCATCCTAAAGCCGGAACAAGTATTTACAGACAGGGAAGGGAGGTACGTGGGAGTAACAATTAAACGGGAGAAAGAAACGTTCCTTATATGCAATGTATATGCGCCAAATGGTTGCAAGGCTAGGTTCTTCGAGAAATTAACAAACGTGATTGAAAAGGAGGAATTTGATGAATGTATAATACTAGGGGATTTAAATGGGGTGATCGACCCGGGAATAGACAGGACCCCTGGACTGGGAGGGAGGAGGAAGACAAGAGGGAAGCTTCCAAAAAGCCTCTTTGAATTGGTGGATAAATTTAAATTAAGGGATATATGGAGAGACCGCCACTTAAAAGAAAAAGATTTCACGTATTTTTCTGAACGCCATAGGACGTGGTCCAGAATCGACCTCTTCCTGGTCTCGGTGGGCCTGTCCCCCCTAGTAAGGAAGGTGGAGATAAAGACTAGAACGGTGTCAGACCATGGATGGGTTGTCTTGGAAATGCTAAATAAGCAAAGGGAATTCTATTGGAGACTCCCAACACACATTGTGGAGGATAAAAAGGTCAGAGAGGAAGGGAAAAAAACAGTCCTGGAATTCTTTAAAATCAACTGTGAAAACAACAGCAACACCAAAGTAATATGGGATACAAGCAAGGCCTTTATGAGGGGATTCTTTCTTAAAAAACAGGCCAGTAAAAAGAGAGCGAGAGAGAAAGAATTGAAAGAAGTTAATCAGAAATTAGAGGAAGCAGAAAAGGGACTAAAAAGGAACCCCAGAAGTGAAAAGAGCAGAAGAGAGGTAAACCTTTATAAAAAACAACTGGAATTCCTAGACTTGAAAAAAATGGAAAAGAATCTGAAGTACCTTAAACAAAAATATTTTGAGTCGGCAAACAAAACAGGGAAATTACTGGCACAACAATTGAGAGAGAAGAGAGTGAAAAATGTTATCAAAAAGATTAGGGTAGGACAAATGGAGTATACGGGAGACGAGGAAATAAGGAAGGAAATAGCAAATTATTATGGAGAACTATACAAAGGAGATGATATAGATAAGGAGGCAATCACAAAATACCTGGGGGAGTGTGGATTGGGTAAAATATCTGAAGAAGAGAGGGAGGAATTAAATAAAAAAATCACCAGAGAAGAAATAATTAAGGCAATACAATTGTTAAAAAGAAACAAGGCGGCGGGCCCAGACGGCTTCACAGCAGAGTATTATAAAGAATTCCAGGACGAATTGGTAGAAATCCTAGAGAAGCTCTTCAATGAAATACTACAGCAGGGGGAAGGCCCAGACACGTGGAAAGAGTCGAATATTACGCTGGTAGGAAAGGAGGGGAAAGATCTGAGCGATCCAGCGAACTTCAGGCCCATCTCCTTGTTAAATTTTGATTACAAAATTTTTACTTCTATTTTGGCAAACAGGTTCAAATCATTTCTAAACAAGTGGATTAACGAGGATCAAAATGGATTTCTTCCTAAGAGACAAATTAAAACTAATATTAGATATATAATCGATATACTGGAATATTATGAGAAACACAATGAAAAGGAGATGGCCCTGATGTTCCTGGACGCGGAGAAAGCGTTCGACAAGATCAGCTGGAGCTACTTGGAGACCCTGATGAGAGAGCTGGATATGGGATTTCAGATAAGGAATGCATTCCATGCCATATATGGCAAACAAAGAGCCAAAATTATAGTAAACCAAAGGAAAACAGAAGAGGTGGAAATTGGCAAGGGAGTAAGGCAAGGGTGCCCCCTGTCCCCACTACTATTTATTTTTGCATTAGAAATCTTACTGAATAGAATAAGGGAGGATAGGGATCTCAGAGGGTTACAAATCAAAAAGGATAACATTAAAGTGAAGGCATTTGCGGATGATGTCGTGTTAATAATAGAAAAACCGGTAGAGACCACAAAGGACTGGATAAACAAAATAGAAGAGTTTGGCAGGGTGGCGGGCTTCAAAATCAACAGGGGAAAAACCAATCTAATGGTTAAAAATATGAAGAAAGAAAGAATACAGGCATTGCAGAGGGACACAGGTATGAAGGTACAGGAAAGGGTTAAATACTTGGGAATAAATATAACAGCCAAAAACTCGAGATTGTTTAAAAACAACTATACAGAATTATGGAAAAAAATAAAAAAGGACCTTGATAAATGGCAGAAATTGAACATCTCCTTCATGGGGAAAATCGCAACTGTAAAAATGATGGTCCTACCAAAAATTAATTTTTTATTCATGACCCTACCAATAATAAAGAATGAAAAGACCTTCAAGGACTGGGAAAGGGACATTTCAAGATTCATCTGGGGGGGCAGAAAACCCAGAGTCAAAATGAAGACATTACAAGATCCATTAGAGAGAGGGGGACTGGGGGTACCCAACCTGAAATTATATCACGAGGCTAGCTGCCTAAATTGGATAAAGGAATGGATACATCTGGGAAACTATAAACTAACCAATTTGGAGGGCCATGATTTAAAATTTGGACTGCATGGATACATGATGTATGATAAGAAAAAAGCAGACGCAACCTTCAAAAATCACTATATAAGGAGCTCTCTCATCAGGACCTGGCATAAGTATTCTAACATAATGTATGGGCAAAGGATCCCACTATGGGTATCAGTGAATGAAGCATATGGTATTAAAGAACTGGCGAGCAACAATTGGATAACATACAAAGACACCTTAAGAGGGAGTGAGGGGAACCAGACACTCAAAACAAAGGAGGAACTGGAAAAAGAAGGAATACATTTGGGGTGGTTCCCGTATTTACAAATCAGAGAAAAGTTCAGAGAGGACCAGAAAAGGGGATTCATGAACGAAGAGACAGAGTTAGAAAGAAGAATACTTGAGGAAGAAATCAAACCTCTAGGGAAAATTTATAAAGCACTATTAGAAATCGACACAGCAGACAATCAAGAAAGAGAGTATATGGCCAAATGGTCTAGGAATCTAGGCTTTAAGATCCAACCCCAGATGTGGAAAAGTATTTGGTGTAACACAGTAAAGAGATCACTAAGCAACTCTTTCAGGGAGAACTGGGTCAAAATGATCTATCGGTGGTACCTATCCCCAGAGAAAATAGCCAAAATGTATAGAGGGGCGGATCCAAAATGCTGGAAATGCGGGAACAAAAACGGCACCTTTTTTCACGCATGGTGGACGTGCCCCAAGGCGTCCACATATTGGACAATGATACACAGGGAAATACGTAAGATGATCAATTACAAGGTGGAGAAAAAGCCTGAAACCTTCCTATTGGGGATAGGGGGAGAAGCTGCACCTTTTGAGGAAAGGAAAATTTTAGGGATAGGAATAACTGCAGCTAGAATCCTGTACGCAAAGTACTGGAAATCATCGACAACCCCAACGAAAGAAGAGTGGTTTATTAAAGTTATAGAAACAGTACAGATGGATTGGTTAACGGAAAGGATGAGAAACAAAAATAAAAAGGATCAGGAAAGAACGGATTGGGAGGCAATTAGAGAGTACTCTAGAAAGGAGTTTAATGTTGATTTGATATTAGACTAAGCTTAAGATATATCGCTCTTATACCCAAATACAGGAATTAAAAGAAGAGATCTAGATGGGGAGGGAACGAAGAAGGCGAAAAATAAGAAGCGGTCTCAGCTCTCCACCCAACTTTGTCTGCGCACACTGTATCACGCTCCATCTCTGGAGCCTGTGTAACCAGGGGAACCATCTCTGGGTTCCCGTGGTAACATGTTTTCTTCTTGGTTTTTTTCTGTATGTCAACTGTTATATCCTTTTTTTTCTTTTCTGTTTTTAATCTCCTGAAAATCAATAAAGAATTTTACTTTAAAAAAAAAATGTCTGCAAGTCATAATAGCCGTATGCCTCATCCAGATGGCAGAGGTAGTGTACTTCTCGATCATGATGTCTCTCTACAAGCCCTAGTGGGAAGACAACAGGGGTTTTTATCTTCATATGCTGCTAGTGGGTTTCACACTGGCATCCGCTTATTCACTGCTCTGTAGTAGATAGTCACATCTAGCGAAACCTCATATTCCATTGAGCAAACCCCACAATCCCTTGATATTTATTTTCTCCCTTGGTGAATTGATTTAAATGACCAAGGGGCAAAAAAGGGATGAATATAAACTTCTGGTTTCAATTACATTTCCCGTTTTGGAATCCATTTATTTCCTGATTGAGTGTCCATTCAGGCTGGCTGAAATAAAAATGAAAATTAGCTAAATCTTACTTAGCTAACAGACCCATCTTTTGTGAACACAATCCGAAAACTTCAGCTACAGATGCGCATGGCAGAGCTATTTCTGCACAGATTTCTGTTTGGCTTTCTTCGCTTCAGTACACATGCATGTATACTCAACATTATCATTTTTTTGTAAGTTACGTCTGCAGTCCTGAAATCCAATTGAAAAAAGTGGAATATTTCCAAGTAAACATCCTAGGTTGCAAAAAAAATGTTCAGCACTTTCCATAAGTAATGAGGGATAATTACTGTCTGTCACGGTCTATTTGTATTGCTTTAACACTGTTCACTGGTTTGAGTCTCTTTAGGAGACTTATTCTTTTTTTAGATAGAGTTGCAGTCTTGATAGATGCAGGGAATGCTGTGGATGTAGAATATCTTGATTTCAGTAAGGCCTTTGACAAAGTCCCTCACGACCATCTTGCAAAGCAAGCTAGTCAAATGTGCACCAGGCAATGCTACTATTATGTGGATCTAATTGGTTATGTGACCAAACCCAAAGGTTGCTTACCAATGGTTCGTCTTCATCCTGGAAAGAAGTGACTAGAGGAGTGTGTCCTGGACCCAGTACTATTCAATATGTTTATTAATGTCTTGAATGAAGGATTAGAGGGCATGCTTATCAAGTTTTCAGATTACACCAAATTGGGATGTGTTGGCTCTTTGGCTTAGAAATTGAGATGAGCACCAACCCCCAGAGTTGGACACGACTGGACTTAATATCAGAGGAATACTTTTACCTTTACTATGATAGCCATGTATAAATATGTGAAATGATGTCATATACGGTTCTAGCCCAGCTTACTTGTCTGAACGCATTTGCAGCTACGTCCCACCTCGTAACTTAAGATCTCCGGGGAGGCCCTGCTCTCGCTCCTGCCAACTTCACAAATACAGTCGGTGGGGACGAGAGAGAGGGCCTTCTCGGTGGTGGCTCCCCATCTGTGGAACACGCTTCCTAGCGACATATGCTCAACTCCATCCCTCCTGGCATTCAGGAAAAAGTGAAATCCTGGCTGTGGGACCAGGCATTTGCACACTAGCACAAGGCAGCACTTTCAACTGGATTTTAATGGCAAGTTGGTGGATATGGCTCAATGCTCTTTTTATGGACAGAACACTGTTTTTAACTTAAATGAACGTGTATGATGTGTTAATGTTAATTGTATTTTAATGTATTTTAATGCTGAATGTTTTGGGGTTTTTTATATTGTATTTACTGTGTTTGTTAGGCCACTCTGAGTCCCCCCTTGGGGGTTGAGAAGAGCAGGGTAAAAATGCTGGAAATGGAAATAAATAAGGAAGAGGAATCAGACTTGTTTTCTGCTGCCCTTGAAACTAGGAGCAAGGGGTTCAAATTACAGGAAAGGAGATTTCATGTGAACATTAGGAAGAACTTCCTGACTGTATCAGCTGTTCAGCAGTGGAACTCTCTCTCTCCCTTGAAGTGTGGTGGAAGCTCCTTCTTTGGAAACTTTTAAACATAGGCTGGATGGCGGTCTGTCAGGAATACTTTGTGCTTTTTCTGCATGACACGGGGTTGGACTAGATGGCCCATGTGGTCTCAGCCAACTCTATTATTCCATGATTCTAAGAGAAAAAGTGATGTATAAATCATCATCATCATCATCATCATTTTCTTCCACTAGATTTATGATTCATTAATAAAAAGTTCAATGTGTTTTGATCTGTATACCCCTTCAAATATCTTCTGTAGAGCTATATAAAAACATAGAGAAAACACACAAATACATAGTGTTTGAAATAATTATTACATTTATACATTGCCATGACAATATAGTCCCTAAAGGCCCTTGAGAGTGTATACAGCCTGAAATGTGTTGAGTTTTTATATTAAAAATCATTCATCCATTGAGTACTCTGAGACACATCTTCTGTTTTCTGTTGATTTTTTTTGTTTCCTTAGCTAATGGAGGCAATATATTGCAGAACTTGGGTAGCTAAATGATGTAAAATAGTATTAGATCTGGGTGACATACAAGATGATATTCCCTGGATCCTAGTACCTACAATGTCTTGCTAGTTTAAAGATCTAGTAGGAAGCAAGCCTACAATAATAAATACAAGATGTGATTTACAGTGTCATTTATCATCCTTAACCTTCACAGTCAGATATTCCATCTCCTCTTCTTTTAAGCATAAAGAAACCAGTTTAAAGAGATTACAGGTGTGAAGCCTTTAAAAAAATTAAATCTATATTTTTGTCTGAAGCAAAAAAAATACATTGATGTATAATTACTTTTTAAAAATAGATTATATCTCATTTACTTTTTTTTATTAAAAAAATCTATTTTTAAAAGGTTCTTTATTCATCCTATTTTCTCCCTGCACAGCTAGGAACAGAAAAGCTTACACTGTGTTAGATAACTGGTGCATCAAGAATATTGGCAACTGTGATTGGCCACAGCTCTTGGGTTTCAACCAGGATTCTTCTCAAGCCCTACCAGAAGATCTCTGGTATTCTCTGTTGATAACCTTCCATCACAGTAGTAGCCAGGCCTGATCCTGCTTAGCCCTCAAAATCGGAAGGCATCATTCAATTTGGCATCAATGATCAGTATCCCATATCTAACCAAAATTTCTCTCTGTGAATAATGAGCAAAAGCTTGGGGATTTATTGAATTTAATTCACAAGTGTCATACTCTTTGTGCCCCCAATTTTCAGCCAAATCATGTCATCTTCTGTAGCATTCTCTAAGTATATCACCATGCTCTAATCAGCATCTATGATTTGAGCACTTGTTTGTTATTTGCAACATCTTGCTTCAGAGCCCTTCCAGACAGGCAAAAAATCCAAGAGAAATTGAGATTTTAATTCCCACTTCCACTTGGGATGGAGGCCACACAGCTGGCCTAAACCCTGGGTCCAGATACTCACCCCTGCTGATCCAAGATCAGCAAAGGTGGGCGTTGGCACTGCCAGCCTCCCCCTCCCTTCTGACAAGGCCTGAAACTTCTTTCTCTCCCTCCAGTCCCCCTCCCTTGGAAGAGCGAAAAGAGGGCTTTGGGAGGGGAGGGTGATTCCTCCTCCAAGGGCCACTGTTGGATCTTCTAGGGAGGAGGAGCAGAGGCTTTGGGTCTGCATGGAAGGTTTCTTCCGGTAAGTTGAGAGGGAAATGGGGGGCAGGAGGGAGTCCAGACAGAAGGGAGGGAAGAAAAACATGTGTTTTCCATACCTTCAGGTTTACACAGGAATTGAAAGGTGTGTGCTTCTCAGGAGGAACCAGGTTTTAAGGGCTGCTTTTAAACACGTGTTTTCCAGCCTTTATCCCAATTCCTCCTGATTGCTCTCACATTTTGGCTAAACATCATTTAGCCACGGGTGGTTTTTAACCTGATTTAGCAGGTTATAATGATACAAAACAAGGGGCCCCAGTTGCTATTCACTGAATTGAATCTTCATGATCACCAAGTATTATTCCTCTTATGTTATCTCCATTCTCATATCTCCTAGTATTTTTAGGTTAGAAATAAATCCACAAAATAAAGGGAATGTGTTGGATAGAAATAATGTTGGCCAACTATATTTTGGTTGCTGCTGGTGTCATTAGAATGCCTCCCAAATCCTTCTTAACATTGTGAGTTTTCTCAGGGACAGTTTTAGGTTCACTCTGTACCGCCTCAGCAAGGAAGAGGGGAATTTTTTTTGGTACATGTTTTTAAATGAAATGACCTAATCCATACTTCTCCAGGTAATGTACAGATTGAAACACTTTTGTCTTTGGATGATCCGATGACTTCATGTAGCCGTTGGCTCAAAATACATATTTGTTGTGTACTTCTGGATATCAAATCAAAAATGCAGATTTTAATGGGTGAAATGCAGTATATATATCACAATGCTTCTATGCTGTCACCAAACTATGCAGAATGCTGGTGTTCTTGGACTGAAGCGAATAAATTTGCTTAGAATAGATATGTCAGCATGGCAACAGTTCTATCATTCCATAGGAATTGGCCATATTGACATTTAGACAAGGCTTATGCATGTTTTATAGAAAACAAGTCCCACTGTACATTTGAAAATAATAAATGTACTTGAGAACTAATTTTAGTTGTATTAAACCATTGACTGCAGTGCAATTTTTTCAGGCATGTTGCTAGACCTAGCTATGTGATTTAAATGCTTAACATATGGACCACCACAGATTTCAAATGTTTTAGTATGCAATATGACCCCCATTCTGTGGGGCCAGTTTTATCTATCCACATCTGACAAATTATGCCCTTTCTAGTAAATTTCTAGGCCCCACAGGATGACTATAGCATCTCTGTACAACATGTAGCCTCACAAGGATTTGGTGCAGCCTCCAGAGGGTCGGAGCATAAGCTTTAGAGAGGGAGGACACATACAGCACTTTAGCATTTGGAAAATGGCATTCATAACCTTTTGGAAAACACCTTTTGGAGATCATAACTTTATTTTTAGAAAAGCATGACCTTTCAGAGAAGAGCCAAAAACCCTTTAGAGTAGATTCTCCTCTTGTATATACAACCAGATATAATTATGCTAGGCAATTGTTTCAGTTGTTAGACTGAACAACCTGTTATCTGTCATCTGTCATCTGTTAGGAAAACAGAGATTTTGCCAGTGCAAAAACAGTGCTTCAGAAGTGTTTTTCAGTACCCAAAAATATACTCTCCCATAAATCAACTTGTTTTATATCATGGACTCAAGAGACAAAAATGAAGTAGACTCTGATAAAAATAACATATTTGGTTTACTCTTAACTTTCATGTGTTCAGCATACATAGGTATAAAACTTATCAGTCCAGTTTCAGTTATGTTTGAGATAATTTTCTGTGCCATCCAGCCAGGACATCTCTTACGGCAAAACACCAAGAAAGTGTGTGATCTGAGGTCTGAAGTACTCGGTAGTAGTCATGTGGTCTGCAGCCCCTTTTATAAATTCTCAGGAACGATAAAGGAACCTACATACATACAGGATGTATTTATTTATTTACTTCATTTCAATCTCGTTCTTCTCACCCCTCAGGGGACTCAGAGTGGCATGCAACATACATCTAGGCAAAAATTCAATGCCTCATTATACAAATCATATAAAACATAACATAAAATCACTAGAAACAATAAGCATATAAATACCATTTAAAACCATTAAACTATAATAACCCCATACACAAATAACACATTGTACCAATCCTTTAAGCACCCTACTAGGCCCCCCTCCCCCTGTCATGATCCTAAGGCAGTTCCTCCCAACCCACAGATCCCCAGATGCTCTGGCCCCCAACTCCCAAAAATCCTGACAGCTGGTAAATTGCAGGCCAAACACCCAGGGACTCACAGGCCAAGAACCACTGTCCCAAGGTCTTCTTTGGCTGTCTTGGATGGTGCTGTGTGACTGGTCCTTCCTTAGCATCCTCCTTTTATGCCCCAGCCTCAGGAGGCAGCAGGGTTTTTTTTTGCTGGGCCCATGCTTCAGCCAAGCAGTCAGGCCCTGAGTCTGTAAGGAGCCAGTCATCAGGAGCTGAGGTCAAAGGCAGCCTGCAGTGGACAAACACTGCCTTTTCCTCCAAGCTCCATGCTGCTGATGTTCTTTGGCACTCTTGGATGGTGCTGTGTGACTCCTCCCCTGTTGGCATCCTCCTTTTATGCCCCAGCCTTAGGAGGCAGCAGGTGTTTCTGCTGGGCCTTGCTTCAGTAACCAACAGGATCATAGATATACATTACTTGAGAAGGTTTGTCATTTCCAACAGCAGCAGAGTAACAATCAGAACCATTCCCTCCTCCAGGTGTTGTACCCCCACACGTTTCCTTTCTATATGCACCAAACTAATTTGTGACAAAGGGGATCCACCAATAGATCCAGTCAGGATGCTGGAAGTGCTGGTCTCAGTTGGGAACATGGCCTGGGGGCACTGTTGGACTCAAGTTGTAGTAATGGGGAGTGGGGATGAAATTTTACGGGGTATCGGACCTTTATTCAGGTAGTTTGGAATTTGGCCTCTGACATTAGATTAGTCATGAGAGAGAGAGAGAGAGAGAGAGTAAAGAAGAGTAAGGAGGCTCAGGGCTCATTTTGTGGCTTTGCCGCTCTTCCTTTTTCATCTGTCTCTGTTGTTTCCTCATTTAGCTGTAAAACTCTCAGCTTTTGCACTGTTTGTTTTTTTGGGGGGGGGGGGACTTGGCTGTTTCACTCTTCCTTTTTCTTTGCCTCCTGGTTGCCTTTGTTCTCTACTCCTCCTTTGGTGGGAAAAAAGCAGAAACTTCCCATCCTTCATTTCCCTCACTTGTGAAGGAAAAATGTAGCTTCACCATTATGTTTTTGTGAGGTCTTCATAGCAAAGTTTCTCCCTCACCAATGAGGTAAATGAATGGTGTAGAAATGACAGTTTTACCTTTGTAGGAGAAGGAGGCGACAGAGGCAAAGAGAAATGGATAGCACTGGAAGCAAGAGCTGTGGCTCTTCTTTTTTCTCTCAGAAAAGGACTTCAACTTGTACACACTACAAACGGAAGCAGGGCAATTGAGGCTAATCCATTTTGCTGCCTGTTCCAAGGGAAAGGTACCTCTGCATATGGTTTTTTAGACATGTTTTGTTAGTATAAAACAGTTGTGTGTGGATATATGACACCCCTCCCACCAAAACCAGAAAAGACACACAAACATAAGCTGGGAAGAAAATGGCCACAACTTGTTTATTGATTACAGGCACTGAAAAGGGGTTGGCAGCAAGGCATGGGTTCTGGATCACAATCAGTCAGGCCGCTGCTGACCAATACCGCTACACACGTCAGGGTGCCACCGGCACAATACCAGGCTGCATTACTCAGCACCCTGGGAACAACCAGACGTTCCCCCTTCCTTTCCACTGGGCGGGGGAGGAAACCAGATCCAGGGCCCATGCCACACGCCAAGTGAAGTTGTGACAAGATAACAATAACCCAAACCGATGTTAACTGTGTCCAAACCAAATAAGCATGCAGGGCGGGTGGGATGGCAAGTTGAAGCAGGCACTGCCTGCACGTGCACTGAGAATCCCTATAAGGGCTGCTGCACAGAGGGAAGAGGCCATCCCTGGCCAATCAGAGGGCTGGGCAGGGCCAGCCGCTGGTTGGCCAGCCAGCCAGCTGGCAGTAAAACTTCCACCGTGCAGGGGCTGCTGGGAAGTAGAAGCCCCCTGCAACCCAACATGTCCAGTGGGAGAGTGCCCCCTCCCCCAGCAACCGGCATTGCCTGCAATGCATTTTGAAGAGACAGTCTGGACTTCAGAAATGTTGAGAGGTAATAGTGCGCTTACTTTCCCCACTGTTGTAGCACTTTCTCAAGCTAGTATTTCATATTTTAAGGTTCCAGGCTCTTCAGGATGATGTATGAAAGCCTGTAGGAGGAGGAACAAATAATAAAACAACTGGAGACAAAATTGTGGGGGACATTTTTGGTTGAGTAGTTACTTGATAAGCATGCATTCCAAGTTATCCCTTCCTAAAACTCTTGTCTCCAAATTGATGAAACACTGGGGTTTAATACATCAATCTAACATGCTATTTAGTCATTTATTCTTACTGTCTTTCGATATGTGTGTTTTAAGTTCCCTCAAATGAAATATAAACCTTTTTAAAACTGTGAAAACTGAAAGTAGAAAGAAAATTCAGTTGAAAACCTTACATTGCCTTGTTGTCAATTACATCCCTTTTGGTTCTTGGGGGAGTGTTTCTTTGCCAAATTATATTTCTGTGAATATATTTTTTACTATTTCAGTAAACTCTTTAAGTTTGGTATAAACAAATCATACAGTCACATATAAAGAAGCAATGAGAATATTAAAGGTGTACCAACCAAACAGAATCCACCTCCCATGTGTTTCAGCAGTTCATGCACTCTCGTCTCCTCAATTGTTTGCTGAACTTTATTTTCCTGTTTCCCTCTTGCTTCCATAAATGAACAAATGGATAAGACAACAGAATAAAGCCAATGCTAGTTCTCCCATAGTAGAAACATTGAAATGAATGAGATTATTTTTGTTATAATTAATGCCAGTCTAATTCATTTCAGTAGTTTTCTTCTGAGTAGGACTATCAGTGGATTTAGCCCTATCCCCTTGTTACCAGCAGAAAGCAGCAATAAAGCTTAATGTCATTGTAGAACATAATTGCAAAGTTTAAATATATTTATCCCATTTCCCTTTTCCTTGTAAAAGTTGTAACTTCATTAACCATATGTGTTTGCTTGCGTTAGTGGTGTAGCAGCTTGCAGAGCTCGTCGCCTCTAGCAAAACACTACCTTTTATATTTTTCCCACTAGTGTTATGTTAGATAAAACCCAGGGTTGTATCTCTATTTTGTATTGCTAGCTCAATCATAGAGGTAAAGGTCTTGACCCAGATGGTGAGCAGATGGATGTTGCACTTTTGTTTTAGTTATATGTTTTATTTATTTAATTATTTATATCATTTATATTCCGCCCTTCTCACCCCACAGGGGACTCAGGGCGGATCACAATGCACATATACAGGCAAACATTCAATGCCATAGACATACAACATATATAGACAGACGAGCTACACAATTGGTCGAGAGCTCACCCTGATGCGGGCAGGCCTCGAACTCATGACCTTCTGGTCAGTAGAGATTTTATGCAGCTGACACCCAGCCAGCTGCACCACATTCCCGGTGCTTTTCTGTTACTTCTTCTTTAAAGCCTAACCCACTCCTGTGTTTTTCTTTTGTATTGAAGAAAAAAATCACATTTTCTTCAGCCAGTATTACCTTTGGAATTCTCTTTGGACAGGCATTTCTTCTCTTTGGACAGACCTTTCTTCATTTATGAGCTGTATTGCTGACTTTTCTCTTACTATTGAATTTTTTTTTGCTAAAATTGACTTTTGTCCCTTCCATTTTCATTTCCATATATACTTTGTATTTTGCACTGTGACTTTTTTCAGCAAGCCCATAATTTGTATTTTTATTAATATAGCAGTAGGTGCTGTATAAATAGTAATCACAATAATTTATTGAACAAGCCATTCTTGGCACCGATCTATCAGTAACATCATACTATTCTATCACAGAGTGATTGGTAAATCATTTCGGTCCAGTGATTGATAAAGATTTATATGACATTGTTTAAGAGAGAAAAGCTAACAAATTAGACAGCATCACTTTAATCGTGCTTTAGCAAATTCTTAGTCTTGGGAAAGACATGATTAATGAGAAATAGAAATTATGTGTTAGGCTAAGGACACAGTCACATCATTACAGTTATGGAAAAATGTATCACATAACCTTACTTTGAGAACTTTGTGAACTTGGTTATAAGTATGACATTTATTTTGCTATTATTATTGTAGTCTGATAGACTAGAATATGAGAGAGACAGGAATTCTTGCTTATTAGCCTTTGTCCTGCTGTATCCTGCTGGTTTAGAACATATCTACTTTATTATGTACAGAAATAAAGTTTTTTGTTCATAAACTGAAATTGGAATTTTTGTTGTGACCTAATACTTCCAAAGAGAACAAAAGGAACCTTAAACTGCAATGTGCTCTTCCACACTCGCACTACAATCCATCTTGAAACCAATTTCACTGTGAGGATGATTGCCATGCTGGGAACCAGTTTGGAGACAGGAAGGTGATTAAATATATCACGGAAACTGGCCTTCCTGTTTCCTAAAGAGATGGACATCAATGTACCAAAGGCATATGGGGTGGGGTTGGGGGGGGGGGGGGGAGAAAGAGACAGCCAAGAACGGAAATAATAACTTACCTTTCCTGGGTAGCCATTTAACCCCCTCTTGCAAAACTATACCCTTGGTACATTTTTAGTTGCCTCGATTCCAGATTCTTTGGCAGAGGCAGGGGTCTACAATGCTCTCCACATTTTTTCCTGAATCTGGAATGCACACTGGCTTCTACTTCAACAATTACTATGGCTGAACTTGGGTTTTCCAGCAACTTTAAAAAAATGTGCTGTATATGCATGCTGCCATGCACATTGGCAATGTGTTCCTTTGTAGCCACATAACCTCAAGTCAGCATTGAACTGCATTATGTGGTCTGTAGAAAGGTCCAGTGACAAAATATTGTACACAAAATTAATAAAACCTAGGGCTGTGACCTGTTTTAACAGCTCAATGGCTAAACAATATTGGCACTCTACTTACAAATAAGGGGTTGGGTTCTAACAACTTTCACAAGAGTGAAAATTGTGTGCATACTCACAAGGAATGTTAACATTTTCCTCCCCTTATCTTGGTAGTTCTGCTCAATTTCTGTTCTAAAAAACTACTCCAGGCTTTTGATAGAACCATGCATAAAAGGAATACAGAAGAATATTCGTCAATCTCCTGCCTTCTTGCACAAGTTGCCATCTTGGATTGTCTCCAGATGGTGTTAGATTGCAATATCCATCAGTTCCTAATCAAAATAGTTGGTTGTGGTGCTAGGAGTACAACTTCTGGAGGGGAATATGTTGGCAATTCATTACCTCAATCTATCTCGCTACAACTCATACATATGTATTGTCGAAGGCTTTGATGACCAGAATCACTGGGTTGTTGTAGGTTTTTTGTGGTTGTATGGCCATGTTCTAGAAAACCCAATTTTCCTAGTTTCCAACAGACCTCACAACCTCTGAGGATGCCTGCCACAGATGTAGGCGAAACATGAGGAGAGAATGTTTCTAGAACATGGCCATACAGCCCGAAAAACCTACAACAACCCAACTCATAATAACTTCAAAAACAAAAATTAAAGAGTTATTTAGCCATTCAGGGCATAGATAAGAAATGAGACAATTTCTAAATTAATAATAAAAATAAATAAAGTTTGTATATAGGAATTAAGTTACACTCTTGTAGAACAAATCACTGCTGTAAATTTATGAATCAACTGCAAATGTGACTGGTGTGGTTTAATACAAATGAGTGTTTTATCACAACACATTATTCCCATTTCTACCAAAATTAGATCCCTGGAGATGCTGACGGGAGCAAATGATCACTACTGTAATTTTTAATTGAGAGAATGTAGCAGGTGGTTGAGTGTTCTGTCTGATCTTTCATCCTTTCTTTTGCATGCTTTTCCCCAGCGGATTCTTACAACTGGAAATAAATCAGTATATTTTGACCACATACATTCTTCATTCCATCTTGTTGTAGCTAGGTACATGCTTTCATTGTTGGGGGATATATAAAATTATATTGCATTTCACAATTAATATTCACAAGTCAGAGGTGAACAAGTCCCACACTACCATCACCTACATTGAGCCTCTAGTAGACATATTAAGCAGGCTTTGTATATGTTTTGTAAACAAAAACTACTTACGAATACTAAAGATGCCGTATCTTGTAGTGAACCATAATCATTTTAAAGCAGAACACTCTTGCTTTAAATAACATGCAGACAAAATGTTTTTCTGACTCGAGATATTATTGACCCATTTATTTCATGGCCTAGGGTTGGGACTTTGCAAGTATATGGGCATATTATGCTGAATATCAAGGCCATAGAATACCTTTAAAAGATTATGATAAAATGTAATCATAACTGCAGTCTCTTTCACATCACTTCCTCTTGAACAGAGCAAAGATAATGTCTTGTTCCCTCTTCAAGGCACTCCTTTTATCTGCACGTACACTTATCATGTCTGATTTTGATATACGGTAATTAATTTCTAGGGGCTTCTTATACTAATTCACCTTAAAGTTCAAGGATATTATCCTAGGAGATCAGCTAATTAATCAAAGGTTACATGTTGGTCATTAATCATCTATCTCTTTTGAAAAACAAAGTTTGACTACTGAAAGTATATATATTTAAAAACTCCCACCATAAATAATCCTTCTGGGGTGGAATACAAATAAAGGTTTATTATTTTAGTTTTATTATAATTATAAATAAATATATTATTATGTTAAATACATTTTCAGATTTGTCTTCTTGAAAGAATAGGCAAGTATGTGCCTAATGTTTTTGCTATAGGTAGATAAAATATGAGTTTTGAGGCGCCGACAAATTTAAAACAAATGACTGCCTTTATTATGTTTTTCTTTCTCTCAAATACCCTTTCTGAGAACTCAAAGACAATACCCCTCCTACCCTCTGGGACAGAGGTGTCAAACTTCTGGCCCTCCAGACCTCCAACTCCCTGAAGCCCTGGCTAGCTGGTTTAATAAATGACCAGGAATTCTGAAGTTTTGAAGTCTAAAACACATGGAGAGCCACAATCTTGGCACCACTGCTCTGGGATGTTTCAGTGGTACTTTTGCCATATCCCCCCCCCTTCCCAAAGCTCTTTGACAACCTCTAGGGGGCTTTTCTGAAAATAGAACTGACCAGAAGTCATTCAGATGGCACAATGAGCATTTTTCATTTTAAATTGGAGATGACTGAGGAACATACTGTGAGTCGTTCTTTTGTCCATGCTATGTAATTTAATACAGATGGAATATTTATTTATTTATTTTTGTCATGTCAGGAGCGACTTGAGAAACTGCAAGTCGCTTCTGGTGTGAGAAAATTGGCCATCTGCAAGGATATTGCCCAGATGTTTTGATGTTTTATCATCCTTATGTTCCTGCATGAGAAGCTGGAGCTGATAGAGGGAGCTCATCCACACTCTTCCCGGATTCAAACCTGCGATCTGTCAGTCTTCAGTCCTGCCAGCACAGGAGTTTAACCGACTGTGCCACCCGGGGCTCCATTTATTTATTTACCACCGCCTCTCTAAACCCAAAGGTGACTTGAGGCAGTTCACAGTTGGCAAAAATGCCACCAGCAACATAAAATACAGTTAAAACTTTAACATATGATATAAACCATATAAAAGCAATAAAACAGTAAAAGCCATAAAAGACAAGTCCTCAGCATTTTATCACTAAAATCATTTCCCCATTGCATTGTCCAATCATTCCGTGGGTCTGAATTAGTTTGTTACTCTGCATTTGTAAATGCTTGCTCAAAGAGCCAGATTTTAACTCTTTTTCGAAATGTTAGGAGGGAGGGGGCCGATCTGATATCCCTAGAGAGGGCGTTCCAAATTAGTTTTATGTGATGTGTTTACAGCATGTAAGTGTCAGTTACTGCTAATACTAATACTATTCTTCCACATGAATGGAACAAATAAATAAGTAAGTCTTCATTATTAAGATGATGTATGGATAACAGACTTACAATAAGTCCATAAGTGTGTGTTTATAAGTCACAGCTATGTTTTGGGGCCAAATTATGGATTTTGATATGACCCATGCATATGTTGAGGGACATTCTGCAAAGAAAACACCTGTGCCACCTCAGGAGGCCATCCATCCCTGACTGCAGCCATTTCCCCATCCAGACATTTAAAAAGGCCAGAAGATAGCAGCAGAAGAGTAAGAGTAGAGGGAGCAGTGCTTCTTTTAGGTTCGCCAGAATGGTTCAAGCTCAGAGAATGAAATGGTTCCATTCTTGAATAGTTAAGATATAGTACTGAGATTGGCCCATGAATAAACCAATCCAATTTTTTGAAGTTGATTTTTTACTCAAGTATCTAGAATTATGCATGAGTACGGTATATACAATCACTACATCTCACCTCATATTGTATATAATTGAACATCAAAGTCACAAGTCTTCAAGCAAGTGAGGAAAATAGTGAGAAAAACTGAGATGAAAAGAATCAAGTCTTTTGAAATGTTATAGTGGAGTAGAGTTTAATAAATACAAAGGATTGCCAAAAGGACAAATAAACGACAGTATTGTACTACTAGTGTGGTAGATCTTGTTCATTTGAAATGTGGTGTTGGTGGAAATTCCTGTGATTATTATGAACCATTAAAATTAGGGCTGATCATATAAAAATTATCAGACATGGGATTTTAAGGTTTGAAATATCCTGGCAAGACTTCTGGACTATCAGAACTTTTGTATTTCATGACTTACTGTGCACAAAATTGGAATGTGGCTAATTTTGCTCAACTAAACAGCATTTTATTTATAGGAGTCAATATTTTCTGCATAAAAAGAATATATCATTACTACCCTCATAAATAAATGTAGTTTTCTGCACATAAAATTCTATAATTGGGAATATAATTTGTTTATAATTTTCATATAATGGGTTTGCATAGAAAACAGCATTTGCTGCACATGAATAAATATTTCTGCATTGAAATATTATTTTTCCAGACAGAAAATACTGTTTGGTACACCAAAAATGCTGTTTCCTACAAGCAACTATGTGTGAATTTTGCACAAAATAAGTTCTTTTTTAAATTTTAATTTTATTGTTTACAAGTGACAAAAAGCAAAAATTACATTAACTAGTATTCAAAAACTATGTGGCTTTCTCAAAGTGGGAAACAAAATTGCTGAAATTATTCATTGTTACCTTCAAGAAGAAACTTGTTGAATAATTAAAGTCCTTCTAAAAAGACAAATGGGCATGTCAAGCACCGAATGGGGTTAGTAGTAGTACTACTGTCTTGGGTATACACTCAGGTATGCAGATTATAGAATCAGAGCATGAAGAATGAAACGCCTTTCTTTCAAACATCACTGCATGATACTTTGATAAACAGGCATGCACACTGATATCGTCACTGCAGATCAAAAGACAAAATGGAAAATGGAACTGCCTAAAAGGATCCTCCACTTATGCGACTGTGGAGCAGAACAAACAACTCTGTACCTGTATGCTTGTCCACAATGCCCTGCCTCATGTACAGAGGAAGAATTGTTTAAAGCTACAGACAATGTGGTCACTGTTGCCCAGTTTTGGTCAAAAAATACTTAGCCGCTTGTGCTCATTCTATTTTGATCAGTTTTATACTTGTATATGTAATGCTTTTGACATGAAATAAATAAACTGCGTAATTTCTGGGCTTTTCAAAAATTGCTATGCTGTTCAACTTCCCGAAGGTAGCTAAACAAATTAGGTAGTCATTGCTCTTTCCAAGCATCTCTTGTTTCTGTCTTGTTTTTTTCCTCTCTCTCTTTTTAGTTAATAAGTTAAATAGTGCTGTTTTAACAGCATTTCATTGAACAGCAAATTGACTGCCTACATAATGATTTATAAAGAACTGGACACACACACACACACAAACACACACACTTCAGTTTTGTTACTGTAGATATATAGAAAAGAGTTCCAAAAGATCAGAAGATTAATACTTTAAAATCCTGTTAACTGAATTGTAAAAATGGATGTTAACACTGAATTTCTAGAATGGTAAACTGAATAATCTGGTAGAAAGTGGAAGGCAGTGTTTGTGTTTTTAAGGTGTGTTAGTAGCACAATCTTTTTAAACCTTAGAAACATAAAAACTTGTTATAAGAAATCAGGTTATTTGTTTTCTCTGGGCCTGTTGTTTTCTGCTCTGATTGGCAGCAGCAATCCATTATCTCTGTCAGAGGTTATTCCAAAATTGCTATCTGATTTTTAACTATTGATGCTAGGGATTGCCTCCTGATCATATGCATACAAGCTCTGCACTCTACCACTATACACAATCTTCTTTCACTCTGAAGGAACTTTGTTGAACTACTGCACACTTTTGGTAAATTAACGAAGTGTTTTAGCATCATTATAAAATGGCTTGGAGAAAAAAGTACCTGTTCAGAGCATATAGACATATAAGCAAATGAATGAGACACCCATCTCACGCAAATCATACATATAGATAATATAGGGTGCATCTTCATAAGACATTTACCTCAGTGTTTACCTGGAGTGAGCTATTCCAGAGCATCATCAGGAGTAACTGCACTGCCAACCCTTGTGTTGGCTTAGGAGCTTCATGATAGCAACACCAGCAGCTTCCAAACTGGCATGGCAACTGCATGGCGGCTACATGGGCAAGAGCTGGTGAAACCACTTTACCACCACTTGCCTGCCACCCAAATCTTCTTCTATCTAACTTATCTTAGAAGTTCCCACTGACCAACATTCCAGACACAATTCCATTGGTGCCTGGAATGATGGCTTTAAGATCCACCTCTTGCTCCCATCACTGTCATATGCATGGCTAGTGGGGATGAGGGTCTTCTTGGTGGTGGCCCCCTGACTTTGGAACACCCTCCCCATGGAGATTAGGCAAGCTCCTACAGTGTCCTTTCTTGAGGACCTGAAAACCTGGATATTCCAACAAGCATTTGAGAATGACTAGTCCCTACTTATAAATGCCCATTTCCTAGTCCACCATATAGTACTCTGTTCTCTGCACTTCTTCTAATCTGCTGGCCCTACACTATGCTGTTTTGCACTATCCCATACCCGGTCCTTTTATAGACTGATGAGGCCCATCTTAGTATTTCTGGCTATTGGTTATTTGTTGTGTATTGTCTCATTGAGTTTTTTTAAGGCTTCTGTTTTTATATTCCTATTTTTATTTGTGTTTTATCAGATTGTTATGTTTTGCTGTTTTATTTTAATTGTATTTTGTTTTTAATGGATTGTTTGGTTTTATGTTTTTGCCTTATGTACTGTGGACATTTTTTTCATGTGTAAGCTGCCCCAAATTCCTTTGGGGAGATGGACGTGGGGTATAAAAATAAAGTTATTATTATTATCCAGCTCACTGAATGACAAGGGAAGTAGGAAGGGATAAAGAGGAATCCCTCCCATGCTCTGATCCACTGAGTGCACAGGATAATGCCATTTCAGACGCTAAGGCATATCTACCTCCATTTTGGCCATTTAGTGTTCTAGAAGTTAGACACACGAAGAAGACATATTTCCTTGGCCACTGGATGGCTGGGTGGGTTGAAGGTGAGATGGCCCTGTAGCAGGGAGGAAAGCCACACAGACCTCTGCAGAAGATATTGGACACCTCAATTTGGAGTATGTGACATTACATTTGTGTATCTTACTTATGCAATTTTATAAATGGCACGAGTTCTCATACATTTATATGGATTGACTCTTCATATAGAAATAAAACTTTCCATTGTAGTGAGTGTGGCATAATGACTGCATACCAACATGCTAATGTACTCAAGTTTTGAGTGATACTTCTTTAGTACTTGCCTAAAGTTTATAATATGGATAATAGCTGTATTCAAGGCTTTTTATAGGGTTTCGATAATGTGACTATACAAAAGAGTGATAAACTCGTGAGATAAAAATCAATGCTTGCTAATTTTAAGCAAAAACAAACTATACAAAATATATTTTATTGTCAAGCTATTCAAAAGATGGAATGAGAAAATTCAATAAATTAATGCTTTGTCTGTTTAGAAACTTTAAATAATTGGAGTGCCAAGATAGTCATGTTCATTGAGGACGGTGGCTTTTGTTTGTTTTGTTTTGTTTTTGGTCTTCTTTTACAAATGTGGAATAAATACCTATAGGTGAACAAAGACATAGGAGATATTTATAGACAGGCATTTCTCAACAGTCTGCTGGCAGAAAATGTGAACAGGACAATTAATACAAAAACAGAATAGCTACAATTCAGTCTTGGAAGCATCATGTTTCAGGGGAACAATGCTGAAAATGATCCAGAATGTTCTAGTGCTGTAAAGAATTATACTCCAATTACAAGTAACTAATTAACCTCTTGTTATTATTTAATGATGGAATGCCCATATTATAAAAAAATACTTTCTTAGAGTATTGATTCATTGTATGTTTTTCACAGACACACACTTTTATTAATGCTGTAACAGTTAGCAAATACTATTTATATGAAGTTGGCTGATGCAAATTGTGGGGTTACAAATAATAAAACTCAGAAGCATTCAATTTGTTGTTTTTCTTAGCATTAGGGTCACATGCAGTGCTATTTCCCTTGCATTCATCAGAATTAAAGAACATTATAGTAAAATCATTCTGAAAATGATATACGCCCTTTAGCCAATAAGTTTTATTTGTTTATCATCTGAAGACACAATAAAAGCACAGCGAATCTGAATACAAAAAGAAAACGGGAACGGAAGGTAGTGACAAACTTGTCCTTAACAAAAATTTAAAATATAATTTGGAAAATGGATGAGGCTGAACAAACTTCAGTTGCTAGCAGAAACTTATTTTGGCCCAGAGGGGCTGACAATTCCAATAAAGTTTGGGTGTTACTGTCACCCATTATTTCAGGGTTGGTACCATCCTGAGCCCTGCCTTATTTTTAATAAGCTCTGTAGCCTATAAAACAGTTTTCTACCAATTAGGTTTTCAGTTTCAAGAATCTGGAAGAGGTTTATTCTTGTCTTCTTCAGAAGCGGAGAGAGGTAATTTGCCCAAGGTCACCTAGTGAGTTTCATGACAGGGTGGGGATTAAAACCCTTGCCTCCAATGCTCAAGTCATACACTATCCTAATTCAAGAAGGAACCACACACCTGCTGGAAACATGTAGTTTGTATGGTGCTGCCATGTCTCCACAACAGCTGCTTTTTCTTGTAAATTCCTCTTAGTCTGCAACAACTGGTAGGGATCCTGGTGGGTCTTGAAATGAAAAGACAGAGATACCATATCATGAGCTAGCTCTTGAAGCTTTCTACCACAACTAATGGAACAAATATGAAGAATGTTTTGTGAGTTTGGGCAGTTAGTTGCATGTATATTATCTCAGTATGGTGACATTAAAAGCTGTGATTTTTCTTTGCTTTCTTATTCCTACATGAGGCATCTAAAGGACACCCACTAATGGATACAAAAAGTGTACTTTGCTAATTTGTTCATTCTAACGCTCACAAGTGACACCATGCAGAGGAATTGACTTAGTGTGCTAATCACACTGAGCATTCCAAATAAATTTTTCAGGCATACTTTATTTGTGGATTAAATCTGAAATAAATCATGCATATCAATATATTTAATTTAACAGCTAACTAGAAAAAACATCTTGCATGAGTTCCATATTTGGTCATTATATTGCCCACACTTCATGTTAACTCAAATGTTGAGTCTCTGTTAAATCAAATATCTGAAACAGCAAATGCATTATCTTGTGATTTTTCTAATGAAAGAAATGAACAAGCAGAGCCTAGTAGCCTCAAATCTATTTATCTGGTTATGGGAAGAGAACCATACTGTCCATTTGAAATTTCTATATATTAGAAGTTTTAGTTTGTATACAATTTGTGGTAATATTTTCTATAGGAATTCTTCTCAAGAAGGAACAAGGCTTCTCCACTTATTTTCCAAATCGGACAGGATAAGGTGCTTTTAGGATATTTAGGAATGATGTGTGTGTGTGTAACACAACATTTTCTTTTGAGGAAAGGTAGAATATAAATGTATTCAGCATACCTTATTTATTACTACAATTACAGTATATGCTGCAAATTCCTTAAAATAGCTTAAAATGGTATATGTGCAACTTTCAGGGTTTTTTTCCCCTAACCACTGTTGAGAGATGTTAGATTGACAAGGACTGAGACTTGTTTTTCTCCTGTCCTAATCCAACTGTTTTGGCTGGACTCCATTGACTCTCCAAGGTAGTGGTGTTTTTAGTATAATAATGAATTCTTCAGTATTATATTTAGGGAATCATTTCAATATCCCAATGAGATATTTTAAATGTTTAAATGTTTACTTTAGGTAATACATAATAGCTGTTTATTAATCAATCCTCTCTGTCTCTCTGTAAATGTGTGTGTGTGTCACACCCCACTTTTACCCATCTGTGTCACCACGCTAAAGCCATCTATGCTAATTCAGATGTGGACATGTGGTCTTTGAGACCTTAGGGGTAGCTGGTGTCTTACTTTAAAAGAAGGGATGCTTGGACAGACTTTAAATGAGACTCTGCAACTCTGGATGGTAAAGTTCAACATCCAGAGATCTACTACAACCAGATCCCTGGTGGTCTAATTTCTTTCTTATCGAATGAGGTTACAACAAAGTCTTTGGAGGAGTAATTTACTTGCCTCGAAGTTGTTGAGAAGAGCTATAGTTCTTTGATGGCACCAAACTGTCCCTGTCTTCTCGGTGGCTCTTGGGGTTGCAGAAACCTCAAGTTCCTCAGGTCTATGAATCCTCTGGTGAAACGAAGTTTCCTATACAATTTGTAGGTTGATTGCAGACGCCGAGTCACACAAGTTCCACCAAAACCTCCCATTATGCTTTGAGACACTTGAAAGTTTACTTTGGATGGGTTTAGGTGACAAAAATGGCTGGTCCAAGCTATGAATCTAGATGTCCAGCCAGCACGTCCTTTGTTAGGCTATACTGAGTTGGAAAAACGTTTTCCCTCAGGCAAAACTTAGAAGGAGGAGCGAATGTCCCTGGGAACAATTTTGGCACCAAAACCCTGGGCAGACTGAAGCTCCTCCCATGCAAAAGGAAACACATCTTTGGAACTGCAAAAACATTAAGAAAGGGTTGCAAGCATGCAACACTATTGCACCAAAACAAGGTAGACAGGCCCTCTGGGTCCCCAACACCATCACAGAGGCCCCATCCACATAGGCCTTATAATATGGCTAGAAACTGGCTTGGAGGTTAGCATGCCTAGATACCATGACAGTAAACAAATATAATCCCCTGCAAGCATGGAAACACTGGATTTCAATGCTTCAGCTTGCTCTGCTTTAACTCAAGTGCTGATAAGCTGCTTTCAATTAGCATTTTTCTCCAGAGAAGCTAAAAATATAAAATCCTGGACTTAGTTTGATCTGGAATAAGTGGAGCCTTGTAGACTCCATGGCAGCTTTCAACAGGTTAGAGGAGTGCCTGTGTAGGCACTCTGAGTTTCTTAATTCCAAATGAGCCAAAATGCTACTGACTTGCCTTGAAATTCCCCAGTCCCTCCTTCCACCTGGTAAAATCACCATAGAATTTTCTTTTAGATACAATCTGAAGGCAATTCAAGTTTTTAAAGCCAAACAAAGATTCCCAGCTTGTCTTTTTGTAATGTTCAAATCTCATTCAGCAGCAATTAGCTGTAAAAAGCAGTAGATCTGTCTACCTGGTATGGTTTCTTCTGGGCTAGTAACTTTGTGACTGAGGCCTCCCAGGGTTTGTGACAGACACTAACACAAGCCTAATGAGTACAAAATATTTTGGGAAGTCATCCCTGCATACCTTAAAACACAAGATAGATGGAAGAGAGAGTGACATTCCTTTGGGTTTTTGGGTTCCATTTCATCAAACAATTTATACCTAAGCACCAACATTTTGAATTACCTCCAGAAAAAAATACAATGAATGTAGTTTCATTATTAGAATAATGCATAACCTGACCTCATGTCCTATTATTCTAGCAAGTCTCTGTTTCTACACACTTTAAAGATGAAATCCACCTGAAATAGTCCTGCGTTGTTTGATGGGCTTCCTGGGAATCAATTTTTAAAGTTAATACATACAATAAGACAATTCTCCTGTTCCTGTGGCCCTCATGGGATAAGGTCATATGTTGAATCCTGATTATCTAGAACATTGTTTCTTAATCTGGGGGTTCAGACCCCTGGTGGGGGGTTGTGAGGGGGTGTCAGAGGGGTCACCAAAGACCATCAGGAAGCACAGTATTTTCTGTTGGTCATGCGGATTCTGTGTGGGAAGTTTGGTCCAATTCTTTCATTGATGAGGTTCAGAATGCTCTTTGATTATAGATGAACTATAAATCCCAGCAACTACAACTCCCTAATGTCAAGGCCTCCCCCTCCCAAACTCCACCCATGTTTACATTTTGGTATATTGAGTATTTGTGCCAAGTTTGGTCCAGATCCATCTTTGTTTGAGTCCACAGTGCTGCCTGCATGTAGGTGAACTACAACTCCAAAACTCAAGATCAATGCCCACAAAACCCTTCCAGTGTTTTCTGTTGGTCATGAGAGTTCTGTGTGCCAAGTTTGGTTCAATTCCATTGTTGATGGCGTTCAGAATAATTTTTTATTGTAGGTTAACTATACATCCCAGCAACTACAACTCCCAAATGACAAAATCACCCCCCCCCCCCCCAAATCCTACCAGTATTCAATTTTGGGCATATTGGGGATTTGTGCCAAATTTGGTCAAGTGAATGAAAATACATCATGCATATCAGATATTTACATTACAATTTATAACAATAGCAAAATTATAGTTATGAAGTAGCAACGAAAATAATTTTATGGTTGAGGGTCACCACAACATGAGGAACTGTATTAAGGGGTCGCAGCATTAGGAAGGTTGAGAACAACTGATCTAGAAGCTGTATTCATTCAATTTCTCTCCCTTTAAGTTTTGTGAGGGAATCTGGGGAAAGATACATCCAATTGTATGGCTTTAATTCAAATCTGAGTTGTGACAACTCTAAGATTAATTTATCGTGGAGTTAGTTTCCCTGGCAAGATTTCGTCAGCACAGAGTTGCTTTTTCTTTATTCTGATATTGGAAGGGTGTTACTTGCCCAAGGTCATCCAGCATGTTTTCATGAAGCAGTGGGGATTTGAACCCTGGTCTCCAGAGTTGTAGGCCAACACTCAAAGCACTTCAGCACACTTGTTGACCTTGGATGGTGATGGCGTATTGCTTTTAAAGTGCTTTCTCTCTTCATATTTCTTCTTTGTAAGAAGTGAAGGAAGTACTTCCCCGAAGAGCTGTGGGAGGTCTTGTCTTCATAAACAACTTGTGAATTTCCCCATTGGGAGATGGGTGACTTTCCTTTTGTGCCTAAATGTGCAGAAATGTGAAAAAAGGAAACATGCACTGACTATCCACTTTTGCTATCTGAAAGAACCTTGAGATGCAGTCAGAATGCTCTCACAGTATCAATGAACTGCATTAAATGGAGAAATCTTCCTTGAAATAAAAGCACACTCTCTGCCATGATTGATGCACTGACATGCTAAAGAAGTTTCCAAATGCAGTGGTAAAGGGCAGGATGGCTACAGCACAAGCTGCGCTAAACGTTCTGGGATTTATTGCAGTGATTAATCAGGAGCTGGCTTAGAAGTCAGTTTGGAAGCACAGTGCATTCTCCTCCTGAGATTCCACTCTTTTCGCCCCATGTTGCTGTGCTGCTGTTGCTGCTTCAAGCACAGAAAGGACTCGCGTAAACATTTTAATATTACATGAGACTTCTCTGAGCTTGAATGATCACGCATATGTTAAAATCTTGGAAGGCAGGCAGGCAGGCCCCCCAGAGAGAAGCCCATACTCATGGACCTTCTTCACCATAGAAGATCCTGGCTGTAGATTTTCTGTATTTAGCAGACAAGAAATGCTTCCAGCTCCTCTTCATCTTAATGTATTTTAGCAATGAGATACCTCCCAAGAAGGTGCCCTAGAAATAAAGACTCTCTGCTTAGAGCCAAGGTAGTGATGACATTAATTGTGTAGATGGGATTAAACAGCATTTTTATGTCAATAGCAGTCAGGGGAAGAGTGGAGCAGGCAGGTTAATTCTTACTCTTTCTGGTATGCTCCTAACAAATATCTCCCCTCTGAAGCTGTTTTGATTTTTAAGGGGAGGTCCCATTAGAATAGAATGAATGGCGTCTTTGAAATGCAAATAGCTGCTTAAGAGAGGACTGTTACAAGAAGAGAAATAATTAATTTCCCCTTCCCCTAACCAATATGTTCCCAAGGCTGCTCAAGCTTCCCCAAGGCTGCTATTTACACAACATCAACATATGTACATTGATTTAATTCACACATTTAATGCCACATTCTATCTGGCCTTTAGTCAAAAGCTGACAGACTGATAAACTGAGGTCTAAACTGAAAGTCACAGAGATTGAAGACCAGATACTTATCTTCTGTAATAGTGTAGATTTCCTAGCATCCTTTAAAAAAATATCCAAAAAGCCAGTCACTTTCACTAAAAACATTTGTGATGTCCCCCCCTGAAGATGCCATAACCATAGAATGAGAAAGTAAGAATGACTATTCTTTTAGATTTTGTGGGGCTTTCATCCTTCCTTTCCTCTTTAATGTAAAAACAATAAAACAATAATGTATTAACAAACTAGTTTCATTTTTAAATTTTCTTCAAATATGTTAAAATTAAAAGCACAGGAAAATAGGAAACTAAATTGCAACAAGTCAGACAGTGGTCTATTAAATTCCATATTGGCAATGCTGGGCTCATCTGCATCAGACACTTAATTTGAGGGTGCTCCATAGAACCATACTCCAACCCAGCCCCATGGGTGTTTACTCTTCTTGTCTCTGTCCTGCAGTGGTGGCACCCACCAAATAAATAAATAAATAAATAAATAAATAAATAAGGGCAAAATCTACTGAATCAGCCCCTCTGGACTGCCACTTTATCTCAGTGGACCCCCTGTTACTGCTGCTGGACTGTTGTGGAACTCTGAAGAGCTCCTCACTGTATCTGAGTGCCTTTGTTGATATCGGCAAAGATGTCCACAAAACCAGAGAGAAGGAGAGTGACAATCCATGACTGCCTGCCAAAGTGACGAGGGGGAAATACAGCCCCAATCCACCTGCAGAGTGGAGGGCAAAAAGGATTGTGGTGCTGGCCTAGGTTGACAGTAGACCAGTTTGGATTAGAGTTATCCACACTAACCCCAAAATGTGGGGCCTTGAGTTTTACTGAATGTCCAGGGTATAGCTTAACTTCAAATGCATGGTAAAACTGGGTCCCCAGATGTCCTCTGACGCAGGGTATAACAGCCCTCTGATTGGCAGTAGCCTTTCAAGTAGAGATCTGACCAGATTTGACCATGCTTAATTTCAGAAATCAGATGAGATCTAGTATGTTATTTGTCTCCTGTATGTTATATGAGTAAGAAATAGTAATTTACGGTAGGTAAAGGGAATCTCTCTAAAAAGAACCTCATTCAAAGACTAAAAACAACAGTTCCGCCTGTAAGTTGTCCTTCATAGTTTGGAACATATTATTAGCATAGAGCTAGCCCATGGTACAAGCATATAGAAAGCAGGCATTGGTATCTCAAAGCTTACCATTTCCCCTATGATTCATACCTTTGTTTCAAGATTACAGGTCGAGACTACGCACCATGATGTCAACTGTGATAACAAATGGTATATAAATTGCTAATTTGGGGGGGGGGGGGGATTAGAAAATACCTCCCTACTGATTTTACAGAAAGGGGACAATCTTCATCCTTAACAAAAGACTGTTAGGAGTAGAGCTTAATATCTATGTTTTCTTCTTGCTGCTGAATACTTAATTTTATTGTCACTTTTTTATTGTTATCTTTATTATGGGGATGCTTTTAATATTGTCAATCATCTTGAACTTGAAAAAGACAACATATTAATCAATCACACAGAAAGTAAGTGGAAGAATTTACCCTCCAGAATTTTACATATGAATACTGGGACACATATAGTCAAGCAACGTCAGAGTGTGATCACAGGTGGAAAAAGTTATTAATCAAGAAAAACACACAAGCTGAGAGGAACGGCAGTAGGCAGATTATGCATGGATCTGCTGGAAAGACCAATATTCTGCCATTGCCTCTCTTCTCCTAGTTGCTGAGTTAACTGAGTGCAAATCACTTTTTCAATGAAAGTCAAATGTGGAAAGTGGAAATAAGAGAGAAACTGGGACATTTTAAAATAGCTGTAAAAGTGGACTAATCGGAATTATTGCTGACAGTTAAGAATCAGGATGAATTTGTTATCCCAAAATAATCTAGGATATTGTTGTCAGTCTTGAAAGAATTCTGACATTTTAAACAATTTCTATTTTATTTCTGGAGATCTTTTGCAACCTTACAACTTGAGACCCTTTGAAAGAAGAGCAAATTTGAGATCTTCAGGCTCTGCCACTGTTCCATGGCCATTTTTCATCCTAGAATGACATTTCCATTCTAGCCATTTGTTCGCAAGCGGATAAAATTCAGTTTTCAGAGAGAATCCAGCTATTGTTGCGAAGATGCCATATTCCATTGCTTTCCCTATTATTTTTTATATTTATAAAGCTTAGGGGCAGGTTGTTCATTTCTGGTTTTTTTTAACACATCTATTTGTTTCGTTTATTTGATGCTTAGACCATAGTCTTTCACATACAAGGCAAATAGATACATAAATGAACATCAGATTATTAAATGCAATATAAAATACAAAATAAAATCCTATAAATCATTAAAATGCTTCATATTTCGATCGCAAGATGCACCTTTAAAATGCTGGGTTTTTTTTATTACATTGAACACATCAATTTGGACTGGCAATTTCCTGTTGGTGGGAGCTATGTTTCACGATTCAGTTTGTGACAGTGCCATGAAAGTGCCTGTATTGCTTGCCCCACATTTTTTGCACAAATATGTTTGTAATGTTCTACCCTTTCGTTCTTTCTTCTATACCTTGAGATTTACTTATCTCACACCTTCTTTAAAACAATCATTTCACTAAGCTGAAATGCACACTAATAATCAGTTTTTTTTAACAAACATAAAATATATGTTTTGGGGGCTCTTTACTACCTTGTATTTTTGTTTTTGTTAAAATGCAGAAGAACCAATCTTTAGAAAATGAAATAAAGCCCCAAGTAGACAGTGTTATTGTCCTGACATTAGAGAGGAAAGAAGAATGAGAGGGTTCATCTACCAGCCTAAATTCTTCAGCAAAACTAAATAACTTGTTGATGAAAAGTCTGAAGTTTTCTTTCTGATATCAGTTTTGAATTTTGAAATTCCTTGACAGCCCTTATATGTAGCAGATAGCTGTGGGGAAAGCTCACCTACTGAAAAGTGATTCCCATTATATGTACAGTACTATGCACCCTTGGTGCTATTGATTTTGAGGATATTAAATGGGCCTCTAATAACATTTGTCTGATAATGCCAGGCCTTGTTCTTGTTCAATAATAGTAGTGCTATGGTCACCTTTTTCATATTTCCTACCTGTTCATTCCCCACAATAGAGACATTACCTTATAAGAACATAAGAAGAGCCATGCTGAATCGGACCTCAGCCCATCTAGTCCAGCATTCTGTATCACACAGTGGCCCACCAGTTGTACACGGGGATCTCGAGCAGAAGGGAGGGCAAAACCCTGACCTGCTCCCGACCCCCCACAACCAGTACCTTCTAATGCAAATATCAATTCTGATGTTCCTTGAGTGCGAAGCTTATCCAGACTACAGAATCTAAGTTCATCAGACAAGGCTCTTGAAATGTCCTTCTGAATTATGTGGTTATAGCTAGCTACATCAAAGCTTCCCTTTCCATGTCATATTACATTTGGAATAGCACTGCTTTTTTCTATATTAAGCCTCATTTTTAGTGTGCGTTCAGCAAATGAGGGTAAAATGTAGACATTTCCCCAAAAAGTAATACAGATGGTAACACTGAAGGTCAGAAATGTTTTGTTTGTTTTTTATTTAAAAAATGAAGTCTGTTTTAATAGGAATTTGCCATTCTAAATTAAAAAATGACTTCCTATTTGCTCCAGTTTGTACAGTAATATGTGACCAAGTATTATTTATTTGGGGAGTAAATAGAAAAAGTAAGAAAGGGGCTAAAGTCTTTTTTATTTATTTAAAGCATTTATATTCCACCCTTCTCTGCCTGAAGGGACTCAGGGCGGAGCACAACATATAAACGGCAAACATTCAATGCCAAAACATACTAGAATATACACATACAAAAATATTAAAATCACTTATCTTCTAACATTCCTTTGGAGCACTTTAATTAGCTGAATTAAAACACAAAAATCATTTTAAAAGTGCTAAAATAAATCTCTACCCTGTCAAAATTGAATAACAACTCTTTTTACATTTTTGAATATGTGAAGTTGAACTGTCTGTCTTGAATTCTATGATGTCATTGAGCTTAGAACATCTGAAATTAGGATTGCTGCAAATCCATAGGTAAATTGAAAATCAGATGTGCTCACACAAAACGCAAAATTCCACTATTACATTCTATATCAGATCAGTGTCTACAGAATGTACTATACCAGCGTTTCTCAAGCTGTGCAACTATGAGTGTTTTGGACTTCAGCTCCCAGAAATCCGAGCCAGTTTACTAGTTGTTATAAATTGTAGGAGCTGAAGTCAAAAACATCTGGAGGAACACAGTTTGAGAAATGCATGGCACTAGATTGTCACATGCCACTTTTGAAATGTTTTTCTAAGTTTCAGCACATTTTTCTTCAATTCACAATCCAATTGATAGGGGGTGAATTTTAAAAAGACAATATGTTAGTGCTATAGAAGTGGAGCTAATTTTTTTCTGGGCCTTGATTTTTACCTTGATGCCCCATTATATCTTCACTTTTCCTCAATTAAGGGGATAGCATGAGAAGATACAGAATGTTCTTAATGTCAGCTTGCTTTATGTCTCTAATGCATACTCAGATAGCAATCTAATATATATTTTTCAAGTGACTTAAGATTTGCTGTCATTTACTCTTAAAAATGTCTAAAGTGATGTTGT
The DNA here is from genome assembly GCA_030556195.1 of Anolis apletophallus. Taxonomy (NCBI): domain Eukaryota; kingdom Metazoa; phylum Chordata; class Lepidosauria; order Squamata; family Anolidae; genus Anolis; species Anolis apletophallus. Next base: position 184,755,896 of record JARBWK010000003.1, on the reverse strand, counting down.
TCTCCTTTGGGCATATCATAAGATGATGTGACTCATTGAGAAAGATAATAAGTTAATGACAGAAAGAAAACAGGGAAAACCACACTACAAGCAAATAGGAAGATTTGAGCAGGGCAACTGATGTCCAGGTCCATCACACTTCCTCCAGGAGATTGTACCTGCTTTAGAGATATCCACAACATTGTTGTGGTATCCATTAGGGTTGGTTTAGAATCCTAAAATCGGGATTCTAAAATCAAATGGGGGGGATTTTTTTATTAGTATATCAAAGACTTACAAAAAAATTTCCAAAAAGTTCTAAAATGTAACTTAAGTACTAACGAAATTCTAAAGTGGTTCTAAAGTCAAAAACAGTCAAAAATCAATGGGGAACATTCCCTTCGCCTCTGCAGTGCAATTAAGTGAAGCTGTACATGTATAACATAAATATAAGAGGTAGTAGCTACTTGCTCTCAGGACAATTGTGAAAGTGAAGTACGATTCTCCCCCTTATTATTTCCCCTTTCCCTCCTTTCTTCCTTCTCTACCCTCTTCTTTCATTCCTTCCTTTGCTCTTTGGTTCCCCATCCCTTCTTTTCTCTTTCCTTCCTTCCCTCCCCCCTTCTCTACTTCTTCCTTTGTCTCCTTCCTTCCTTTGTTCACGTTTTATTTCCCTAATAGCAATTAAACAGAAAGATATATGTATAATATATAGACTTTCTGCTGTGCTTTCTGCAACCGAACTTGCCTATCTCAGATTGGCCTCTTTAGTCATCAGCGCGCTTGTAAAAAGCGTGGGATGAGTCCTTCCTGAATCTTCGTTCGTGAAGTAATGCCGAGAGAGAGAGAGATGTATTAATGCAGTGGTTCCTCATGTTGTGGTGACCCCCATCCATATTTTTCGTTGCTACTTCATAATTTTGTTACTCTTATGAATTCTAATGCAAATATCTAATATGCAGGATGTATTTTCATTGTTACAAATTGACCAAAGTTAAAGCATAGGGATTAATCACAAAAACAATATGTTTGGGGGAGGATGGACAATGGATGATGGGATTTGCAGTACCTTCGACCAATTCAGCTCTGACTTCCACAGCTGAGACCCCATGAATGACAGACCTGGACTAAACTTGGCACACAGAACCCCCATGACCCACAGAAAATACTGGAGGGGTTTGGGAGGAATTGACAGTGATTTAGGGAGATAACTCTGAACCCAAACAATCCTGGATCAGGACCAAACTTGGCATGAATACTCAATATGCCCAAATGTGAACGCAGATGGAGTTTGGGGAAAATAGACCTTGACATTTGGGAGTTGTAGTTGCTGGGATTTATAGTTCACCTTCAATCAAGGAGCATTCTGAACTCCACCAATGACAGAATTGGGCCAAACTGGGATCTCCCCCGCGCTCTCCGGCGCCCTCGCTCACCCCCCCTCTGCTTCTCTCTAGCCTTGATCCATGGATCGAGGCTAGAGAGAAGGCGAGGGGGAGCGAGCCCACTTTCCAGCTAAAATATAAGCCATGGATCAAGGCTAGAGAGAAGCAGAGGGGTGCGCGGGGCCCCTTTCCAGCTAAAATATAAGCCAACCCAGGCTTGGGTCGGCTTATATTTTAGCTGGAAAGGGGCCATCGCTCCCCCCCTCGCCTTTTCTCTAGCCTCGATCCATGGATCAAGGCTAGAGAGAAGCAGCAGCGGGGCGGGGCCTTTCTCCTCCTCTCTCGCCAATGACAGGCTGGCGAGCGCGGCGGAGGTGGCCCGCGCTCCTCCCCCGCGCCGCTCTCTAGCCCCGATCCGGCGGGAGCGAGGGCCCAAGTTTGCCCAGGCTGAGAGGAAAAGGAAGAGGCCTGAGGCTGTGAGGAATGGTGGGAGTTGAGTCAAAAAAACGTACCTGGAGGGCTGAAGCTGGCCCCTGCGATGGGAGAAGGCAGAGCAACAGGGAAGAGAAGGAGGGGGGGAGAAGCCTGGAGAACTACAGTTTCCAGGATGCATTGCCTAGCAGCAGCGTCACTTCCAGTTCCCCATAGAAATGCGGGAAAAAGAAGAAGCTTAATGAAGGCGGGAAGGAAATGAGCGGGAGAAGACAGGGAGAAGTGAGTACTACAATAATTAATTAATTAATACTTAAGAATTTCTAACGAACTTAACGCATATTGTTGACCTGAAGGACCGTAAAGGAAGTCTACTTCCTGGTTCGTGGCAGCGATCCGTAAAACCTCAAAAGTCCCATTTCATACGAATCTCTTACGAATCCTTTTAATTTCCGTTTCATTTTTCTCATGCCTAGTATCCATGGAGCTTGAAAGAGCTCCTGCGCATCTCTGAAAGCCATTGCTGGAGGCACCAACATAATTTGGAGAGTGGAGAAAGATCACCCCTCCTTTTCCTCCTTCCCTAGCCAAGTCATAAGAGCACATGGATCAACAAAGTAGTTACTACCCCTTGTAGAGCCTGGGAAAGTGGGATGATCATGTAAACAGCAGGTACAGTTCAAATCAGAACTGGTGATTGTCCAACTGGCCGAGCCAGATTAGGCACCACTGGGCATTAAGGACGCTGTCTGTTGAAGTGGGTGAGAGGGAAGGCAGTGAAGCCACTCCAGGTCATCCACCAAGTTGACCAATGCTGTTTCTGTTCTATAGCCAGGCCTGAAACCAGGTTGACATGGATCTAGATAATCCGTTTCATCCAGAAATCCTTGGAGTTGGGAGACCACCACATGCTCCCGAACTTTGATCAAAAAGGGAAGATTGGGCACTGGCTGATAGCTGTTGATTATGTTCAGGGATGGTTTTTTTTTTTAAAAAAAAGAAAAACAAAAACAGGTCTCACAACTGTCACCTTTAGGCAAGTTGAAATTCTGCCTTGTTCCAAGGATGCATTAACCACCACCTTCACCCGCTCTCCTAATCTCACTCTGGCCTGTTTGACCAGCCAGGAAGGGTTACAGAATTGGAAGAGACCTTGTGGGCCATCCATTCCCCTTGCCAAAAAACAGGAAAATCACATTCAAAGCACCCCTGACACATGGCCATCCAGCCTCTGTTTAAAAGTCTCCAAAGCAGTAGCCTCTCACATCTCCAAGGATCCTGTCCACATCCTCAGGCTGCACAAATTGAAAGGTAACCATCAACACTGGACAAGCAGGAGCCAGAATTATAACTATTCTTTCTAGCACAAAATCTAGCAAATGAACAAAAAGATTATGAGATATTTGACTTCAATGATTATACATAATCCCCTTTCTTGTCCCAGACTGTTGCTGTTCATAATAAAAGTCCAGCTCCTTTCCTCCTCTTCTGTATCACATCATTTGCATATTTTCCTTGTGTGATCATTCTGGAGCCACACTGTCTGGCTTCTCTCCACTTACTTTTAATGTCCAAATATCCAATCTGGTCAGGATAATTTTGAACTGTGTTCATCCACACCAAAATTGAATTGTGCTAATCTGATTCAATCTGAACATGATCCAGTTCAAATTAGCCTAATATTGTTTAGGTTCTGGAATTCATGTGAAGCAGCTGCATGCATCTGTTTCCCTGATTGCATGATCTGTAAGGAGGTCTTGCTAGTTGTCCAGGCTGCAAGATTATTAGCTGGTGACCACCCAAAGGTGAACATTCTGTCCTTCTCTTTTTGGATTGTCCCCCCATGTTTAGGAGGCAACCAACTGTGACCTCAATTGACAGACTTTGCTACACAGTTCTCATCATGAATATTCTGATTTTGAATATTACAACTGGTAACTACATAATGCTTTATAGTTTTCTTGTTCATTTTGGCTCTTTCACTGTTTACTGCTTTCACATGTGGCAAGTGTTGTATAGTTTGACAGCTAGCTAACTAGCTAATTAAATAAATCTAGTTCTTTGTGGGTTTTATCCATAACTAGCATTTACTGACTAGGTCAGCAGGTGGTAGTAGACACATGTCCCAACAGTTTTGAATATGCAGGCACAATAATCTGAAAGTGAAGCAGCACTGTTCCCCTCATTCCTTCTTCGTGTGATTTTCTTTCCCTGCCACTTTGTGCTCCTGCCACCACTTTCAGACTCTCAGCCATTGATATTTCTCAAACAAAACAAACAAGACTAAAAAAACCCATGAGTGTACACATGGGCAAAGTGGTGTGTTATTTTAGAAGCAATAATTTCCAAATACAAAGTCCCCAATGAACAGAAGGAAAATACACTTGCCTTTATATAAGGCACGTTGTGTTCCCCCTGGCTACTCTTTACAAATATACCTAGGATTGTGTGAAATTGCTCTTTAGCTACCTAATAGAAGTACAATTTATATTATGAACTTTTTCACATGAAGAAGGAAAGCTGGCACTGAAGATATGTGCATCCTATTGCCCATTTGTCTCTTCCCTGTGATAAATTTGACCCTGCTATTGATGGGAAAAATCTGTCAACAGCCCCATTAGCCATCTAGTTCCTCTGTGCTAAATTTCTCTTCTCTCCCCCTCTCCCTGCTCTCTTTGTGAGGCAGTAATATTGTAATTTTATTTGCTTTTTAAAGTTACGGAGCAGCTAAAGTGTGAAAAGATGGGCATAGGAGATTATCTGGAAGCATGGTTCTGGGACCACAAATTCATTAATTGGTGCATCTGCATGAAGGCAGAGATGTGCCATAGTGAGGATTCTCATTCTGTTAGGTTACTTCTACTGGTGATTCTGCAGCTGTTGTGAAGTAGCAGCTTCCTGTGATAAAGTCTTATAAATCTGCATAATTGTAGTCACTACCCTGAAGCAAGATAAATCAATATTTATCAGAAATGATCACAAAGACATGCACTAACATTCCGTTTGCTAGATTCCAGCAAACTAGAAAAATAGGAAAAGTTATTTCCACATCAAAACACTTTTATAGCAACAAATTCTTATCGTATTCTTGTACTGATGAGTGTTATCATAGTGTGAGACCTATAGCCCTTATCTGCTGTTTCTCCTCGGAGGCTATTGTGTCTAGTGGCAGAATATATCTATTTATCTTATACATAAACACTCAAACAGTAGTCTCTTGGAGTTTTTTTTCCAGGGTCCCCCATAAAACCCAAAATCCGTGGATGTGCCAGTACCATTATATATCATACCATAGTAAATTACATTTCTTAAAAAATGGCAAAATCAAGTTTACTTTTGAATTTTCTTTGAGGGAGGGGATATTCTCAAGATGTGGATGGTTGAATTAATGAATACAGGATCTGTGGATACATGGGCCCAACTTTAATTTTTCATCCATTCATTGGAATAAAACCATCAAAACTCAAGTGCAGTCTGATGAAATGCTAGCTTTTGGGTGTCCTCATTCTCTCATTCAGCTATGTGAGATGACCCTGAGTTCATAAAAAGAAAAACTGCCCTCCATCTTTGTGCATCCTGCAACACATAATTCAGTAAATCCTTGTCAACTCTACCCTCTCCCTTGCTCATTTCCCCCCTAAATTAAAAAGTCCCCAAAATTGTAATCTATCCTCATAGGAAAGTTTCTCATGCCTCCTGATAATTTATCATCTTTTAAAAATGTATATTATTTATTTAAAATATGTATATTCCACTTCCCATTAAAGTATCCCCAAGTGGTTTTCTTCACTTTTTCTGGCTGCACAATATTCTTTTTAAAATGCAGAACCCATAATTGTACACTAGGGAAGTTGAGAAACTAATTTTGCTAAGAGTTTTTTTTTAAAAAAAAAGAATTTATTCAACCCACAGCAACCTAAAATAGATGCAATTATTATTGGGATACTCATGCTTTACAGGAATTGTGATATATTTCTCAAATGAAAAAGAACTGTTTGGAAATATGCACACCCTTGAAACATATATACCTCCCCCTAATTCTATATCTGCATACAATGCAGATAAATACAGTTTTGTGTGTATGCATGCATCCAATTGATACTAGTGCACATTTCTGATGTAAGAGAGCAGCTATCCCAAAGTTCAAAGGGTTGTAAGTAATACTAATTTCCTCATTCTTTCTGAGAGTGTCCTGTCATGTGGAGATGACGTATCAAAATAAATCATAAATTTGTCAGCTGGTTTCACATGAGAGTATAAGCATGTAAACATCTTACTGTTATCTCAAAACACATGATTACTTTGTCTGTTCCAAATCCCGTTTTATCCCGACTCAGTGAAATATGATGCTGAATATAGCAGCCTTGTATAGAATTTTTATTTATTTATTTATTTATTTATTTATTTATTGTTCATTTTTATATTCCGCTCCTCGCAGCAGGCTCGGGGCAGATAACAGAAAATACACAGGCAGCATGTCACAACATGTTGCCTTACACTTGATAAAACATAAAACATAAAACCACATTTAAAACATATAGCATCGTCAAGTACTGAATGAGAGGGCATACGGCACAGTTCTTAGTCCGGTGTGCCTAATTAAAGGCTAAGCCGAAAAAGGGCCGTCTTGCAGGCCCCTCGAACAGGGCCAGTTCTGAGATAGCTCGAGTGCTATCCGGGAGGGCATTCCAGAGTACCGGTGCCGCTACGGAAAAGGTCCTTTGTCTGGTCGTCGATAGGTGGCAGGAGCGGACTGATGGAACTAACAACAGATTCTGTTCATCTGAGCGCAGTGATCTCGGGGGAGAGTACGGGGTAAGGCGGTCCCTCAGGTACGCAGGCTTACTTTACTATCTTAATGTTGTCAACTTTCTTCCTAATCACTGGCTGAAGACAGAAGGCAGTGCACATTGAACAGAGATTGTTAGGATGTCAGGAGATGGATAAACCACACTACCATCAGCCCTTCACAGATACTGAAGTTAAGAGTGCAAGAGCCCTGCAAAAGTGTGAAAACCACAAAGAAAAACAACCCAATAATTTACTTTATCTGTGAGAACATCTCTCTAGAAATCTCTAGGTTCTCTAGCATGACTCTGTGATTGATTTCTGCTAGAAGTTTACCACAGAGTCACAGAACTTAGGACCTTTTCACACTAACCTCTTCCCCTCTATTTTGTTCCAATTCACCAGCAATTGCCTTGTGGTGGCCCGTGCATCCTTCCTCCTTTCCCCATCACATGTGGGGGATGGGACAAGGCCCATTGGTGCCCTTGTGATGCTTCCTCACTACTTTGGGGATCAATGGGCTGGGTGAAGCCAGCATCATCTGATAGTGCTTGGCAGGCCCATCCTCGAAGAGGAGAAAGGGGCAAAAGCTCCAAGTGTGATAAGTTCCATAGAGATTCCTACAGAGAACAAACTAATCAAATCCATGAATAATCAAATCCAAAAAAGTTAAATCTACAAATGTGGAAGACAGACTGGAGATATATCAAGTAGGAAGTCTGTAAATTTCAGTGCTAGCATCATATTTAGCATGTTTTCCCACCCTACGTTCTTCTGTGGCATGAACTTTTTTCCTGGCTCTTTGTATTTAGCATATATGACACTTTTTGGTTTTGGTGATTTAAACTTGATCTGTAAAGTAAACTATGAGGGATCATCCAGTTCATAAGTAATTTTTAGAGTACATAGCATATCTCTACTAATTTAAAATTAGACCTTAGGGATAGTGTGTTTCTGAATCTTTTGACTACCTGTGTTTTCCTACTTTATTAACAGTGCAGTAGTAATTACCTGCTATTTCTGCAGAACTTTTCATCCATCATTATGATAATATTGTTTGCAAATTTCACTAATTATAGCAAATTTTTGCTGATGTTTAAAAAAAATGGGGAGAGCTCGTAGATTAGGCTATCAGCTATGTCTCAGTGATCACATCTGGTTAAAAAAGACATGGTTTAAAGTTATATTCTGTACATATTAGTGCAACCAGAAGCTGTTTAAAATGTTAGACATTCCTACATTTTTGCCTTTTTTGACTGAAGTACTGCACATGAGGGCAAGTCTTAGCAGGGAGGATGCAGTTGTAGTGCTGTTTCAATCTAGAGATATATTTATAACCAGGGATATTTGTTCTAATATGTAGTCTGCAGCAATAAAATGAGAACTCTGTGGTTTTTAGCTTTGAATATGTTTAAATGGATTTTAACTTTGATTTTTTAAATACTGTTATGTTCAGTTCTGTTTTAATGTTTGCATATTTGTATATTTTAAATTGTGTGGTAAACCACTGTGAGTCTCTTTCAGGAGAGATAAAGCATAACAACAACAACAACAACAACTCTGGACTCTGCCCAGGACATTTTGCTACTATGCCAAAGCTGGAAATGGCATTCCCTGTCAGTTGTCCCCAAGGCTAGGCAATGTATTTTGGCACAACTGGTAGAAAACCCCAAATGATCCTCCATGTTATTATAAACAAATTTTCAAAATCCTTTTTAATGGAGCCTTTGAAAGATGCCAACTGCTAAAGCAATGTTGTTGGAACATTGGGGTGCCATTAGCATAGGGTTTGCAGACATGATTGCAACCCCAAAAGGAGTGTCACTTCTGTGGTATACAATTTGAAATTTTAGAATGACTTGAAAAGGTATGTGTCATAGCTAATTAAAAATGGATCAGACCACTAGAACAAGGTATACTGAAGTGCTTTAATGAATAATTGGGGTCTATAAAATGATCCCCTGTGCTTTCTCTTCAATTTGCAGCAGTTCATTTAACAATAGCATTCAGTCAGTGTCATCCACATTTTTCCTGTGCTCTTTAAAAAGAAATATAAAAATAAAAGGAAAAGCACTTTTTATTGCATTCAGCATTGGAGAGCAAACATACAAACAAGCCTAGTCAATGTATTTTTCTACTAAGTTTCCTTTAGTGGTGGATTTATCTTATGTTTTCTCATATCCATTACATCCCTCTTTCTCCACATCAAGAAAGACCATAAGACAATTTAACCATTTCATTTGAGTAAGCAGTCTTTCTCCTCTTTCTGAAGAACTGTAGGGATTTAATCACACTTGTGAAAAGAATGTGTGATACCCAGTAAGGCACCTCACTTTCAAAGTCATATTCTCCAAATCCCAAACTGGATTAGAATATTGTGCCCTTAAAGTTCCAAGGTTTAGAAAATGTTTGATACTGCCTTCCCCATGTTTTGCTATATAGTTGTTATGTTTATATTCTCCTTCTTATGAGAATCTCATCTCTTAGTCACAGGGGAAAACATGCAATGCCCTCTTAAAACTATTCCAGCTCATTCACCTGTCATTGTTGTGTATTAGGTTTGACTATTGATCTATCATTCCGTCACCTAACATGGTTGACAATGATTCTTTAGGATCTATTTCAGACCTCTTATAGCAGATGAAACTACAGACTGAAACTAGATTTTTTCCTATACAAAAAGAAGGAAATCCAAGGTCTGTTTAGAAAGCATTCTCTATAACTGAACTGACCCCAATTCCAATGCAACACCATTGTGTGTGGCTGTTTTGTTTCTGCAGGACTAGCCAAAGCTGTTTTTCTTTCTGAGGCAAGAGACTTATCTCATCCCAGGTTTTATCCCATCAAAATGTATTTGTAGTTCATTACGACTGATGGGAGAGTAGTCTGTGGTACTTTTGAGGCAACTAGATATGAGTGCAGGGTTGTCTGTATGCCACATGCAACTCATTTCTCCAGCTGAAGGAAATGGCCTGAGTAATGTTACCACTCTCCCTTCCTATTGCCTGCATATTTGCCTTTAATAACCTAGTGGCAGGACTGGCACTATATACTGTAGCTACATGTATAAAATACTTCATTCTGAAGTGATATATGCAAATTATTTTGGGTTGTATATAAACATTTTTTTAAGAAAACAATTTTTCCACTGACACTAATTGTCCAGCCACACCGTATTTCACCAGTTCTAAGACATACTCTCCCCCCCCCCAAGAATCCAGCTTCAAGAAAAGGGATGCTTCTTTTGCTCTCCAGCTTGGAGTGGCTGGAGGGCCTGGACTCCAGATTTGGGATCTGGCTTCTTTTTCTTGCTCCCTCTTTCCCTCTCTCTCCATGCTGCTTGCACCAGTGGAAGGGAATAGCGTAGCAGTGAAGGGATAGGAAGGCAAGAAAAAGTCCTGCGTGGCAAGAGCAATGGAGAATAGTTGTCTAACACTCCCAGCAAACACCCTTTCTTCCTTCCCTTCCAAAATTGGGCTGCATCTTACAGTCAATGAAATATAGTAGTAGTCTTTGCCATCACTAGTGATATTGCAGTACCAAGAACAAGGTCCTCTTTTTTTTGCTGCAGGTTCATCTTTTTTATTCAAGTTTTCATTATTTATGTGAGTCACAGTTTTTGATGGATGGAATCCAATTTGCTAAAACTCTATTAGCCTTGGTTATGAATTATAGAGGTGCATCTATGATTAAGTAGCTTTAAGGACTGACAAGATAAAAGCTATTAAAATAAACCATCATAGGTTAAATTGGTGCAGAAGGGATGGAACCTCTCTGTACATATATACATGGATATACAAAGAACGGGACCATGGATATTATTACTGCTTTTTTCTTCATAGTATTATCAGTGCTGCGAACAGCAGCTTTTATGTTGTGCTCAGAGTTCTGAACTCCCAATGAATCCAATGAAGGTTAGACTTGGAAAGCATAAACCAGCCTGACCTAGTGCTTTGACTGCTAGACTAGGGAGTCAGTTCCAAGATTCAGTCCTAACTCAGTCCTGAAGACTTTGGACAAGTCAATCCTCCTTTGAATAATTGGCAACCCTCCTCTGAATAGATCTTGCTACGAAATCCCTATGATAGGATCATTATAAGTAAATCATCTTGAATGCTCATCATAAAGTCATTGTACATTGTCCATCTTGTCTCCTGCGACATCAGAGCCCTTCCCCCACCAGCAACGGCCGCTCTGGGGCCAGAGTGAAGAAGGGAGCAGGGAAGACAGTTCCATCTTGTCTCTTGCAACATCAGTGCTCCTCCCCCAGCAACAATATATTATTATATAATATAATTATAAATGATGTATTAGTATTATGCTAATAATATAGTATGTTTTTATGTAGTTATGACTTGTAAGCCGCTCTCAGTCCCCTTCGGGGTGGGAAGGGCAGCATATAAATATCATAAGTAAAAAAATACAGTTGGATTTTAGTACCCACTATTGTTCCTGCCCCCACCCCCACAATACCAGAATCCATAGATACACATTCAAGTCCCATAATATAGAATGACATAGTAAAATGTTTCCCTCTATCTAAAATAGCAAAGTTTGCTTTTGATAAAATTCATGGATACAGAAACTTTGGATGTGGAAGGCCAACTGTTTGTGTCTTTACTTCAATTTTTAAACACTCAACACCAGCTTTGGGAAGCTATAGTCTTGAGCAGGGGACCAGTGAATGCAGGAAGATGCTTAACCTTTGCTTCACTCTACACTGTCTTCACACCTGTCAAAACAAAACAAGAAAACCACCAAAAAAACCCCATAGAAAACAAAAATCCCCCTCCCTGTGTAGTGATTTCACTACAGCTCATAAACCTCTTCCTCACATTTATAAACATTGTTGGTATGCAGTGCTTACTTTATTTAACTTTTATTAAGATTGAGAGTGCATCTGCAATGTAAAATTACTGCAGTTTAACAATATCTTAACTGTCGTGGCTCTGTGCTGTGGAATTATGGAATGTGTAGTTTTATAAGTCCTTTAGTCTTCTCTGTCATAGAGTGCTGGTGCCTCACCAAATTACAAATTCCAGGGTAACATAGCATTAAGTCATGGCAGTTAGTGATGTCAAACTACGTTCACGGTGGAGTGTAGATGCACCCAAGGTCTTTAAATCAAGTCTCCAAACAATCTGTCTTGGATTTAATCTGATCCAGAAAACAACTGTTTAGTCCCAACAGGTAGATGATTGTTGTTCTAATACAGAGGTGTCCAAACTAAGGCCCATTGGCCAAATGTAGCCCCCCCTCCCCAATGTCATTTCACCACCCCTAAAGCTTAGACTTAGGATCACCCTAAATCTGAAACAACAGTTCTCATTAACTTAACTAGTTCATCAGCCAAAAGTAGGCCCACACTTCCTATTGAAATACTGGTAAATTTATGTTGGTTAAAATTGTTCTTCAAAAAAAGTGGGGGGCTTTGCACTACAGATAAGATATGTGCAGTACGCATAGGAATTTTCTCATGCTTTTTTTTCAAATGATAGCCTGGGCCCACAATAGTTTGAGGGACCATGAACTGGCCCTCTGCTTTAAAGCTTTGTGGACCTTTGGTCTAATACAGCTAGAATACTGAATGGATTGTATCCATCTAGTGAACTTGAAAGGAGGGAACCTGGGCAATACAATACCCCTAGTGACCTGAAATTCATTCATTCTATTTCTGAGGCTGTTGCCTAAACATGTGTCAGGGTTAATGTGGGCCAGTTATTATGGAGTCTAATGATGAAGGTGTTTTTTGACTTTTGAAGAGAACAGTTGGTTTTGAGGTATGAAGTTCATTCCTCTCTATTCTTCCATCATATCATTTGTCTACCACACCAGTTGCAATTTCAGAAAACAAAGCAACAAAACCTCAATTTTTTTGTTCTTACTTTGCATTGCCACCTGCAGGATCACAACATTTTTTTTAATACTAAAAGGGCTACCATTAATTCTTCTGTTTTAGGTTTAGCTCTTCTTTGTTAATAAATCTTGTTAATTCCTGCCTAGTTGAGTTTGATTTATGGTGACTCTATGAATGAGATACCTCCAAATCACTCTGTCACCAACTGCCCAGCAAATTCAGTGCCATGCAGTTTTCTTCTTTTTCCTACTGCCTTCTGCCTTGATGAACATAAATTTCTTTTCTAAAGAGTGATGTTTTTCTCATGATATGCTGAGAGAGTGATGATCTCAAATTACTCATTTTATCTTCTAGAAAGAGCTCAGCCTTGATTTGCTTTAGGGCCCATTTATTTGTCTTTTTGGAGATCCACAGTATCTCACCTATGACACCATATTTCAAATGGGTTAATCTTCTTATCAGCTTTCTTCACTTTCCTGCTTTCACCTCCATGCATACATAGAAATTCTGACTATGATGACATTGGTAATCAATTATATGTCTTTATACCTTAAGTTCTTGTCCAGTTCTTTCATATACTGTTTGCTCTTTCAAGGACCCTTTTACATGGCCCCAGAGGCCATGCTGTTTTGCTGGCAGTTGCTAGCAAAATGACAGGCAAGTGGGATCCCTCGTCGTGCTCTGTGCGGCCTCCCTCCTTCCCCCATCAGGACAAGGTCCTGGCGACAGGACAAGGTGCGGTGATGCCCTGTCCCCATCAGATGGGTAAAAGCTGGCAACGCACATGCCACGTTGACTTTTCCACCATCAGATGGAGTAAAGGGCAAAAAAATTCAGGTAGCTCCATCAGAGGTATCCAAAACACACTTTCCTCTCCACCATGGCAGAGGAAGCATCTTGCAATGTTTCCTCTCCACTTTGGGAGGAATGGGGCTGGGGCCAAGCCAGCATCGTTTGATGGTGCTTGGCAGGCTCCATTCAGAAGAGGGAAAGGGGGCCATAAAAACCCCAATGTGAAGAGGTCACAAGTCTCAGCCTATTGATTTCTTCACTGCAGTTTCCATCTTAATTACTGAGTCAAGGTACCATCTCTCTCTCTATCTCTCTCTATAATAAAGCAGAATATTTGTATGTATGTGTGTGTGTATGTATGTATGTATGTATGTATGTGGCAGCGTTCTGATTGGCTCCCGGCCTCTACATTCTGACAACATGATTGGTTGCCACTGAGGGAGCATTTGCATAACGCCTCTATTGGCCAGCCAACACGAACATTCCGACCTTCTAAACTGGCAGAGGAGGATAAGGCAAAGGCCCGAGGCAGTCGCCAACACGAACATTCCGATGCTCTAAAGTGGCAGAGGGGGTAAGGAAAAGGCCTGAGGCAGTCAGGCATGGTGGGAGTTTCAGACCAAAACACTTTGCGACCCTAAACAATGAGAGAACAAGACCAAACTTGGCACACAGAACCCTCAAGACCCACTCTACATCCTGGTGCAGTTTGAGGGAGGATGGACCATGGATGACGGGACTTGCAGTACTTTAACTCACTTGCTTAGAGCACTGTGGCCCACACCATAGAAGGATCAGGACCACACTTCGCACACAGATGCCCACTGGCCCACTTTACAACCTGGTGCAGTGTAGGGCAGGATGGGCCACAAATGATGGGATTTGCAGTACCTTCACCCGATTCATTTTCCACTGAACATTGAAGCCCCTACAAATCACAGACCAGGCTCAAACTTGGCACACAGAGTACCCATGACCCACTCTACATCCTGCTGCAGTTTTGAGTAGGACGGACCACGGATGATAGAACTTGAAGTACCTTCACTCACTTTCTGAGACCACTGTGACCCTCATCCAATTACCAAAAAAGAACAAACTAGGCACACAGAGCCTCCATGACTCACTTTACATCCTGGTGCAGCTTGGAGGAGGGCAGACCATGCATGATGGGACTTGAAGTACCTTCACTTACTTCCCAAAACTGCTGCAAACCTAATCCAACGACTGATCAAGACCAAACCTGACATGCAGAGCTCCCATGACCCACTCTACATCCTGGTGCTGTTTGAAGGAGGATGGACCATGGATGATGGGACTTGAAGTACCTTCACTAACTTCCTGAGACCACTGCAAGCCACGTAAACATCTCATAAGGACCACCCTTGGCAAAAAAAAGGCCTTTCTCAAATAACCCGGGCAGGGCCGGGTCCCCAAGCTAGTATATAATAAAGCGGAATGTTTGTTTGTATGTTTGTTTGTATGTTTGTATGTATGTATGTGGCAGTGTTCTGATTGGCTCCCGACCTCTACATTCTGACAACATGATTGGTTGCCAGTGAGGGAGTATTTGCATAACGCCTCTATTGGCCAGCCAACACGAACATTCCAACCCTCTAAACTGGCAGAGGAGGATAAGGCAAAGGCCTGAGGCAGTCACCAACATAAACATTCCAATGCTCTAAAGTGGCAGAGGGGGTAAGGAAAAGGCCTGAGGCAGTCAGGCATGGTGGGAGTTTAAGGCCAAAACACTTCGCGACCCCTTCACGACCCCAAACAATGAGAGAACAAGACCAAACTTGGCACACAGAACCCTCAAGACCCACTCTACATTCTGGTGCAGTTTTGAGTGGGATGGACCACGGATGATGGCACTTGAAGTACCTTCGCTCACTTTCTGAGACCACTGCGATCCTCATCCAATTACCAAAAAAGAAAAAACTAGGCACACAGAGCCCACATGACCCATTCTACATCCTGGTGCTGTTTCGAATAGGATGAACCATGGATGATGGGCCTTGAAGTACCTCCACTCACTTCCCTAGACCACTCCAACCCTCATCCAATGACTGATCCAGACTAAACTTGGCACACATAACTGCTATGACCCCCTTTCTGTCCTGGTGAGGTTTGGGGGAGGACAGACAATGGATTATGTGATTTGTAGTACTTTCACACCCTTCGGTTCCCACAGACAACTGATAAGGACCAACCTTGGCACACAATGCCTTTCTCAATTAACCCGGGCAGGGCCGGGTCCCCAAGCTAGTATGCAATATTTTATTTCAGTGTCTTCATTGTGTCCTTTAAAATTATGTGAATCATCTGTGGTTATGCTTTCATCTCTTTCATATAGTTCTTCAGTGTATTTTAGTATGTGTTATTATTTCTTCTTGGCCATTCAATGTATTTCTTTGCTGGCTGTGTAGTATTTCTATGGTTTTTGTGGTCGTCTGTTTTCCTGCATTGATTGTTACACTACTTCTCTTTGTCTTTGTGCACAAGTCTACGAATGGTTGATTCAAGGTTCTGATCCTATTTCTCTCATCTGGTAAAGAGCAAAAAACAAAAGCATAGAATCATAGGTCTATCCAGTCCAACTCTCTGCCATGCAGGAACACAAACCATCAAAACACTACTTGATTTCAGGTGGTACATAGAGTATATATGTGCACCCATAAGTGATAGAATCCATCTGGGTTCTTGTGGAGAAGATGGATCCAAAAGTAGAGAGGATAGAAAATATGAGACTTTACTGAATATCATAAAGAAAATGAGAAATGATGAGGGAAATCTTAACAAAATATTTAAAATAACTAAATCCTGTTTACTATGTGACCCCTGTTTGCTTTGGCTCATCAATGTTCTCAAATATTCCAGGGGGGGGGGGGGAGGAATGGCCAAACAAGGTGAAAAACCACATGATTAATGTTGAAGTTTTAGGAAATATTTTACCTTCTGAAAGCATTACTTTCATAACCATCCTAGCCTCTGAGTGTCTGTCTATATATGTTGTGTGTCTCTATCGCATTGAACGTTTGCCGGAGCACTAACGTGGAGGGCGACTCAGAAATAATAAAGTCAGTTCAGTTCAGTTCAGTGTATATGTACATTGTAATCCGCCCTGAGTCCCCTGTGGGGTGAGAAGGACAGAATATACTGTAAATGATGTAAATAAATAAATAAAAATAGTAAAACAGAGAAACAGTTTGGCACAGCACAATAAATGAAAGCACTATACATGTCCCGTTTTGTTATTAAGGATCTTTACCATAGTTTACTGAATAATTTTCTCCTGAATAGATCAACACCATATAACTGAAAAATAAAAATCTTAAAATCTCATATCAGTTTCACTCCCTGTATGTAGTAATGGTTTCGCTTTTCTTTTATGTCATCATCACAAATGGTTCATTATTTCATTTGGTTTGCAGAAAAATATTGATAAATTATTTGGATTACAGAAAGAAAAATAAAATTGCAGGCAGGGAAACCTTTCTATTATTTATTAAAGATAATTCAGTATGGAGACATTATTCTTTGGCCACAAAATAAAATGCTAAACAGTAATGCTTTTAACTCTTGATTCTGAAAGGTCATCTGGGCCAAGGTAGGTCTTAAATTTCACTTGCTGTATGCCTGCATGTATGAATACAATAATGGAAAAGAAAAATAAATGAAAAATGGAAGAAGAGGGGCACCAGAGTGGGATGAGAGCCTATCCATGTTAAAGGTTATTAGCATATAGGAAAGTAAATAGGCTTAGGTTTTGAAAAATCAGGATAGTTCAGTAATTGGGGTGATAGCAGAACATTGCACATGGAGATATGACAATAGCTTTTCATTTTATATGCAAGAAAACAATATCCTGTGCATTCTCCACAGCTTGTGGTTTTATTTGGTGCAAAGATCAAGAGCAATAAGGATGAAAGGACAGAAGGAAGTTGCTCATGCAGTTGAATCCCATTTGGAGCTCTTTGCTTATTCCTTTAATTTGCATATACGATACTGCTGAAGTGAGATGTACAGTGAGAGCATCATTTCTGCAAAAGGCCTACTCTTAGGTATTATTCTCCTGCCCTCCTATTTCTAGATCTTTACCCACTTGTATGAACAGGGGCGGTCTAAGGTAATTTCCAATGGTAGGCGAAAATTATTTTGGCGCCCCGGCGGGTGGGAATTCGCCCCACGACGCCCCCTTCCAAGATGGCGCCCTACGCAGCCACGTAGGTCGCTTATATGGTGGGACCGCCCCTGACTGAACCATAACAGTCAAAGTGGTGTCAAACTACACCAATTCCACAGTGTTGACACTGCATCCAAAAAAAGGTGAGTTGATGTCACTTAAACCAAAGTCAGTGAGTCTGAATTCTACTCAGGACCCATCTACAAAGCCACATAAAATCCAGATTATCTGCTTTGAACTGGATTGTATAGCAGTGTAGACTCAGGCTGGATCAACACTGCCCTGTGTCCCAGGTCCTGATCCCAGATCATCTGTTTTGAATTGAATTATATGAGGACCCTTCCAAACAGGGCCTTTATCCCTGGATCTCATCCCAGGTTTTCTGTTTATCCCAGATTATCTGGCACTGTGTGTGTGTGTGTTTGCACTTTCAAAATGTATATATGAATATTTTCCTGATTGCTTATAGGGGCGGATTGAAAGGAACATATGACTGCCCTATTAAAGCAGCTCCATTGGTTGCCGATTTGCTTCTGGGCTGAATTCAAAGTGCAGAGCCCATATGGTCCTGCCTAGTATTTACCTGACCTCATCTCTCCTTAGGAACCTGTTCAGGTCTTAAGATCAGCCAGGAAGGCCCTCCTATCAATCCCAGCTCCCTCACAGGTGTGGTTGTTAGGGACAAGGGAGAGGGACTTCTCGGTAGTGGCTCCCCAGCTTTGGAACACCTTCCCCAAGAAAATTAGACAAGCACCCACTCTCTCTTAATTTTCAGGAAGGATTAAAAACATGGCTATTTAAGCAGGCTTTTGAAAATGACTAAGAGCATCAACCACCTTAGTGGACAGGGCTTTGAAAAGCTGTTAGAACTATAATTCACCATGCTGGATAATATCCTGGTAACAGGAACTGGCTTGTTTTAAATGGTGTTTTATTTCTACTGTTTTTAGGCGGAAAATAGTTTTAAAACTAATTATTTATTAATGCTCATACTATAGTGTTATTTTGTTACATTAAGTGATATGTGATTATTGTTTGTGTTATACTATTTACTACATGTGTTTGTTTGCTGTAAGACAACCCAAGTCCCTTTAGGGAGTGGAGACAAGATACAAATAAAGCTTAATAATAATAATAACACTTGTAAAATATATAATACACTTGTAAAATATTTACCTGACCTAAGTCTAGTCGTGTCCGACTCTGGGGGTGGTGCTTACCTCCATTTCTAAGCCAAAGAGCCAGCGTTGTCCACAGACACCTCCAAGGTCATGGAGCCAGCATGACTGCATGGAGCGCTATTACCTTCCCACACGGTACCTACTGATCTACTCATACTTGCATGTTTTTGAACTGCTGGTTGGCAGGAGCTGGGGCTAACAGCAGGACCTAATGCCGCTCCCCAAATTTGAACCACTAACCTTTTGGTCAACAGTATAACCCGCTGCGCCACCAGGTGTCCATTACTATATTACTATTATATATTATTATATTGTATTATTATTAGTATTGTGTTGTATGACATTATATTATTATCAATATGATATGCATAGACAATATATTACAGTATATTATTAGCACAGCATAATACTAGTATTATATATTACTACACTATACTATACCACTACACTGCAACATTATTAGTAATATGACATGTAATACATAATATACAATTGTACTCTATTAATGTATTGTAGTATATTATTATAACATTGATATAAAATAATAATATAACGGCAACTAAAAGTATTATTTTACATAATAAATGACTCATACGAAATAATATATTTATAATAATACTAATATAAAAGTATATATATTCATAAAATAATACAATAATAATTAATACGATTTATATGAAATCATATATATAATACTAATATAAAATATAATGATATAATGGCAACAAAAATATGAAATAATATATATATATACACACACATACAATAATATAATGATAATAAATATGACTCATATCTGTAGCACCCATGGGTCCGCCCGGGCCACGGGGGAGGGGTGACGCACCGGGGGTCCCGTTGGCATTGGGACCCGCACAGGCTGAAAGGGACTCGGAGGATGAGTTGGAAGGCCCAGAGCAAGATTGGTCAGCCGTGCCTTTGCCCAGTTCACCTGTAGAGAGTTTAGCCTGGGACCTTGAATGGGAGCATTCTCCCGGGGAAGGAGCGGACCAGGTGGAGATGGGAGGCAGCGAAGCAGATAGCGGAGATAGTTATGAATTCCCAAATGGCCGAGGTTCCCAGGAGCTGGCCGAGCAGCAGATGGAGGCTAGCGGATGGGAAACTTCGGGGGAGGCTGCTTCTCAGGAAGATAGCGATACTAGGCTGGAAGAGCGGGGCCGTTCTCATAACAGGCGCAGGGACATAGAGGAGGGCAGGAGGAGCTGGCATCTGTCCCTAGACCGTCACCGTTCGGAAAGTAGAGACTGGAGCGCGCGGGCCCTAGATCGTCGGGGTCCCGGCCGAGGGATTGGGTACGGCCCGTGGGAACTGATCCTCAGTTCTCCGGCCACGTCTATACTGAATAGGCGCGATGCGGAGTGGGACCACAAGCCAACAGTGGTCATCAAGCCTTGCCTTGCCTTTGCCTTGTTTCCTGAGCCGCAGTGGTTTGCGGCACCTCGCCCTGTTCCTTGATTCGCATTGGATTGCGAAACCTTGCCCTGTTTCCTGATCCGCATTGGTTTGCGGAGCCTTGCCACGCTTCAAGCTATTTGCTACGATACTTTGGACTATTTGCTTTATACTTTGAACACTTGCATATTATTGGACTATTTACCCTTTTGAACTGTTTTTTATATACTCAATAAAGTAGTTAGCCTTTGCTACGTCTCCGTGTGTGTGTTAAAGGGGCAGTTCTAAGTCGGCGATTGTGACAATATCAAATGAAATAATATATTTATACTAGTAATATACTAGTAATACTATAAAATAATATAATATAATGGCAACAAAATAATATAAAATACTAATATATACATATTCATACAATAATACTATAAGAATAAGTAATATGACTCATATAAAATAAAATTATATATATATATAACAGTAATATAAAATAATTATAATATAGCAACAAAATTAATATATACAGGGGGAACCGCTTCCAAACTGGGATAAAGATCCAGTTTGGAAGCAGCTTTCTCTCCTTCGTGAGAGGAAGGAAGGGGGGAGAGGATTCCTCCCCATTTCTCTCACAGAGGAGGGAAAACCGCTTCCAAACTGGGATAAAGATCCAGTTTGGATGCAGCTTTCTCTCCTTCGTGAGAGGAAGGAAGGGGGGAGAGGATTCCTCCCCGAAGCTGCTTTCTCTCCTTCGTGAGAGGAAGGAAGGGGGAGAGGATTCCTCCCCATTTCTCTCACAGAGGAGGGAAACCGCTTCCAAACTGGGATAAAGATGCAGTTTGAAGCTGCTTTCTCTCCTTCGTGAGAGGAAGGAAGGGGGAGAGGATTCCTCCCCATTTCTCTCACAGAGGGGGAAACCGCTTCCAAACTGGGATAAAGATCCAGTTTGGATGCAGCTTTCTCTCCTTCGTGAGAGGAAGGAAGGGGAGAGGATTCCTCCCATTTCTCTCACAGAGGAGGGGAAACCGCTTCCAAACTGGGATAAAGATCCAGTTTGAAGCTGCTTTTCTCTCCTTCGTGAGAGGAAGGAAGGGGGGAGAGGATTCCTCCCCATTTCTCTCACAGAGGAGGGGAAACCGCTTCCAAACTGGGATAAAGATCCAGTTTGGATGCAGCTCTCTCCTTCGTGAGAGGAAGGAAGGGGGGGGGGGGAAACCGCTTCAAACCGGGATAAAGATCCAGTTTGGATGCAGCTTTCTCTCCTTCGTGAGAGGAAGGGGAGGCTTCCGGGCGCATAGTTGAATAATCCCTCGGAGCGGAGGGCGCCTGGGAAGGAAGGAGGCGCAGAAACCCCGATCCCTTCAAGGCCCCTCCTCTCGCTCTCCCGGGCTCCTGCTGCCAGCCCTCCCACGGGGCATTGCAGAGGGCGGGAGCGCTCTCCCTGCCCTCTGCAACGCCCCATGGGAGGGGCCGGCAGCGGGAACCAGGAAACGTGAAGAGGAGTCTTCGAAGGCTCCTCGCTCTATAATGCCCCGCGGAAACGGCGGCGCGCTGGAGCTGAGGCTGCGCCCGGCGAACAGGAATTCGCCCCACGACGGCCCCTTCCAAGATGGCGCCCTACGCAGCCGCGTAGGTCGCGTATATGGTGGGACCGCCCCTGTGTATGAACAATTTTCTCACCATACAGGGCCCTTTCCAGTGTGTTCTCTGTTAACAGATGTTTATAATGGAAGACATTTATCGTTTTATCTAGATTCTAGATTCTAAATTACAAAGGGCTTTATCACACAAGGCTGAAAAATCACAATTACAGCAGGATAACACCATATTTGGGTAGCATTTTTCACACAACATTGTGTCTATTCTGTTGCAGCTTTCAATTTCAATCATTACTGGAGAGCATCTGATTACTTACAGAACATCAGTTGTTCTCAATGTCACTGTTGCCCCAATACTATTTTTCATGTAATCAGTAACTTCCAATGCATTTCCGGATTATGACATCTAGGGAGTAAGAGTGAGAATGATTCTCCTCTACTGCCCCTTACATTCCCAAGTAGGATTTTTATTTTCTGTTTCTTTCTTTAATCATTTTGCCATAAATGTGCAATTACAGTGTTCCCTCGCTACTTCCCGCTTCGCTTATTGTGGACTCGCTGTTTTGCGGATTAAAAAAAAATTAATTTAAAATATGTATCATGGTATTTTCACTGTTTTGTGGGGGTTTTGCCACCACCGCTCTCCAAGGTGCTTTCCCCCCTCAGTCCTCCCTCCCTCCAGCCTTGAAGGTCTTAAATTTATTTAAAGTTTATAAAGTCTTAAAATAGTGTATAAGTACTAAAATAGTGTATAAATATTAAAATAAATAGAACATCCCTACATCACGGTGTTAAACTTATTGTGGGAGGTCCTGGAACGTAATCCCTGCAATAAGTGAGGGAACACTGTACTTCATAAAATACATAAAAGAATTGAAAAGTGCACACGTGCTGAGTAGAGTATACAAAGGCAAGAAGGCATCCCTTTGGAATGGTGTGAGACTGGCAAAGGCGCTGGAGTTTTTCTCTGCCAGTTAGCAGACCTGTAAAGGGCTAACAAGTGAAAGGGAAGCCCAGTCCATGTATGGTCCTCAAGGAAGCACCCAAAGGCTGCATCTGGCCTACAGGCCATATGTTGTGCAGGCCAGCCCTAAAAGGAATGTTGAAAGTTGCAGTTTAACAATATATGCAGGGATGCAGCACTCCGACAACAGCACTCTTTGTTAACATTAAAAAGACATGTTGGAAAATATAGGATATGATAAAGAAAAATGCCTTGTCCCAAATATTTTGCCAAGGTTAAATGTAAATATTCCAATTTGTAATAGAATTGTCTTTATTTATTTTATTTTTTTTAAAAACTAAGCAGAAGTGAATTTGATGAAATGAGCAAAACATGTATTTTTACCACTGATCCATTTAGATCAGTGGTCCCCTGCCTTTGGTCCTCTGGGTGTTTTGGACTTCAACTCCCAGAAATTCCAGCCAGTCCAAAACATCTGGAGGACCAAGGATTGGGAACCACTGATTTAGATCATGCTTTTTGAAAGAGATTAGGGAAGCATGGAGCAGAAAGGTGTTCTATATGTGTTCAGAGGCTCATATATCCAGAGTGTCCTTAAAACTGAAATTAAAAGAGTACATTGACAGGTGGTCTTTTCTGATAACTAAAGTAACATGTCTCCAAAATCACCTCTGGGAACTGTAGCACCACCTGTCCACTGCCCTTCTATTCTTTCATGCGGCTGCATCCATAAACATCACAGAGAAAAGAAATTGCTTTTGAAAGATGATGACAGCAAGGGATTAACTGCCAGGAAATTTGATGATGACTTTGCTTCTGTTTGGATTCTCTCTACCAAACTGATTCAAGAAAGGGAATGAATGGATGAGACAGAATCCCAGCAGTAGACCTCAGATTCAGACAGGAGGTTTTGTGGGATGAAATCAATATGCTGTAGGGCCCAGCAGAATTTGTAGAGAGTTTTTTGTGTGGCCCCTATGTAGAATCATGGATGTTGCTACTGTACAAGGTTTTTAGGTTTCTCTGCCAAATAGTGATGATATTTCACCAAACTACAAATCTCAGAATTTCATAGCATTGAGCCAGGACAGCTAAAGTAAGATCAAACTGCATTAATTCTACAGTGTAGATGCACCCAGAACCACCCAGCAAAGCACACTTCTCTAAATGAACATGAATTTACTCTGAGTCAAATCTTCTATGGTGCTTCACAGCCATAATCATGGCAGCAATTTTCTCCAACACTAAACGAGAGACAATAAACCATTTTGTGATTGAGGCAACCTGGAAATAATGAAGATAGAGCAATGGGAGGCAGAAATTACCCAGTTGCTTAAGGAAGAAGGCATTTCTTTCTTTTGACACTATTATATAGAAAGGAAAGAACAAAATGCTGGTGATCATTGTGGCTCCAAAGATCTACAGACAAAGCAAAATTAAGTCCATGTAAGATCTATGTGGAGTAGGGAAGAGTCAGACAGAAAAACTGGTGATCTTCGTTCTTTCTCAGAAATGCCATCAAATTTCAGGGAGACCGTGAGAGAAATGTCACAGCCTGCAAACCAGTCCATGCAGCTAACATGCTTCATTTTTATTTAATATGCGACTAAGTTGCTAAGAATGTTCATATGCTTCTGATCTAAGTGAGAAACACTTAGTTGCATAGGCATCATGACCATACATTATTGAATATCAGATGTACAGTGCTACATAGCTGCTCTTTGGACTTAGTAAATGCATCCAACATACATCATGATGGATGGAAACACACATTTTGGAAACACACATTTCCTGGTGTGTGTGTTGAGAATTGCTTCAAATATAATTAGTTTCTGAACTCTAGTATATATTATTTAGGAGCTCAGAGGAAGATATTTCACTATAGCGCTCAATCAATTGTCAGTCACTGGCCATGCTATCAATATTTCCCACTTATGAGTCAAGAAAGATTTTCTAATCTAATAAAGCTTGTATTAGATGTTAAGATTATGAATCAGGTTATGTAGGTTTTCTGTTTTTAAAATGTAAACATATTCTTGGGATAAGGCTCGGGGACAAGACTGCCACATATAAAGTGTTCCAAGATGTACCTTTATACATCTCTAAAAGTCTCTATGATGTCAAATAACATTTGAACATCAGACACAGGTTTTTTCCTTAAATAATTACTTAAAGGAAACTTCAAACTCTTCATAAATACCTTTTCCCATTGTTCCAACTGGATGTGCAACCCATGTAACCATATAATCTTTCACTTGTCCTTCTTCCAAAAGCAGTTTATACATTTTAGCAATCATATGATTCTAAACTAAACACACAGTAATGTTTTGAACTTTTGACTAAGATTAAATTTCAAATCCGAATGTTTTTTTAATTTTAATTCCTCAATAATATGTCTATGAGCAATTTTTCAGTTGTTTAAAAAGTGTTCCAGTTTTTATTTCCTCCTCCCATTTTCCTCCATTGTTCCTGGCTTACTTCTGTGAGGCCCTCCTTATTTTTATAGTCCCAGCATTGATTTGAAACATTCTTACACATTTTGACAATTTATTTGGAGTTAGATAAAACTGTATACATGTTTTCTTTTAAGTTACTGCACAAAGCAAATTTTATATCTTTGTTCCACTTTTCCCTCATTCATCTATTTCAACATTATGCCCACTTTATCTTGTAATCTTACACAAGTTCAGCCCTTGTCTCTTGTTTAAAATGTATTTGTACAGTTTTTAAATTACATGGTTTCAGTCTTTACACAATTCAAAATAATCTTATTTTTCCAACCTTTATAGCTAGATTTATCTTAATCTTTATTAAATATGCTTTTATGCAACTTAAGGTTACAAGTTGCATTAAGATTTTTTTTGCCTTCCTTTAGAACCATCTCTTGGATTAAACTCCCAGCTGACTTTTTCAAAATACAAAAGGTCATCAAAAACAACAACCTCAAATTTTAAAGTTTTCTTTTTTCTTTTTGCTAAAAAAGGCTTCCTGCAGTAAGATGGTAAGTGTAATCTTAGGGAAAATAGTCTCTACTTGTATTGATTCCAGATTCATAGAAGAGTCTTTTGGAAGCAATGTTTTTTTAATTCAACATGTGCCTTAATTTTAGCATCCAGAAATTATTGCTAGTTAGAGCACATCTTATAAAAGGCATTTTGCTTTTTACAACAATGTATTGTGTAATATTATATCTATGGTTCATCTTGCTGAACATACACAGCATATTGCAATTATTGATTCCAGTATTTTTTTCAGGGCTTTCCTTAATTCAGTACATATATTACATGGTTTCTCTGATTCAAATAGCAATTTTCTACATTATTTCTCTTTAATACTTTCGCTGTTCTTGTTGCTTTTTGCTATTTTCACAATATTCTTATTCATTCATTAATTTTCATTTAATGTATATTCTGCCTTTGTCCTGATATTGGACTCAAGGTAGGTATCATGTTTTGCCAAGTCCCGCTTATGCAAACAAAGGTTTCACAAGCAACAGAAGAGTCAAATAAAGTCTCAGCATGTTAATAGAAATATTAATAGAACAGTCCTTGTAGGTTAGTAGAGTCATTGTAGGCTAGCAGTATTAAGATACGTACCTACACAAACTGTTGAGCATGAGATAAAGCCAAAGTCCCAAGTCCAATTTGTCATGGTCACACCAAAGAAGTTTCAGAGTTTAGTCTGGAAAAAACACAAGCCAGAATTCCAGTAAACAAAGCCAGCAGT
Source organism: Anolis apletophallus (assembly GCA_030556195.1). Lineage (NCBI taxonomy): Eukaryota > Metazoa > Chordata > Lepidosauria > Squamata > Anolidae > Anolis > Anolis apletophallus. Next base: position 184,729,607 of record JARBWK010000003.1, on the reverse strand, counting down.
TTGAAAATAGCAGTCAGAAATTCAAGCCAGGAGCCAGCATACAGCAGTCAAGAAAAAATAGATATGTTAAAATGGCATTCATTTTAAAAGGTGTAATGACATTTTTAAAAATAGCATTGGAAAAACAAATACAGCATCACACACCATAAAAAGACTCATTTCAAGGCTCAGTGGAGACTTAAAGGGATCCCCACAGGACGTCCTTCTTTCACCTCCGACAGGCTAGGCGACTGGCACCCTACCTGTCCAGGGACGACCTGGCCACGGTAATCAAGCGACGGTCATCTCGAGACTAGACTACTGTAATGCCCTCTACGTTGGCCTTCCCTTGTCGACAATCCGGAAACTCAAGCTAGTGCAGAATGCCGCCGCCCGCTTGCTGGCGGGAACGCCAGTGAGGGAGCATATTACACCTGTCCTTCGGCAGCTGCACTGGCTTCCTATTGAGTACCGAATTGCTTTCAAGGTGTTGGTTTTGACCTTTAAGGCCTTGCACGGCCTAGGGCCTGCGTACCTGAGGGACCGCCTTACCCCGTACTTTCCCGAGAGATCACTGCGCTCAGATGAACAAAATCTGCTGTTAGTGCCATCAATCCGCTCCTGCCATCTATCGACGACTAGACAGAGCCTTCTCCGCAGCGGCACCGGGCGCTTTGGAATGCCCTCCCGGACAGTACCCGAGCGATCTCGGAATTGGCCCCTTTCCAGAGGGCCTGTAAGACGGCCCTTTTCGGCTTAGCTTTTAATTAAGCACGCCGGATTAAGAACTATGCCGCATGTCCTCCCATACCTGTGTGGTGACTTAATGTGTTTTAATTGTGTTTTATGCTTTTATGTTTTTATTGTAGGGCTACATGTTGACATGTGGTGACATGTTTGCCCGTTGTGTTTACTGTTATCCTTGAGCCTGCTATAAATACTTTATGCTATTTTCCAACACTCCATTCTTAGTTCTCCTATGAGTGGTAAACGTTCCTATAACTTTTTTTTTAAAAAAAAACCCTTATACTCCACACTGTAACATTACTTAAGTAGACTTCATGTTGCAAGCCTGTATGAATGAAGAGCATTAAGCCTTCTGATCATTGCAATAGTGGAGGTGGTACATTCAAATGCCTTGCCAAATCTATTTCAAATTTACAGTTTCAGCAAACATTCAAGCTAGTAAATATGCTCAATAGTCTATTCACAGGAAACAAACATAAGAGAGATGTGAATCAGCTATCATATCAAGTTCATCTTACAATGTGAATATATATTTTATGAGCATGATTTTTTGCAGTGTAAGCCCAAGATGGACGCAAGAAGCTCAGTAGTACACAATGGCACTATAAATCTCAGGAAGACAAGAGCCTTGTAAAACATTTTTGTTGCATTCTGCATTCAAGTTGGAAGCACATGAATGCTTTTCTATAAGGTTTCTGATCACAGTGCTACTACGGTAGGGCAGGAGGCAATGACAAATAATGATAGGGGGCAAAAATGAAGTGGCAGAATTACAGTTCTTCCTGCCACGAACCACAATGACAAAGAGGTCAGGTTAAAGAGCCTTTGTTTCCAAGCTGAGTATACTATTTAAAAAATTACTAATAGATATTCTAGGTAATATGCCTACAGACAGCAATATTTAATGAATTTTAAATGATGGGGTTTGAATAAATCCATTATCTTTTGTATATGCTTTATTCAGTATAAAATGCTTAGGAAGAAAATATTTTCATGAATGTTATGTAATAATTTTATCATTTCTGTTTAAAATTCTGATTTTTTTTGTTTTGCCCTAAAATTGCTCTTGAGTAAGAGACTTACTGGACTCTACCAAGTCATTTCATACTAGGTTTGTATTTCTTTTGATGGTGTCAAGTTTTCTCTGAATTGAAGGAAACGAAGTCATGTTTGCCCATTGTATCTTAATAACAATATTAAAAATTAATGATTTTCAAGATGGCAGTATCAGCAAGTCATATTTTGACATTTTATATATAGGAGACATCCTCCTGCAAACTTTCTTATACATCTAGAATATTGACTATTTAATGCAGCCTCAAGAAGGCTTGAAACTAGTGACTGTAAAATGCCATGTGGGCTAAAAGGGTTACAGTGCATTAAAGAAAGTTGCAGGGAAGTCTGAGATAAACCCTTTAATGTGTTGCAGTAGATCACAATGTATCCAAGATTGCAGAGTGAAATCAAGTCCACAGAATGCAGAGCATGTTGTAGATACTTGCCTCACTTAAATTCTTTGTAGAATTTGAAACGTGGGGTGGTGGTGGAGGAGCTGTCAAAAATGCTGTAAGGGCATGGCTGGGTAGCAAGTGGTTAATTGATCCCCTGGGACAGGTAATTGCTTGTCTCTATTCCTATTGCTTTCCTTTTTCTCTACCTCCTATGCCTCTGGAGTGCAAATTGGTGGGGGGATGCAAAATGCTTTCAGGTCATGTTCCATTTTTAATGTAATCACCTTCCGAGCCTCGAACCAGTTCCAAACCTCTCAATCAAATCACCTGCACAGCAAATCTAGTTCCCCGCTAACTGATTCTAATCTGACCTAAGTGGCCATTGTAGATGTTTTAAAGTGTGATTTTTTATATTCTCTGTAAGCCGTCCCAAGCCTTCGGGGAAGGACGGCATACAAAACTGAATAAAATAAATAAATGTGCCCATAGTCTTGCAAACTCAAGCCTATGGCTATGATTGGATTTATCCACTTTAATGTCAGTCTTCCTCTTTTCCTGCTGGCATTAACTTTGCTGAGAATCATATCTTTTCTAATGAGTCATATTGAAAAGGTAATTCTAGAGTATAATATCTCAATCTTGTCATTTTGGTTTATGGGAAGAGTTCAGCATAATTTGATTTATAGTGACCCTATAAGAGACCTCCAAGTCAACCTAGCATCAACAGACCTACTCAGGTCCTGCAAATTCAGTACATGGTTTAATGCAGTGTTATTCTTTCCATATTGCCTTCTGCTACACATCATTTTCTTTTCTAAAGGTTGTGTTCATGCTTCCTGACAATTCTAAATAGAAAGGAGCACACCTTATTATATTTTGAGTCACAACTCTCAATGTTTCCTAGCCAACTTAGCCACTAGTTGAAAAACGTAACTTTCCCAAGCTCTGGAATGGATACTCAACAAAGCACATCCTTTACTGGAAGGTATTTGACCATTGATTTACTTGGTAGCGATTTTGGAAGTTAGCAGCTTCCATTTTACTATAGCAGCTCCCTCACCAGGGTTGATGCTAGACAGTAGCATTCAAATGGCATTTCTGGGGGCACTAAGGCTTGGGATGGTTTGCCCCGGTTGCTACTTGGTGGTTTGTGCTGATGTCTGCACATGATAGCCAGAGTTCAGCTCAGTCTTCAAGTTTTCATCTCTAAGCTTTTATTCAGGTTTATCTTAGAAACAACTTCAAATGGAATTTGAAAGAAGTAGTGCTGAACTAGGAGGGAAAGAAATATATAGCTATTTCTGATAAAAAGCAACAGAAAGTAGGGGTAGGAATGCATACATCAATGGCAGATGAATAAGAATTAACAATCCAGATACTGTCCACTGCAGGGGTCCTAGATTTTGAAACTTTTGATGATGTAACCAACATATTTGTAGAGCACTTTTAATATAATCCGAAGAAGCAGATACTTAACATTCCCTCTCTCAGATGTACATGTCAAAAAGGTTGATCTTCTTATTGGTTTGTCATTCAACTGTGCTCTTCTCCTTCTGGCTTTCAAATTCTACTTATTACTGAGTCAATAACTGCTTTTGCATCATTGGGGTGGTGGTGGGGGCAACAACCAAGCAAACAGACAAACCACTATTAGCTTAACGATGTAATTATGGACAATTAGAGATCACGTACTTATTTGGCAACCTTATCCACAAATCTCTAAAAGAGAGGCATGTTTTGTGGCAACTGAGCATTCTTCTTTTGTCTGTCACTACGTGCCTATCTGCTCTATCTTTATATTTTGTTCTCATTTCCTCTAACGCCAATCTAATACTTTTGAAAAGTTCCTATTTCTCAAATAGAAAATCTATTTTCTGTAGAGAAAATGTGGAGGGGGCTTTGTACAAAATACCATGTGTTTTTCTCTGAAGAATATTTCCTTGATAGCACTTGAAGATGCTGAAATACAGAGTGAAATGCAAAGGAATATTTGTTTCATCCCTCAGCATGGGGGACAACTATGAATTGAGCATAAAGTAGAATCATAAGTATAGAAAATTGAATTAGTAAAATGTTTGGTTTTTTAAAAAAGAATGTAAGATCAGGAGCCTAGAGAAAATATTAAAATGCTTTCCCCTAGAGATGGCCAAATAAATGGCAGGCACTTATTTGAAGAGTTTTTAAATGAAAATCAATTTATATGCAACCATTTTTATGAGTAGGCCTATATATTGCGGAAATGTCTATACCATCATTCAAACACTTTAAAACATCAGACATAAACAATCATTTAAAATCACATATAAGATAAAATGCATATAAAATCATTCGCCAAGATAAAATCATTTCAAACTCAGTTTGCACATTGTGGTCAATAACTTTAGTAATAACATAAAGTGTTCCTATTGTTAGCATTGAATTTTGCTGTTAGCTGGTCTGAGTCCCTCTACGGAGGTAGAGAAGATCAGGATATAAATGTTTTAAATAAATAAATAAATAATGCACACAAAAAGACTACATGTGCATTAATTCATGAAGTGAATGAAAAGAAGGGAACCTCAAGAGTGGGCAAGTGGTCTTTATAGCCAGTTCTTCCTTCTGTTCTATTACTATTGATCCTCCCAGTTCCGCAATATTTCCTCCACTTTGCCATCCTTCCTTTACCTAGAAAGAGAAGTTCAGTGTTTATATTCGTCCCATTTTCATATTTAACCTGTTATTTTTGGCAATCTTTGTGTAAATTTATATTTAAATGCATATTGAAACACAGCATTTCGGCACTCAATTCAAAGCCTTGGTTTTGATTGTTAAAACATCCACAATTTGAACCAAGGAGACTTGAAGGATGTCCATTTCCACATGTGCCTGTAGGACATGACTAAAATAGCAGCTCTACTGTATCCTTCTAGGTAGGATACAAAGCTAGGATAAGCCTTGAAACTGAACAGGAAGGCAGACAAAGAACAAATCATTTCAGTCCAACTTAGTCACAGGACTGACTTAAATATTTATTTATTTATTTATTTCCATCATTTATACCCCGCTTCTTCTCAACCCCCGAGGGGGGACTCCGTGCGGCCTAACAATGGCAACGATTCGATGCCACATAATATACATATAATAAAAACAACAGTTAAGATTAAAATACATTAAAATACAACTAGAATTAAAATACATTAAAATCTCTCGGCATTACTTCGCGAACGAAGATTCAGGAAGGACTCATCCCACGCTTTTTACAAGCGCGTTGATGACTAAAAAGGCCAATCTGAGATAGGCAAGTTCGGTTGCAGAAAGCGCAGCAGAAAGTCTCCTTGGGTGATGTTTTTTCCAAGTTGCGGTTCTTTCTGCGTTGTCGTTTCTCTTCGAGACCCTTTTGGCGTGTGGAGCATTGTGGCATTGTGGAGAGTGCATTAAAATACAATTAACATTAAAATGCATCATGTACATTCCCACAGTTAAAACAGTATTCCATCCATAAGCATTAGGTCTTATCCACCAGATTGCCATCTAACCAATTTGAAGTGCCGTGTTGTGCTAAAGTGCAAACGTTTGGTCCCATAACCAGGACTTCACTCTTTTTCTGAATGCCAGGAGGGATGAAGCTGATCGAATATAAATAGGGAGTGCATTCCACAGACGGGGGGCCACTACCGAGAAGGCCCTATCCCTCATCCCCACCAACCGCATTTGAGATGTATGCGGGAGTGAGAGCAGGGCCTCCCCGGACGATCTTAAGGTACGAGATGGGACATAGCGGTTGATGCGTTCGGACAAGTAAGCTGGGCCAGAACCGTATAGAGCCGTAAATAGACAAAGTTTATTCCAAGTATTGGCATTTTATACAACTTTGCATTATACAGGCAAAATAAAAACATATGAGCAATATCTAATGCATACTGTACATGGTAATTTGTACCCAAGTCTATGTGACCAGCACAGAATGTATCTAGAGAGTATTTGTGGTTTAAGAGGATATTCTCAGTCTGGTACTGTTGCTAGAACATCAGGTGGGGCACCTCTGGGCACATATTATTGTTACAGCATTTCTTGCATATCACAGATGGCAGAGGCCAGCAAAACAATTCAGGACATGGGTGAGATGCCAGCTATTGAGAAAATAGAGTTAATCAGGCCAATTACAATAGACCAATTAAATTTCTCACTTTAATTCTAAACCAACATATATATGTACTACTTACTGATCTTCATCAAAGGGCCATCCTAGGGCTTCCCTGTTGTAGCTCAGTCATCTTTATGTATTCTGTTGGGTATGCTGGCTGGGGCATTCTAGGAATTGCAGTCCAAAAAAGGTAATTTCTCTAGTTTACTGGCAGAGAGCTTATTCTATGCTTGTATCTTAGCTTTGAAATACTTTCTTTACAGAAACATATTTGATGCCCAATCATGTCTCTTTTCAGCACCACACAAAGCTTACCCCACCCTAAACTCCACTTAATTTTATTCACCTGTATTTTCTTGGATCATTTCATGCTTCATATTTACTGCTTTTAGGTTACATGATTGTATTTGTTACTTTATGATTTTTTTACAATTTTATCACAAGATACAATGTTAATTGAAGAATGTCGTCTGAAGTACATATTTTAAGATTTTATTCCCTTGAAATATTTCAAAATATATTCTAAATTTTTGGTCTGCATTGTTGTTGCCCTGTAAGCTGTCCTGGGTCTCTCTGGGGAGATGGGACAGGATTCAAATAAAGTTTATTAATATTATTAAATATATTTTTGATCAAAATAAGCATCTTTGCATTACCTTCATTTCCATCTTGGAAAAAAATACGTTGTAGAATTAAAGACATACAAAAACTGATGGATAATCAAATTTTGGTTCCACGTTCATCTCAAAGATGTGGATCAAGTGAAATTATTTCAGGCTGTGCCAAGACTGGATTCATCAAATGCATCCCATCACTTTGTCAGCTAGTGGGATGAGGCTTTCTTGTTTTATTCTTGAGTTACATTTAACTACAGTAGGTCTTCTAGAAATAATTTTTCATTCCTCATCTGTCTAGACATTTGACAGTTTGAGTTTGTAGGTAATCTTCGTCACTTTCACAGTGAGAAGTACATTTCTTTTTATTGTGTATTTTTCGTCTATTTTCATGTAAGTTTCAACCTGCTGTGAAATTCAGTATTATCTCCAGGTGGTGCCAAACTACTTTGTTGTCTAAGGAATTATTTCTTAATGTTTTTATGTAGATGACAAACTGTAGGATTCCATTATGATGAGGATGAGTAAACAGTTGCTCTGAGAAGCTGTCTTGTTCTATAACTGTTTGGGGCGGGGGAAGAGTCAAAAGAATATATGAATCTTCACAGATATAATTGTACTCAGGTTGGTTTTTCCATAATTGCACATTGTTCCTAAGCTTTTAATTATTCTGGTATCAATGATGCCTTTAATATATGGGAGGTAGCATTTTAGTGGAGAACCTGTCTAAATAAACAACAATTAACAGTGAGAAAAATGTAGCAGCAATTAAAATTAACAGTGGAGAAAGATGAATATCCCACTCTTAACTTGTACTAAAAAATCTCTGTGGATAGTACATTGGGCAACAATTTGTGTGAAATTTTCAATTAAACATACTCAGTTGAGAGAAAAATACAAGTCACCATTGCATAATAGTCACCGCCACGGCACCACATATGAGTCAAACCCCCGTTTTGGTATGGCAAAGTTGGCATTTTGCTATTCCCTGCATAATAGTAGCACCCTTAATTCACTTATCCATGTGCCTGCCCTCTTGGAACTATGGGGCTTCAGACTGAAGCCATGTAGCTGGATTTTTTTCATCTTGTTATAGTTGACACTGCATAATAGTTGCAGCCCCCCCTTTCAGCCAAATGGTGAAATACAGTAGCTTTAAAAAAAATCCCTGGAAATATATGAAAAGGATCCCATGTTTCCTTTTCAAATGCATTGTTAGGGTGGACCTTGAACATTGGTTGGTCAACTGTCAAAGATCCTTACTTCATCGGGTGCCCATTTGCAATATCCCCCAGACCTGCTCCTCCACAATATTTTTACCACTTGTGAAGACACGCCTGGGGTCTTTGGTTTAGAATAGGAACAAGGACGTGACATCTCTTCCCAGGGGACTTCTTCTTGCCTTCCCATAGAGAACTGGAACTCCCAAGGACCAAACCAGTCACTTTAGATAACTCAAACAGGCTTTATTGTTCACAAAAGGAGTTATCTTATAGAGGTACTAAACTTGGTTCTCCAAACAGGGGTAAAATAAAATATACATTACAGTTCTTTAGTTGTTTGGGTCCAGGAAGCTTTCAGCCGGATGGCTTTCCAAATTCTCTCTCTCTCAATGGCTTTGAGGTGAGAACTCTCTTAGCCCCAGTCAAATGGCCTATAATATTGAAGGCACAGAGCCTTCCTATGGATGCCAAATGACTTGTTGAAGGCGCTTGAGATTCCACAGTCCCATCCAGGTGTGCTGGATATGCAGAATGAATCCAAGATATGAAGAGTTGGTGCTAGAGAATGCCTGACTGAGGCCTGGCTGGCAAACCCTCTAACACGTAGCTAAATATGTGTATAATACAGTCGAACCCCCTGTTAATCAATGGATATAAGAACAAAGAGGCAATGCGATGGGCAGTCAAACATAAATCAATATTGTATTATAGACATCAGCATTGTGATACACAAGTATCCAAACATGAACAAATAATATGGTGCAATCCTCTCACTTTAAGGAAATCAACGGCCGTTGCATGCACTTCATCCCGTCGACGACACACCTCCTCCACCTTGGAACTATTATTTACTTGGGAACCTCTCCACGCTGCATTTGCCAGGCCGTTTGCAACGCTCACGAGCATCCTTGTTTACAGTCAACTGCACTCCGGCCCCCACCTTTGGAAGGGCGGAGACACGTCCCGACCGACGCGCCTGTTTGTTGCGCTCTTGCCGGAATCCCGGGTTGAAGGCTTTTCAGCCACAAGTCACACGGGGGGCTTTACTTATTTTCATTTTCATTGTGAGGACCTATTTGGTGTCCTGTAGTGCCACTGACTGCTTTGCTGGGAAGTCCCAGTACTATCTGTTTGTATTTTGCTTTGTTATATATAGAGGGACGCTTGCATGCAACGGCCGTTGATTTCCTTAAAGTGAGAGGATTGCACCATATTATTTGTTCATGTTTGGATACTTGTGTATCACAATGCTGATGTCTATAATACAATATTGATTTATGTTTGACTGCCCATCGCATTGCCTCTTTGTTCTTATATCCATTGAAACCCTCTAACACGTCCTCTTCAGTAGAGATGCAGGCAAAATCTAAAGAGAAAGCTAGATTTCCAAAGTCTCAATGGGGAGGAAAAACAAACTTAACGATGATTGACAGTTCTAAAGAACCAATCAATGCAACCAAAACTTAACAACACTAAACAGACTAGCTGAAACACAATACAATAGTTTAAACCTTGCAACTTAAAGTCTTATACACAGGTGGCATCAGCCACGCCTTCACACCACTCCTTGTTTAGTTACTTCTTGGTCTGATCCAGGTGTAGATGGGATGAGGGACATTTCAGTTCTGAGCAAAGAAGAAAGAATCAGTCATGAGGAAGAGGAGCAGTAGGTAACATCCTTGCTTGTTCACTGCTTCTATGTTTTCCAGTTAAATTCAAAAAGCAGTGGCAGCAAAAGATAACATTGAACTGGCTGATGGAATGGGAGCATCTTTTCACTAGTCCTAAAATATGGAATGTACTTTATGTTGTGGTGGGGACATCCTCACATATTACTATTTTTGCTGCTGCTGTTGCAGGTGTCAGACCACATTTTGAATTTATATAATGATTTAAAAACCATATCTCATTACATGATGTAACATTACACATATTATCAAATGCTGAATCACAGGGAGAAATGGTATTAAAATTCTATTTTGGAAATGATTTCAGAGTCACAAGCTGCATTTTCTTTTTCATGTGTCCCTGTTCACAGAGGAAAAGAGGTACATGTGTGTCTATAGATGTAAAATAAAACAGCATGGTCTGCAGCTACACTTGAAGTATATTGTACTGTAACCAATCCTTGTTGATCAGATACAAAAGTACCATAGTGCCTCTCATCTGGAAATCGGAAAAGATCCATTGTTGTCCTTCATTCCCTCATCCTGTGATAAAGAAAACAAAACAAAACAAGAATAACTATGTTCTTTTGAATTCTGGTGTACTCAACAAGGTTATAGAATAGAAATTTCCTAAATAGTATAACCATTAGGCTTATTTGATCCAAAACAACCATTGGTTCAAAACACGTTTCAGATGTGAGGGGTGCTGGTTGTTCGATTCGGAATCAAATTCCAAATTTTTATGAGAAAACATTTGTAACTTTCTGAAATTTCCAAATTGCTTCGTTAATGGCGTATTTTGACTAAATGGGATTTTTAGTGTCTCCTCAGTAGCAGCACAAAGAAAATCAGCACACAGGCCGTTTTGGCTATTTGAAGTTGATTTTACCCCTTTTGGAAGGATGATATTTTGACTATATGTGATTTGTAGTGTTTCCTCAGTAGCAACACAAAGCAAGTAAGCACACAGGCCTTTATAGCTTTTTGAAGTTGAATTTGAAGTATAATACTTTGACTTTTTGGCAATGCAAGGCAAACTGAGGAAACAAACTGCACCCTCACACCCCAATATTATATCCACCCATGCATTGACCACCCGTCCCAAACCCCAACAGCCTTCTCCCTGCCCTGCTCCCCCCCCCACTCCACAACAGCTACAACATATAAGCGGCTGCGAGGCTCGCAGGCAACGGCCGTGCTCCCAGCCCTTCTCCACTTGCCCTGCTCTTCCAACCTCTCTTCACAACTTCCCTTCCCTTTCCTCTTCCCTTCCCGGGCTCACAATGAGCCTCTGAGACATGTGCAGCCCTTTACATAGTGCAATGGCTGATGTGCCGAAACCCCTCCCCAATGTATGTATGAAAAACATACATCCTACTTCCCAAAAGTCCTTTTCCTGGGTTCGAAAGTCTCTCTGAAAATATTATTTTTGTCACATGTGCAGTAGTGAGGATTCTTGTATTAATAAGGTATATGTAGTTTGCCATCATCTTAGTTCAATAGATTGGAATTTGTGAAAACAATTCAATTCAGCTATTTCTCTTTCTACTCTTCCATGATAATTTCCATGTTCAAAGACTGTGACCTGCAAGTCTCTTGCTTTCTGTCCAAGAAGGTTGAAATATTCTGCAATTGGTTTATTAGAGACTGTAAGGCCCCCTAGTGGTGCTGCAAGTTAAACCACTGAGCTGCTCAACTTGCTGACCCAAAGGTTGGAGGTTTGAATCTGAGGAGCGTGGTGAGCTCCCACTGTTAGGCCCAGCTTCTGTCAACCTAGAAGTTCAAAAACATGCAAATGTGAGTAGATCAGTAGGTACCACTTCTGTGGGAAGGTAATGGTGCTCCATGCAGTCATGTTGGCCATATGACCTTAAAGGTGTCTGTGGACAATGCCGGCTCTTCAGCTTAGAAATGGAGATGAGCACCACCCACCAGAGTCAGACACGACTAGACTTAATGTCGGGGAAAACCTTTACCTTTACCTTATATATTGTCTTATTTGTCCAGTGTAGAGTATAGAGGGGCATTGATGGAATGGCAAGAAATAATGAAGAGTGTGACAGAATGCAAGAGAAACTCATTGCAAGGGCATGAGATGAGGTTGAGGAGGTAGTAGCAGCGATGAGTGAACAGTGGAAGAAGCATAGGAGGACTACTGTGAAGGCTTGAGGGTGATGGACAAAGTAGCAAGGAGAAAGTGAATGGTGCAACAGTGGAGGGCAAGTGAAGGGGTGCATTGCAAAGGTACAAAGAGAGGTAAGTAGCAGGAATAGTGGCCCTTCGTCACATGGAGAATTCAGTGATGAAGCAGAGATCTGAACATGCAGCTTCCTGTTCCAAGACCAGCTTTTAAAATATTGATCCATTTTTTCAGATCAATCTTAACAGTAAAAAATGCTATCAAGATTGAAATATAGTGGTATAATTGTATAGTGGTATAATTAGAATGAAAATTAGAGTAATATGCAAATTGGGTGCCAAATTTGAGGGATTAGAATATAGCCCTCTCAACTATAAACTGCTTTATAAATTCAGATGAGATTACACTATTTTCAGCACATATCTGTGCAGTGGTTTTCTGTAGGAAATCACAGCAAAAGTTGGGTCCCATTTATAAGAGTTTTCCTCATTGAGACACACAGAATGTCACCAGTTTTCTATAATTACAGTTCACACACTTTCAGACTTGTCTCCTCAGTCCTTCGGTTTTCTAAATCATAGTACTATAGCTCTTCCTAGAAGACATATAGTTAATAGTCTTCTTGAAAATATGTTTGAGTAATGTGGAATATATTTTACCAATTTTATTTCCTTCCCCTAAAGCCTAACTGCTGCCTTCATTGACATACTGCCTGAAGGCTTTGTCCTGTATGGTTTTTTTTAAAGCAATGTATTGCTCCCTAGCTGTCCTTTGCTTTATTCTCTAATTCTCTTTTACTTGAAATATGATCTGCTTTGTTCTTTTTCTATTTCTGCATGATACACATATGTATTGCCTATTATTAGTTATTTAACCTAGGCTAATTTACCTTCACCAAGGTTATTTTTCATCTCTCCTCTTTGCCATACTCACCTGAGCCATTAATGGAACCGCTGTCAGAATGAAGATAATATACACTTGAGAAGTTTCTAAAATAACATTGTAGGTTATTGAACAATAAATGAATGCTTTAAAATCCTTATTTACATTTCTTTGATTTAAATGAAATGATTCAAGAAGGCAATAAAACCTGTAACAAATATTATTTTCACCAAGAGGGTACTGTTTTCATTTCTAAAAATGAGGTGTTGCCTTTTCCAGTTTTTAAAATTGCTCTTGTACTGTCTCCTTTTTTGCTGGCACCGGTGCCAGGGAAGACCAAACACAGCAATAAGAATGTACATTTTCAAAATGAGAGCATGTTCTACCAGAAGCTGCTTTGCACTAAATTTTAAAAAAATGATTTTTGTAGCCCAGCATGATCAAAAATGCCTGGCTGAAACTATCTGGGTTTCCATGCAGGTGTCCCACCAGAATATCATGTCAAACCTAACTGGGGGTGTTTTCAGACAGTCCTTTATCACAGGAACATCCGCATTTTAAAAATGTGAATATTACCGGGTCCCCGTCCACACACACCCCAGAAACCATCTGGACACTCTAACCCCCTCCGCAAAAGCCCCCAAAAGTCCCTTTAAAAATAAAAAAACTTACCCAGCCTGGCATGTAGAAATGACATGCCAAGAGAAAGGGGGAGAGTGATTTTCCTTCTCTGCCCCTTTGTCCTGGCGTGTCATTCCTATGTGCCAGGAGAGCTCTGACACATTGTGAATGGAGGCCAGGTAAGTTCTTATTTTTAAAGGGCTTTTGGGACCATCTGGGGAGGGATTTTGTATTCTCACGATTTTCTGGGCAAACTTAGCCTGTAAAACTATGGGACAACTGTCTGGACTGCCCCCTCAAAAGTCTACAACTTTGCGAGGAGCAGTCCAGACAGTGGAAGTAGTGGGTTTCTCCTGCATCTTCCAAGAAGCCGTGGAATAAACCCACTAACAAATTAATTTGCCACAAACAGGGTTTTCCTGGTTTGTGGCGAATTAATTAATGTTTCTCAGGGACATCATCTGGACAGCTCTCTTTTAATTGCAGGAACTCCCATGTTAAAGGACCTGTCCGGATGCGCCCTGAAAATGCCAGGAACTGAACCTGGGAGCTTTTCCATTTACAGTTCATATTTTGTCACTTAGGTATTGCCTCATCCCTTGTTATTCGATAGAAGTTTTTATATGGTTTTTCAATGATAAATGATACTCTTCCTGAAGGTTATTTCTTGAGTTACACCCCTCCCTCCTTTTATACGAAGGTCTACAACTTTGGTCCTCAACCTTTCTGAAAGAGTTTTCTCCCTCACAAATAATTGGCCCTACAGCGATCTCTTCCCTCTGTTTTTAGCTGTATTTCCCCTATTTTAATCTATACATGTGGCCCGCTCATTATCCTATGTTATAAATGGTTTTATTTTATTGTACTTTTGTATTGGTTGTTGTATTTTGCAGTTTGTGTCTTATGTAATTGATTATGTTGTTGTTTGTTTGATTTTACCTTGGTTGTTGTATTGTTGGGCCTCATGTAAGCCTCCCCAAGTCCCCGTTGGGGAGATGGTGACAGGGGTACAAATAAAGATTATTATGATTATCTACAGACACAATTCTTCCTATAATATGCAGCTGAAGGATTGTGTTGTGTATGTGTTTAGAGCAAACTGTCAAAAAGGACAATGATGAGATCACACAGCATTTTAATATAATGCAATGTGCATCATTCAGTATACTCCAAAGTCTTCTAACCTTATATTAGGCTTAACAGAAGAAATGTACAAAAAATTAAATAATGGGTCAATATGGAAAGTTTCCCTTTAAAATGGAACATCTAAAAACTATTGAAACATATTTTTCAGAATTAGGGCTATTCACAAGTATCAGTCTGTTCGAAGTCTCAGAGTAGATCAGGCATTCCCATTTTCATGGAAACTGGAAGCAAACTAGTTTTATGCATTGGCTACCTTCCCTTGTTGTACCTCGATCAGTCATTTCTCACATGCTCCTGGTCCATTTTTGCCACCTCCTTTTCATCCAACAGCAGTTGTGTCTGCCAGAACCTACAATTCCAAGGTGGCAATATGCACAGGTTTTCTACAATGAGTATTTTAGCTTGGTACCATCCTAGTAGATAACATGCCACTGAGAGCCACTATTATAGAAGCCTCTGTCTACTGTCCATGCTGAGCTCACAATTTTAGAGCTTTCTTCCATTAAGCATCTGTTACTGTAACTGCCCTGTGGCTAGCTTATAATTTTGCAAAGTTGCTTTGAAGTTAAAAGATCCACCATCTGAAAAGCATAGGCTGCAGGAATCAGTATGAATTGCTCCATGCTGCCTATATCATCTCCATCTTGTGACATTTCTGTAATTGATCTGAAACTCTAAAATTATAGGAATGTTCAAGTGCAAAGTCAATTTTTAGATCTTCACCATGTTATACCATTAACATGAAGCAATATTACCTTGGTGTTTAATGTTCACCTAATACATCAAGGGGAATTTAGACTTCTATACTTGTAATGTTGTATGTTTTATGTTTTTATTGTACGGCGACATGAATGCACATGTTAGCCGGGTTTTTATGCTGTGATCCGCCCCGAGCCTGCTGGGAGGAGCGGAATATAAGAAGGAATAAATAAATAAATAAATAATGCAGCTTCATTTTGTTTTTTCATATTATCAGCCATGAGCCTATTGGAGAAAAGTTTTGGTGGGGGAGGGACAAAAGTTTTGTTATAAAAACCTTCTCTCCCTCTCCCACATTGCAATGATAATCCTAAGTGTGTGGTGGACAGTTGTGTATCACTAAAATCAGTTATGTTTACTTGTGAATCCATATACTTAACTTTGAAAAATGAAGATGCAAAATATACATTTGAAAATAGCTTATCTGCATTCCGAGACAAATAAATATGGAATACATAATGCTGTATTATTTGCAGCAGCTGCTCTTTAGAAAAATGTTTGTGCATACAGAGTTAGTGTATTCTTTTTCAGAGGATGAATATTTTACATAATATAGGTTTTTAGAATGCATGACAATGGATTGAATAAGATATGAAAGCTGCATTGCAGGCTCATCCTTTAAAATGGAATAGCCATAACCATGTATTTTAACCAGAGCTCAGAAACTGGTTAAAAGAGCAAATGTGGCATATAGGTGAGAGGCATATTCTTTGCCATCACACCATATACCTGCATTGGGCATGTGGCTTCCCTGGAACAAGGCATCTAATAATAACAAACATAGAGATAATTTAACATCTTGCACCTACCTCCTTTCCCCTTTAAATCAGGTTCCCACTTCTGTGAGATTTCCTGTCACTGGAATGCTGCTTTTTTATGAATGTGTGCTTGTCTTCATTAAGCAGCTTGTTGAAACTTGGCTGATAATGTGGAGTATTAGGAATATGTTTAAAGCTTCACTAACCAAAGTCAGTTAATTAATGCTTTCCTATGATGCTTCAGGTATAACCTCAGTTAACAAAGTCAATTTTTCTTGGGCTGTCTTTAATAGAAAATTTGGCATCAGAGATAAAAATAATATGGAAGTAATGGGGATAGGTTCCTACACTACAAAAAAGAACAGTTCAACAGATCACAGCTATTTTATTCAAAACTAACATTAGGCACATATGAAATAAAACAATCAGGACAGATAAGAATAGCATATGTAAGCAAAAATGTGTTGATTATTCTAGCGATAAACCTTCAGCTGAATCCAAATTGCACTCCAGGATTATTTCTTTCAATAGCCTCCACTTTTCTTCTGATTTCCATGTGCAGAAAATATTGAAAATTTAGTATTAAATTTGCACATGGTTGGTTATCATAGAAAACAGCATTTTCTGCACTGAAGAAAGTAGTTTCTTCTCAGGAATTACGATTTCTGCACTGAATTTTCCCCCCCATGTAGTACATGTTGTTTCTTGAGCAAAACAAGCAGACATGAATGTTGCTCTGAATTACAAATAGCCTTTGAAAGCTCCATGGTTTTTGAAGATTTTCCACAGCAGGAAGAATATTGCCTCCTTCAAAAAGAAACCTGGTGAGGAATAACATCCCTAGTCTCATTTTTGTAAAGCTGAAATTCTGGTTGCTTGTTGACCAAGGTCTTTTGCAAAATGGCAAATGTTGGCATATAAAAATGATTGACATCTTTACTGTGTAATGCAGTTTGCAGTGCATTTCCATATGTCTAGCCAGCTGCTATGTGGACTGTTTGACAAGAATTTATCCCCTTACCTTGCCAAATAGTCAACACATTAATTATAAGGAGGATTGCTCTCCCATTACCAGAAGCCTTCATGACTTGTAAGCAAAGCTTGGAAAAGTTATTTTGGGGACTGTGCTTCCTAAAACCCACTGTCCATGATGGCTGAGGGATTGTAGGAGTTGTAGTCCCAAAAAGTAACTTTCAAATTCTGCTTTCAATTCAGTGTACATTTTGGGACTTGATTATCCCCTTGATTTTGATGCCTGACAGAAACTGGAAGAAGTGAAGATTAAAAATGGCTATCAGATACAGCCCATATCATTTGGAGGGAGCAAAAATAGACGGGTCAATTAGCAGAATATTTGTTAGGTATGGGCATGGATTTCAGGTAAGGCAATGGTTTATCTTCCTTGATATGTCTTAGGTTTGAGATTTTTTTCCATGTCAGGAGTGACTTGAGAAACTGCAAGTCACTTCTGGTGTGAGAGAATTGGCCATCTGCAAGGACATTGCCCAGGGGACACCTGGATGATCGATGTTTTACCATCCTTGTGGGAGGCTTCTCTCATGTCCCCACATGGGGACCTGGAGCTGATAGAGGGAGCTCAATCAATCCAGCCCAAACAGAAAGGCCCCACCAAATGTGCTCTGGATGCAGATCTGGGAGACCTTGCAAGGCCAGTCCCTTCACCCTCTTTATCTTCCTCCTCCTTCTCTTTGGCACTTCCCTTCCCGCCAACAGGCCCCTCATTAGGCAACAGGCAAAAATGCGCCTGTGTCTTCTTGCCACAGCTACTGGCCCAAGTGGTGCCGCTGCAGCACATATGCCATGGAGTCCAGGCTAAACACGACTCAAGGCGGAGGGAAAGCAGCGCCCAGACAGCAGCCAATTCCAGCTCAAGATCAGCACCGGCTGGGAAGAAGTCTCTTTTCTTCTCTTTTTTTGCCCCCACCTGGAAGGAACAGTGGGTTTGCACTCCAAAGAGAGACAGACATTGACTGAGAGAGAGGGGGCATCTTCCAGAGGGAGGGCGGATGGGGCACATATGTATACTGTATACTGTATATATATATTGTACAATATAGTGTCCCTACTTTGCAGATTTTCACTTATCGCGGGTGGTCCTGGAACGCAACACCCATGATAAGTGAGAGAACACTGTAATCCTTCAAGGGCATTGACTAGTTAGAACTAAAAGAACCCAGTTAGCAAAGAGTGAGAGGTCATTATATATGTTAACTCTTATTCTAGTATATATGTTAAGTATCTGTGTATTTGGGGTATTTTATCTTTTGCGTTTATATGTTCTTTGTGTTGTCGCCTGAAGATCTTTTTTTTGTATTTGGAAGTATGTTATAATGTGCACCCTCACCTTATTATAGTTGTATTATAAATTTTCTTTTATATCAATAAAAAATAGTAGTAAAAAAGAATGGCCAGGATGACTGCTTAACAACTCTCATAATGAAAATTAGTTGTCACCTAGACACTTTAATGATTCAGATAAAGTATACTCAAGGCTGTGCTTATGGATATCCAGTTACCAATTTCTTCAGGGCAGCCTCAAAGAGGAAGTAGTCATTTTGCTTTGCATTTGTGATAATCAATAGAAAACCAAGGACTGACACTAAAATATGAATTTATCTGATGCTAGAGTATGGCCTTGTATATATTTCTAACCATGCATAGAGAAAGCACATATAGATTTCGATATATTTTGAGGGTGCTTTATTCTTTTGAAGTCAAACTTCCTCTAGATTTCCACTATTAGGGTGTAGGTTTTGTTATTGTCTGGTGTTTTGTATAGTTTCAGTCTTATCAGCATTATTAGCCAGTCCCTTGGGATATCTATATAGATAAAATGTAAATGTCTGTTTGTTCAAAACTTCAGTTCTCCCAAAATACTTCACCAATCGCCTTTAAATTTTGACACAACATAGCATTCAAACAGGCACATGTTTTTAATGTTTTCACATACCTACTGTGACTGGTAAAATGTGCTTCTCTTAAAAACACACACCAGAAAACAGCACAGTCTCCTGGCGGTCCAAGCAACACATGCTATACTACATATTTTACTATGCTATTTCAGTCTTTCTGAATACAGTGCTATATTGACTTTTCATAGATTTCAATTTACATTCATTTTGATTTAATTGCATTGGAATATCAGTATGCCAGGAGATCACACTGTAGAACTGATGCAGTTTGACACCATTTTCACAATCCAGGCTCAAGGCTGTGGGATTGTAGGAGTTGTACGGTTTTTTTTACAGCACTCTTTGGTAGAGATGGCTAAAGACCTTGTTGAACTACTACAGCTTCCATGACTTCACACCTTTGAGTTGGGGTAGTGTCAAAGCAGAGAGCCAAAGGAGGCAGCACCAGCAACTCACTTGCTCCTTGTGCAGGGCTCTCCAGGGAGCTGCAAGGACAACAGGGAAAGGCTGGTAGTGGCAGCTCCCAGGACCAGGAGGAACCCAGCTAGCGGCCTCATGTCAGAACAGTGGCAAAGGAAGGGCTGTGGGGAGGCACAAGAGGCAGGTGAGGTGTAACTGAAAGCAATGGGCAGCGGGGGTCCAGTGGTGCAGAAAGGGTGAGCACTCCTGGCACTCCAAGTCATGCCCAACTCCTCCTATCAGTCTTAAAGGGCCAGAGACTCAGAGGCCTGCATTTCATGAATGGAACACCCTCCACTGGGGCGCCAAGCTCTTTGAACTTTGACTCCTGAATTCAATTGCACTGATTTCTGGAAATGAAGTAAAAAACAAAACTAAACTAAACTAAACAAAAAAACAGGAGGCAGCTCAAAGACTGAATGCCACAGACAGAATTTATTTATTTATATCCTGCTTTATCTCTCCCTCTGGGCCCTTCCACACAACCAGATAACCCAGAACATCAAGGCACCAAATCCACAATATCTGCTTTGAACTGGATTATCTGAGTCCACACTACCATATAATCAAGTCCAATGCAGATTTTATACAGCTGAGTGGAAGGGGCCCTAGAATAGCAAGGTAGACAATTTCACAATATATGCTTTGACCTGGGTTATCTGAGTCCACACTGCCATATATTCCAGTTTAAACCAGATGTTGTGGGTGTTTCTGCCTTGATGTTCTGGGTTATATGGCTGTGTGGAAGGGCCTAGAGTCCACACTGCCATATAACCCAGATCAAAGATTACCTACCTTGATATTCAGGGTTAAAGATGTCCTCATTCCTCGCAATTCTATGAGTCCAACGGATATACTATTTCAATTTGAGAGATTGCAATTCCCAGTCCACAAAGCTCAGGGTCAATCTTTAGAATTCTGCTGTTCAGATCTAGACACGGATTGCTTCTCTCATGGACTACTATATGTCACGTGTTCTGCTGTCAGCAAACCAGACATTTTCTATATCTGCACATACAATGGAACAACAAAAAATGCTGTATAACCACAAGCATTGTGAAACCCTTGTGCTGACAGGACTGATGACTTGAAGGTTGCTGGGTCAATTCCAACCCGGGGAGAGTGTGGATGAGCTCCCTCTATCAGCTCCACCTCCATGCAGGGACATGAGAGAAGCCTCCCACAAGAATGGTAAAAACATCAAAAAATATCCAGGGATCTTCTGGGCAACGTCCTTGCAGATGGCCAATTCTCTCACACCAGAAGCGACTTGCAGTTTCACAAGTCCCTCCTGATATGAAAAAGAGAGACCAGGAAGACATTTTTTTAAGAAAGAAAAAAGCACTGCTGAAGAATTTATTGCATGAGATGGCTTTAAAGTGGGGTGGACAATCGTGTGTGACCAAAGCCTATATTTGGCCCCCATGTCACCCCTCTGGAATGCATGCACCAGAATTTAGATCATTGCACTTTTGGCCACCATTTTTAGCCAATTTATAGCTGAAATGAAGGTTTTGATTGAGGCTTGGTGGTTTCTGGGGGCTATAAAGAGACAAACTACCATGTTTTTGGATAGTGGTGGATGTTTTGATGCAGTCCTTGAGCACAAGATCACCAGAGTCACTGTGGAATTAAAAACATTTCCAGTGAATGAGGAGCTCTGGTGGATAGCCATTGTATTCACTGGCTAAAAAGTAGTATCTGGGGACCCATGCAGCCGATAGGTGAAGCTTCCTCTGTCTCTGCTTTACAGACCCATGCACCCATGTCACCGGTGCAGCAGGAAGACACTTGTATATATGTTGCACTTGCATAATGTGAGCATGACCAAAAGCAGATGGTGAACCATGATAGAGGGTACATCAGTGGGCACATGTCCTAGAGCTCTTCAAAACATGCGGAGAAAAGGAGGGAGCAGAGCAACAGTATAACACTTTATGAGCATTTTTGCTGTATGTTTACCCTTGTAGAGGAACATTAGCACCATTGGATTTTTCTTCAGAAATTATAAGTGTGGCCATAGCAGAAACTGATTTAAAAGGGAGAAACAGGCAGGTAGGAAGTCTTACGATATGTGAACCTATGCCACACAGATCTGTGTATCCAGTTGAAAAATAGAAATGGCTCCTGTAGTATTAAAAGTTGTGTAGAAGAGTTTTCACCAAGTGTTGCTTATCACATGATCAAGTAACAGGTAGCACCTGCTAGAACTCCTCTTCTGCATTGCCATCTCCAGTTTTCATTCAGGTCCTTCCTTCTGCCATTGTGCCAAAAGAAGTTGCATATCCTAGTTGAGAGCCCAGGAGCTTTCTCTGCACCAGAGAGTCCAATCTGTTGCATCTTTAACCTGCTGGGACTAATGGGCAGGTGAGTTGTGTTCTCTCTTCTTTTGTATTGCTGGCCCTACTGGTCCCTTTAACTGCCACCCAGAAGGGTTTCTTATCCCTCCAGTTTACTTCAAGTGCACGAGCAAGCTCTGTCTTTTCCTTCAGCTTCTTACATAGTCTAGCTATATTGATGCAGTGTTTTGAAAACCTCCCCAAAGGCTGGTGACATTTGTTCAACAGGCTGAAGCAGAAGCACAGAGCCTGGAAGAGCTCCCCAGGCCAAAGCAGCATAGGACGTCAGCCACAGGCAATGGCAGCAATGAGTGCAGCTGCTGGGCATTGTTTTCCATCATACAAAAGATTTTTTTCTCACTCTAGGCTGGGTTTTATCTAGGTTTAGAGACCAATGTCTCAAGCCGTGTGATATCAAGCACCTGGTGTTTGCTCATATAAGGGGAATTGAAGACCTAGATCTTGGCTTGATGATCAAGATGGGAAATGTACACACTTGCTTTTGTCCCCCTGATGTACTATTTCATCCTTAAAAGTCCATTTTAGACTCTAGTAACTGAATTCCAGAAGCTAGAAGCAACCACTAAAGAGCTCAGAGTCTGAGCAAGCTTCGACAAGAGGTATGGTCCATCAGATAGCCTGAACCTATATCTCAATATGCCTCATCTTCATCTGATCTTTGTTGTTGTGGCCAATGGTAGGAGAAATTTCAATATTGATGATTGCAGTATGGATGGGTGGGATGAAAATACTTTCAATTTTTGAGGTTCTTATGTTCTTATGATAGTAGTGGCAGTGATGATGCTGATGAAGAAGATGCTGATATGGAGCCAAGACACACACTTTTCCAAGTGATGGCAACCCCCTAGAAAATTTTACTTATTTTACCCCACAGAACCTCTTCTATAGCAGTGTTTTGAGATATTTATTTTTATTTTTATTTATTTATTATTTATTTTACTTTTCTAGCCCAACAGCCAGGGGCATAAAAACAAAAGATTAAAAACTTCAATTGAACAATTAGAGCAATAGCAGAACAGGCAATAAAACAGTGTTTTGAGATATTTATCATTACTTATAATAGCACAAGGCCTGGCTTTAGCCTTATAGGATAAGTGAATAATAATAATAATACAACTGTAGTTATATTCCGCCCTCTTTCCCTGAGGGGACTCAGGGTGGATTACAACAAAAGATGACAAAACATTCAATGCCAGGTCCAATAAATAACAACATAAAACAATCAATTAATCCACATCTAACATAACAGATATTAAACATAAATTATATAAAACTGCATATTCACATTTATTTAAAATCATTATTAAAATATAATATAATACATTACTGAACTGAACTGAACTTTATTATTTATGAGTTGCCCTCCACAAGTGTGCTCCGGGCGACTTACACAGCTAGCAACTGACAAAGCCAATGAAGTCAACAGGATCAACTAAGCCAAAAGCCAACTGAGTCAGAGTATGATGACAAATTCGGAGCAGGGCTATTAAGTGCCTGTAAACTTCCATATTGTGGTATTTTACTACCCAAATCCCCACCTCATGGGAAAAGGTTTTCCTTGTCCACCCAAAAATGTTGGTCAACATTGATTTTTTAGTCAGGAATTCAGGAGACCCAAATTTTGGCTAGGGTTCCTAGAACTTTCCAATGAGATTTAGGAACAGAGCCTATTTATATGCTTACTTATTTTTTTCCTGTTCCTAGTCAGGATAGGCAGATAGGACAATCCATTTACTCACCAATCCACTGCGGATTATGAATGCTGTCATTATTATTTATTATTTACTGTATTTCTAACCCACCCTTCTCAACTCCCAGGGGAGGACTCAGGGCGGCTTACAAGGCACAATTAGATGCCAGCAATAATACACAATATAAAACACTAATACAACAAGATTAAAACATCAACATTAAAACATTAGCTATCCAGTTCATTTAAAATTATAATTATACAATGCACATTCAAAGAATAAATCAATGGCGGAAGCCGTGTTTCATGTCCGTCGTTAAAACAGTCCGTTCTAAATAAAGTGCTGCAATTACTGTGCGAAGGCCTGGTCCCACAACCATGATTTTACTTTCTTCCTGAAAGCTAGAAGAGATTGGGTTGATTGTATTTCGCTTGGAAGCGCATTCTTTATCTGAATGGGAAAACGTCTCATTAGCCATGGATTTTGAAAAAAATGCTATTTTAATACTAATTCAATTATTACTTAAATTAATTAATACTAACTTTTTAATACTAATACTAATTGACTTTAGGTTTAATGTGATTTTTCCTAGAAAAACCTGCAATTTCTTTTCTCCTTTTCCAGCATTGCTCCTAACTGTAACATTATAAAACAAGAATGGGAGTCATGCACCAACTGTATTTGATTTACATCTCCCAGCAAATCTTGTCATTTACTATTCTGGTCTGACCTCCTGGGAAATGCAGTTTAAAAAATAACACGAGGACTGCATAAATCTCATCAGTGGTCTAAACGTAGCCTCAGTTATAGTAAACCCATTAAATCAGTAGCTCTTACATATGTGGTGATGCACCAAGATCCCTTTGATTCTTTCTGTTCAGTCTTGGTCAGTATTAACATTTAGATTTAACTTGACATATTTATTATGTGATTTTAGCCATCACTTTTTGTATAAAAAGCAGTATAGATATAGAGGAACACCACTGTCCTCACCGAATGTCTAGAAAAACATACAATCTATAGATACATTCCTTTAGCAATCTTGTTTCAATTATGTTGGAGGTACACATCTGAAGAGCAAAAACATCTGCTGCTTTTTATTTCTTGTCAAATTAGAGAGAAAAGTAAAGATGTCCACTTGTGTTTTTGTGTGAATGAGAGAAAGAGATCTCTACTAAAAAAAGAAAATGATACTAAATGAGCCCTTTCTTTTGTTCAAGCCTATAATGAAAGCATAAGGGAAGAGTGACACAAAATCAATTTATTCTTACTATAATTTTATGATTGCAATATTGCTGTTTGCTTGGATGCAGCACCAATGTACCAAAGATTGGCTTTTAGTATGTTCAGTGAACAGCCCTTCCATTTTCAATGGCTTACAGGTTTCAGTAATTTTACCTCCCTGAGTGAAATTGGGTACTAAAATTACCATATCACTGCAGGAAGTTTCAATTTTGTCTCTTTGCAACTTTGGCCTCCCAGTCATTCTCCTCAATTATCTCATATGAATTGGTACAAAGCTTGTCTCGTTATTTTTTTATTTTTTTAAAAAAATGTCCAGCTGTTCACATCATTATAAAGCTGCTGGTCGTTTTACATGCTCATGCATTAACAGATTAACTTAGTTGACCACATCTTCCTTTTCAAATGTTCTTTGATTCTTTCTTTAAACACATACACAGGGTCTCAATGTAGGGAGGGGAGAGAGGGGGGAATTAAATGAGTTTTACCTCTCTGAACACTGCAAGTAATGGACTTCACATCCATTGGCCCATAGACAATATTCAAATATGTACAGATACTTAATCTAAAATCTAAAACAAAGAAGAAATATTTGTCCGGTGGCGTTTTTGTCAGAGGCAAGAGGTGAGTGAATTCCTTAGGACTGCACAGGATTAACTAAGAAGCTAAAATATTCCCCATTTCTTGTGGAAATGAAAAATAGCATGATTTATTTCAAAGTTATTCTGATTTTGGAAATAAATTGGCTACTCCCAAACTTCTTCTGACAGCCTTGCAATATCTCCTCAAGATATTCTCTCCCTGCCACATGCTTTGGGGTCACTTGTTGGCTATTATTACTATTATTATATTATATTTATTTGTACTCGGCTTTATCTCTCCCTAAGGGGGCTATGGTGATGCTTAGGTAGCAACAAAGGAGAAGAAAATCTGTATCTTTTTCATATCTTTAAAGGCAGCAGCAAAGAAGTGAGGTTCTGCCAGCTCCCCATTTTGAAACCCCAGTTGCCACTGGGAAATGTACATTTCTAAAGGGTTACTACAATTACTACAACTTCTGGTGAAACTCTGTCTCTTAGAAGCTACTTGACACTGTGTATTGCTTCTAAGCCACTTTCCAGTAGACTGTCATGTTGGCTACAGAGGGGAAGGTAGAACTAGGGAGAAATAAGAGAGAGATTGTTTCATGGAATTTGGTTAGAAAGAGAAACGGAGTCAAGTTCAGAGGGAACAGACTAACTTGAAGGAGTCTGGTAACAGATGGTGTAAATTTCTCCTGAAAACTTTTATTTATTACATAAGAACATAAGAACATAAGAAGAGCCATGCTGAATCGGGCCTCAGCCCATCTAGTCCAGCATTCTGTGTCACACAGTGGCCCACTAGTTGTACACAGGGATCTCTAGCAGAAAGGAGGGCAAAACCCTCACCTGCTCCCGACCCCCCACAACCAGTACCCGGGGAAATCCTGCCTGCCTCCATCAACACAGAGGTGGCACTTGGATGTCCATTTCAGTAGCTATTTATTTATTATTCATTCTTGTATACCGCTCCTTCCTGCAGGCTTGGGGCAGTTTACACAATTCATAGAAATACAATCAATTTAATACAGCAGCTAAACCATAAAAGCCTAAAATATATACTACACATAAGCAAGCATCTAACAAAAACATATCTAATAAAACAGTATCTAGGGTCCACAGTTAAGATTCCAAACGTGGATCTTCCTTCAAGGGCTGGTGAGGTTAAAGGCTTGTTTAAACAATGCTGCCTTACAAGCTCTCCGGAATGGAGCTAATTCTTTGATGGTGCGGACCTCATCCGGCATGGAATTCCAAAGGGATGGTGCAGCCACATAGAAGACTCTCGATCTCGTTGACGATAGCCGACAAGAGTGAATAGACGGGACTAACAGAAGGTTCTGTTCTTCTGAACATAGTGATCTCGGGGGAACGTATGGGGTGAGACGGTCCCTCAGGTACACTGGCCCTAGACCATACAAGGCCTTAAAGGTCAATACCAGCACCTTGCAAACAATCCTGTACTCTATTGGTAGCCAGTGCAGTTGCTGCAGAGTGGGTGTTATATGCTCTCGGACCGACGTGCCCGCCTGTAGTCGAGCAGCAGCATTCTGCACCAGCTTAAGTTTCCAGATTGCTGCCAAGGGAAGGTTTATGTAGAGGGCGTTACAGTAATCCAATCTCGAAATGACCGTCGCCTGAATCACCGTAGCTAGGTTGCCCCTGGACAAGTGCTCTGATTCCTTAAATCCTGGCTCCACTATACTACTGGCAAGTGAAATAAAATATAATCATAACTGTCAAAGGATATAAAACCTGTTGTGTTTTCCAAAAATGGTTGTAAAAATAGCAGGTTCACCGTCAACTACAGGCAGTTCCCAAGTTGTGAACAAGATGGGTTCTGTAGGTGCTTACGTTACATTTGTAAGTTAGAACAGGTACATTTTTAAACCACAACTCCAGCCACACACACACACACACACGTATGTGTGTGTGTGAGCAAATACTTCTTTCGGTTCTAGGATTTTGAAATCTGAGGTGCGCATTACATTCAATGGTGCACTAGATTTGAGTAAATACAGTACTTTCGCCTCCAAATATCCTACAAATAAATGGACACCTTATACACTATGTGTACTCCATTCTATGAATAACATAGGAGCTATTTTGACAGTGTAATTGATGGCTCATAGGGTGGTGGGCACTCTGTCTTTGGAGGGTTATCCTTTGGGAGTACTGTACTTTAGTTGTCCTCTTCATTGGCGCCCCCTTGTTGTGGGGGAGGGGCTTGTGTACCCTAATGAAGTTGTGAGCTATGCTGGCGGTGGCATAGCCATCGGTAGGGCCTCCCATGCCAGACAGGTCTCAACCAAAGGGTCTGACAAAGAGCGTCAACGGGTAGAATGGGCTCCCTAGACTCTTGGCACCATCCTAAGAGAATGAAAACTAATTTCAGACCCAGGCAGATCGTGCTCGTTTAACCCTGTAAGGTCAACCATCTAGAGAAGGAAACTCAAACCTACAACCTGAGGACCTCGCTGCCACTGTCCTAAGCTTGCTAGGCCCTGACAGATGAACCTTTGGTTTAAATGGTGAGGCCAGTTCTGTGCACACTGCGCTCCACCAGAAAAATCCATTGCAGAGGCTCGAAGGACACATCCAATCTCCTTGGTCATCAAGCGTGGAAAGCGTGGGATGAGTCCTTCCTAAGAATCTTCGTTCGCGAAGTAATGCCAGACTTTAGTTGTGTGCTCCTGCATGGCAGGATGTTGAATCAGACAGCCCTGTGGTTTGTTCCAACTTTTTGAATCTTATACAGTCTGGAAACCACACAACACCACAAAACTATCTTTGCTTGAAAAACCTGAAAATTGATAGTTCAAATTATTATTTTTTGGCATTGAACTAGATGGGCCTATGTTTTATTGCCATATAAATAGATCTAGGAAGAACTGCTGTTTTGGCCGTACTAGCTGGAGGTTCTGGGCATTGCAGTCCACAAACGACCTCATCACAATAGACCACGGATCCACTTTAAGTCCAGTTTCTACTTCTTGCAGAATTCTGGGGCTTGTAGTTTAGGTATGGGCCTTTAAGATGCTCAGCTAGACAGGTCCTGGCTAAACTACAAAACCCAGAATTCTGCAGGAGGCAAAACCCAGATTTAATGTAGATTCATGCTCTACTGTGATGAGGCAGTAAAATTTAACAGTTTCAGGGTTTCATGTAAATCAGTGGTTCCCAACCTGTGGTCTGTGGGCCACCAGAATTAAAATCTGATCTGTGGGCTCACTGTTACTATACTGTTGCAACAGAGCTACTGGTCACGCAAAACCCTCTTATAGTGCCAAGGCAACAGAGATGTTGGGTGGGGAGAGGCTGACTACTCACAAAAGGGATATCTTCACTGTTAGGCTTGCTCCTGAGGTTATATGGGGTTCTTATTCAGAAAATTGCATTTGGATAGACCACATCAGCTCTAGATTATTAAATATGGTTTTCAGGGGGCAAGCAGATGGTGGCTACTTAATAGCATATGTTCTGTATCAGAAACTAGAGCTGATGTGGTCTATCAAATGCAATTTTCTGAATCAGCACCCCAAATAATCAAACCAAATCTAAAGTTCACCAGAAACTGATTTGTAACCCTTTTGGTACTCATGTTGGAGAGTGGTCCCTGGTCAAGTGGTCCCTGGTCAAAAATGGTTGAGAACCACTGATATAAATCCACCACATATATTCCTGTACTAAAGCCTGAAAGTTATCTTGTGGGTTCCTAGATTATGTTCAGTCCATATACAACTAGCTAGATATGCTGTTAAAAGATGATGCCATTACTAAGAGATCAACCTGAATGAAGCAGCAGTCTTGAAATGAAATACTTATGTCTCCCTGGAGTCTTTTCCTTTCACTGAAACCCAACATTAGAGTTTTCTGATGTCAAGAGACTGACTAGAAATCATTTCAAAGATGAAGTTCTTTTGAATCTTTAGGTTAGTTTTGAATATTTGGAATTTGATCTGTATGCATTAGTAATATATATGCCCCGCTTCTTGCCACCAATGTAATCCAAATGCATATAGATACAAGACATATAAGGTGACAAAATTATGTGTGTTTTGGCATGGATTATATAGAGGAACTCTTTGAGTAATCCACTATGATATCTGTAAGGTTATTTGGCTATGTATGAAAAATCCTGCCTGGAATAATTCAGCATAGGCAGCCCAACAAATTAACTGCATTGGGACTTTGATGTAACTCTCTCTGTGTGTCTGCTATTCCTTTTAAGATATATATTCTTTTAACAGCAAGAATGGCTGACGTTTATTGAACTTGCTTTTGATTTGTCGGCAACATGTTGCAAGCCATTTGGAGGACATCTTTTTCCTTTCTAGGCACAGCTGTATCCTCTGCAGTTTCATGTATAATAGAGGAGTTCAGCTCAAGCCGTTATGATGGAACAGATATTTAGGTGGAGGCGTATACCTTTTCATCATGTGAAATGTTGTCAAAAGTGTGTGGCAATCCAAATAGCTGGGAAAGACATGACTGAGAACAAATGCATGAAGTAGAAATGTACTGTCTATAATCATTTTCATAGGGCAAAAATGCTGTCGAGGTTGATTTTAATAAAGCAGCACTTCACTTTTCAAAGGCAAGACCAAGTTTTAGAAAGTCTGAAGCTCTTGAAAGCTCACAGAAAAAGACTTCAATTAATTTTTCAGACAAGGAAATAATATTCCTTATAGGATGTGCCTATAAGAGCTGTTTGCGTGCATGCATGCACGTGCATAATGTAGTGGTTAGGCTGGGTTCAAATAGGATTTGAACATTTAAAATTCAAGACTCTATTCAGGCATAAAACTCACTGGGTGACCTTGGGTCATACACAACACACGCAAACTTGCTCAACCTGGCATAATATACAGGGGCATTATGATGATGAAGTGGAGAGGATGCTTATCTGTGCTGCCTTGAGCTTAACAGGACCAAACAGGAATGAAAATGTAACAGATCAAGAAACCATTCTAGTTCAGTGCATTTGGTCCTCATATTCAATATTTAGGTTATTTTGTGAAGTCTCAGGTTTTGGTCTGATGATGCACCTTAAACCAGGAACCTTGTAGTAGCTGCTAATACTGTAGTAGCTGCCAGCTTTTTATTTCTCTTTGTACTTTACCATTGTCTGATGTTTCTAATTACTTTTTGTGCTGTTTTGCAATTTGCTTAATTACAATTTTCTGCTAAATTTTTGAATAAGCAGTTTAAATAAGCATGGGACCATGTCCTGAGATACTAGTTCCTCATCTACATATTTCAGGGTAGATTAGGGATTACAAAACACACCATTTAAAACAATATAAAGAAATATAATAAAACAATTAACAGGATTGTAAAAGTCTTAAAATAATAAAACATCATCATATTTAAATTTGGAGACTGATTTTCAGACAGAAATCTTCTTATATTTTAATTTGATTGTAGAGATGTAAAGTTTCTAGATAATTTTAAAGCCATGGAAAACATGAAAAAATAGAAAAAATATTAGCATCGTTTCTAGATAGGACATAACTTTGTTATTTTAGGAATATGAAATGCATTATATATAATCGAATGTGGCATAACATTAAAAGTATCGTTTAGTCAGAATATGTTACAAATTGAGATTCATTTTTGGAATTTTATTGTTTTGTTACAAATAGAGCTATAAGGCCTCAAATTGTAAGAAACACCTGAACTATAAGGGACCTCTACTTTTATTTATTTATTTATAGTTCAAACTTGCTATACCGCCACTCCCCGAGGGCTCGGAGCGGTTTACAGTTTGACATAAAAAATACAGAGCATACAACAAGACAAACAACATCGACAGGAAATGACAAAACTAACGAGAAGGGGAAGCCAAGCTCGGGCCCATGTGGGTCGGAGCTTTCTAAGGTCAGCTATCAGGCTCGACTGTCGAATGGGGGAAGCCTAGGAGGGTCCCACAGATCGAACAACGTCCTCAGGGACTCGAGATCCATATGGTAGCGATCGTCGCAAGCCTGTGGCTCCGGGTTCGCCAGCGTCGGATTATCAAGCCTCCTGGGGTGGGGGTTCATCAATGGGGGAACCCGGCACCTGAGGTTGGTGTTCCTGAAGGTTCTGGGACAGAACCCTCTGGGTGTTGCAGAGCAGGGCTGGGATTTCCTCTGGCCCCGGCCCCGCCCCGCCTTCAGCCCCTCCTCTGTTTCATCTGAGGTGGCAGAGGGTTCTTCCGTTGTTTACTAGTCCTCTCGCCGTATCTCGGACTGTGCCCCGCGGTGGCCACCGGCTGTCCATGGCCTCTAGGCGCTCCATCGGGGCACTGGGGGGGGGAGGGCCAGCCTCAGGGCCTCCAGAGTTAGCAGTGATCTTGGTCCCAGGGCCACCGGTGACAGCAGGCCCGTCACCAGCCGGTGGCGGTGCAGCCTGTGGGCTGGTCATAACCATGGGGATCGCTGGTAATCGGTCGGCTCGTCGCTGGGGCCGCTCCCCAGGGGCCCTTGCAAGGACCCCTGAGACGTCAAGCACCTCCATCAGGGACCCAATCAGGAACCCCAGGGGCAGCGGTATGGTGGTGCTTGTGGCCTCCAGTGAAAAGGCCAGTGGTGGAAAAGCCAGCAGTGGCGGCCGCTCCAGCATGGAGACCGCAGGGGGCGTGGTCGCAGCCTTTGGAGTTGACGAGGGGGGTGGGCCTAAAGACGCCAAACTGATCAGTGTCGGCACCATGTTGATACAGCCGGCCAACGCCCTCTCCATCGGGGTCGGGGAGCCCGGTGTCCCAATGTCTTCCACGGGCTCCACCACGGCACCGCCACCCGTCCGGCTGATGCTTCACCCCCAAATGGGGGCCCTTCCTCGAGGAGGGGGTCTCCCTCAAGAGGCAGCCAACCATCCTCCAGGAGCCCCTCCTGCGGGGTGCTCCTCGAGGTCTCCGTGCACCTCTCCTCCGCCTGGCTCCTCGGAACCAGGACACTCAGCGGGCCTGAGCGGTGGCCGCACAGGGGGCCAGAAGCAGTCGCCTCACTTCCTCTCTACTGGGCCCAGGCGCAGCAGGTCCAGGCATGGCGGGTCCGGCGCTTCGCCGGCCACCACCTCCCCAGTCCCGGGGCGGGGGTCCAGGCGGCGCGGGCCTTCCGACTGCAGAGGGACGCCAGCATTGGTCTCAGCTCCTCCATCTCCCTTAGCCAGGCGGCCAGCCGCTCGACCAGCCGGCTGAAGCCAAGAAGGAGGTGGGTGAAATCCGGCGGCGTGTCCTGGGTGGTGCCCTGGATGGTGTCGGGAGGGCGGTTGCTTGCCTCCCTCTGGGTGAAGTTAGGGGGGGTGGGCGTCTCGGCCTCCTCCAAGCCCGGCCAGGGAACAGGGGACGCTGAGGTCGCTGTGGTCACTGTTGGTCCAATAGTCCTCCTGGAGGCCGCAGCGTCCTTCATGCTCACATGGATCCTGAGAACCGAGGCCAGAACTCGAGCAACCTCAAGGGCAGCCTCGGCCTCGGCTTGCAGAGCCTCGAAGAGAAGCGGGGAACTCGCCGGCGCTTCTAACAACGAGCAGGAGTTCGCCCTAAAGTCCTGCAAATCGCCCCTTGTGCATGGTGTAACTGGCCTCGTAGGTGGAGGTGCTGTGTAGGAAAGACTACATAGGCCCCGGCAGAGCTCGGCGTTCCGGTGTCTGCTCAACGCAGCCATCTTGACTCCAACTGTTTAATTCTAAGGCTTCCCGCCAAAATGGAACTGAGGAGAGTCTACTGAAGAAGCCAGTATCTGCCACATACCAGTACAGCCATGAGGCAACCCGGACGCCTTCCTTCCCCTGTTCTGGCAGGCAGGGATGGTCACAATGGAGCAGCTGGAGGCAGAAGTTTTAAAGGCTCCTGCTCTGTTTGCTCCTTCTCTCACTGGTGTGGAGGTGAGGCAACCAGGACTCCTTCCTTCCCCTGTTCTGGCAGGCAGGGATGATAACAATGGAGCAGCTGGAGGCAGAAGTTTTAAAGGCTCCTGCTCTTTTACCATTTTTAGGAACAAACAACAACAACAATATCCTGTATGAAAAAAATCATCAACATTAATATAACAAAGATAAAAAAATTATCTCTACTTGTTCTGTATTGTGTCTGGGAGTTGTAGGCCAAAACACCTGGGGACCCACAGGTTGAGAACCACTGCTTTTGGCCTACAACTCCCAGAGATCCCAGCCAGTTTACCAGCTGTTACAATTTCTGGGAGTTGAAGGTCAAAACATAAAGGGACCCACAGGTTGATAACCACTGTCTTAAGGTATCTGTTTAAGCCATTCCTTTCTCATCACAAAGCCTGGCTGCAAATTTTAGCAACCACTCTGTGATTTAAACAAAGTTTACAGACCTTTGAAAAGACCTACGAAAGAAGCATAGAAGCCACATAGCAATCATTATGCCTGTAAACATGAATATTATTTTTAGATATTGCATTAGAGCAGTCAAACAAAGCTAATTCAAAAGCTTGGACCTTCACTAGAGTGCTCTTTTGCAGAACAGTTGTTTTCTCTTTTCCTCGATAATATAATTATGGTATTTCTAACAGTAAAACAAAACAAAAAGTAGTCATGTGAACCATGAATGGACGCAAAATTCAGTGTTGACTGAAAATGTCATAAATGTTGAAATTCTTCAAGTTTTCCAAGCATCACAATACAGTTGTATGCTTCCAGAATATATTTTCTAACATGACCCTTTTATTGGTTACCCTTTGATTCTCTACCCAACTGAATCTAACTGGATGGTTAGATATGTTGATATCTAATGACAGCTGGTTCAGTTATATTCTCTCTCACCATTGCTGCAGTTTAGTGATGAGTATTTTGCTCATGGATAACTAGATACCTGAGCTGAAGGATAGTTAATATTCTATGGAGATCAAATTGATGGCATTTTTATTTGGTGTCTGGGACAATGAAGAAGAAAGATTTATCTGAAAAGGAAGACTCTGTCTGGTGAGATGCCATCAGATTTATGTTATGAACAAACAGCACACAAGACCCATTTCTCAGTCAGATTTGGGAACCACAGTAAATTTGGAAGATGTCACATATTTCAGAGCTTAATGACTCCATCAGTTTTATTTTAATTAGATGCAAGTGTACTGGGTTATTATGAAACCTCCAAAGCATCTAACTAGTTTTGTGTTGCACTGCAGAGGAAAGAATATAATATAGCTTTGCTGAAGTAGACAAAAATGACATTTCTCAATTGGATCTCTTTCACAGAAGTGCCATAGCAATGCCTGTGATATAAAAAACAAAGTAGCCTGTTCACTAGTTCAACTTATCTCTATTGATATCAGCAAATGCCTGCACTCTTTTTCTTGCCTTACCTACTGCATACTCCATGAGATTTGTCTTTGTGTTGACTTGCCATTCAACATTTCATGGAATGGATCCACTCTAGTCAGGGCTAGCCCAAGGGATTCTAGTGAAGGTTTGTAAACATCTAGCTAGGAATACAGACTTGTCCAGATCATAATCCTCTGAACATATTATTTATTCAGCATATTTTTCCATGATAGTCTTCTCTGCCTGAAAATGAGATTCTGTTGATGCAGTGTTAGCTTTTATCAGACCAGGTTCTCAGCATTCCCTTGTAAAAACATGTGTAGATATCTTTTTCTTTCAATTAAGCTCTTATTGTAGATGACTACACTACCAAATCAAGCAGTCTTTTTGTGCAACTTCCCTGTCTTGCAAATACATATATGCCTGCTATTATATCCATATCTAAAATACTAGTTTCCTCATAAGTATATTTGGAAGATAGAATAAATTTCCAAATGTCATTTATCCATGCTAGTGAAAAGTGCAATAAGGTTCATATGTACAGCACCATGTGCGCATATGCAGCAATGTTACACATGAATTGCCCTTTTCTAGAAGCTACAAGAAAACTCAGTGTTATCTCTGGTTAAGGGAAGTTGGCAAAGTGCTGAGTTTGCTAGAGTAAATCAAAGCTCTATGAAGACCTTGTGAACTTGTGTTTAAATGCCCTGGTTTTTCAGCAAGAATGCTGGCAGAAATGAACGTGAAAAGCTTTTGTTGCTAAAGCTTTGATCCTGCCTAGCCTACTGTTCAGAGAACCAGCTGAAAAGAAACTCTTACTTTGTTTAATGGTCAAGCATAAGGACAAGATGATTACTGGATATGGATCAAAATAACATTCTAGATTCAAAGAAATAGAGAACACGGTCAGTTATAAGGAAGTTGATCTCCCCCCACACACAAAGTATATGTTCTGGTTAGAGGATGACTGGAGGAATGGCCATAATTTCTCACTTCATATCATGTGAAATATTTCTATCAAATCTGTAGTCTTTTGCTTTTAGGAAAAAAGATGTGTGAGTTGGATCATAGAAGAGTTGAGTGTAGAGCTCTTCTGCACTGCATGTACACTGCAGATGAATGGGTACATAATGTGGGTTACTTATGATTGGGGAAAAAGCAAACAACATGGAGAGTTGCTGTATGAATCAGAGAAACATCAGTGAGCAACACTCTCTTCACCATAACTTTTCTGTTCTGAATCTTGTTTCCATTGTTGTGTGCTTTCAAGTCCGTCCCCCCCCCCCCCAACACATGACAAACCTACCACGGGGTTGTCAGCAAAATTTGTTCACAGAGAGCTTCTGTCTTCCTCTGAATCTGGGAGTGTATGGCTTGCCCATGATCATCTCGTTGGTTTCCACAGTTGGATGGGGACTGGAACCCTGTTCTCCAGATGCATAGTCAATCTGTTGCACCATGCTGGCTCTCCTTCTGAAGGTGCATTTAAAAAAAGGGGGGGGGGGAACCAACATGCTTTAGACAGGTTCATTTGTGTGCAATGTATAATTAGCCTCTTATTTCTTCATTTACACCTCACTATTAATAAATATACCTGCATGTCATAGCAAACCATTCCAACACAACTTGGTGCATGTACTCATTTTAAAAAGTAATAATGCATCTCCCCCCCCCCCCCCAACACACACACTTCTTTTGGAAATTATCCAAGTGGAAGTAATTCCTGGGTACAGTCATTTGTCGATATTTCATAGCAGAGATTGCAAAGCACTGTTTTGACTCATTCTCTGGCTCTCCACTCACTTCCTAAGTGCAGAGGAAATGCCTGCATAGTGCTATTAAATTCACCTGCCTGACATAGATTAGTAATTTCGGCAACAGGGCCCTATTGAAGGGAAATCAGTAGATAATTGACTGTCAAAAAGCTGGGCAATGATAAGGTCAATTAATGTTGAGGATGGTATATCTCCGTGATTCCCAAACTCTCCTCCTCCAGGTGTTTTGGACTTAATCTCCCAAAATCCCTGATGATTGACCAAGACAGCTGAGGCTTCTCGGAGTTGAAGTCCAAAACCCCTTGAGGAGAAGAGTTTGGGAATCGCTATGGAACATGTTTCCAAATGAGACCTTTATTCTAATAATAATAGAAATAAAAATAACATTCCGTTTAATGAAATTGTTCAACATTGCTGCAGATGAGTGGGAAGACCGAATTACTCACAGCAAATAGGTTTTTTTTCCCAGTCAAGAAATTCTGTTTGTATGGAATAAAAAAAACCTTTGTGGTATGGGGATAGGTAATACAGCATGACCATGTATTAAGTTGTTTTTTCCTTGTATTTATGTGTCAAATATTTATATATTTATGGAAAAGTTTAGCAAAGAGAATGGAAACATAACATAAGCAAAATGTTTCGCATCCTTACTTTGGTAAAGATACAACTGAGCTTACCTACAGAGTGATAGTTTAAAACACTCATGAGTTTCCAGCATCTTTTGTGTGGTGATGGCATTACCTTCTAAGATGAGGCCAAATGATGAAGTCCAGAGATCCAAAAATTATCCCCTTTCCTCAAAATGAGAGAAGGAGAAGACACCTCAATAGCAAGTATGGACAAGTATTTATGATATTAATTGTTCCACAATAAGCATGCTTTGAGCTAGGAAAAGCTATTAAGAATCAAAACAGATGAGATCGTGTAATTGAATATCTAATTATCTAATTATAATGTAAGTTTTGAATGTGGTGGAGAGTGACTAGCCAAGAAATAAAGTGAAATGAAATGAAATGAAAGATATGGGTTACAAATGGTTAATGTTTACTGGAGTACAAAGAGGGGGAGAGCAGCAAAGCACCCAGTAATGTGCTCAGCTAAAAATTTAAAAAATAATTATTATTTTAATATTTTTCTCCCTTCCCCCAATGACCAAGGGATGGGAGGAAGGATAGGGGAAGCTGGGGATGAGGAAAAATCTGAGAAATCCAAGCAGGGATGCTGCACTTACGTTGCAGGGTAGTGTGGCAATCCCCTCGTCCCACATCACCTACAGTGATGCTTCCCCATCACATGGGGGAAAGAGATGCCACAGGGTTTCATTCCATGCTGGATCCTGAATCCAGCAGAACATGGGAAGCCTCCCATGTTTTGGAGGAAGCTTCATAGGACACTTCCTCCACAGTTCAGGCATGGTGTCCCAAAGGAAGTCACCTTGCATCATGTGGTGGGCAGTGTGGGGCCCCATGCCTCAGCTGCACCATCTCCAGTGCCACCATCACATGATGGGGCACCGTTTCTGAACTGCACTGGCAAGTGTGATGAGATGGCTATTCTAGATCTTCATGGTCTTTAATAGTGATGAGATAAATTTCCAGATGGAAAGCAGTCATGGCAAGTGTTTGGATGATGTGCCTTCCTTTTGGCACATTTCTCCCTTTCACTGTCTATTCTTGTATCTTCAAAATCCTTACCATTGTTGACTCCTTGTAGACTAAGCTTAGTAGCAGTGGGCAAACTTCCTTTTTTACAAGCCTGTAATACCAGGTCTAAAGGTAAATATAAGGAGTGATGTGTTTGTCTATAGAATTTGGATCACAACTCCAAGAATCTATCAGCCAGCCTGGAATTAATAATATGGGCAACTGTCAAAGCCACATAAGACTGTCAGTACAATGTCCTCCCTATGATAGGGAACTCTATAGAGTGACTCGATCAGGGAACATTTAATTTTAATTTTCATAGTGACATTGTGTCAGGATAGCAGGAGTGATGTGTTGATCAGGAACACAGATTCTTTGTTTTTCAATATGAAAGTTCTATTGTACAATAGATACACCAAGGCAATTAGATAGCTAATGTACTTTTAGCAGCTTCAGATAAGAGACTCCTCTTTTTTTTGGTATTCAGATCTTCTTTCAAGGGTAAGTTTATGTCCTGCATTGGTAGTTCTAACTAGAATAGGCCCATTGAATTAGTAGGATTTAGAGAAGTGTTGACTCACCATTTAGAAATGTGTTAAATGAGTCTACTCTAATTGGGATTACAAATAAAATGTAGATCAGTAAATTGAACCTTGTTCTGTAGGACACTCCTGCCAAATTGCTCCTGTAAACCAAGAGACAATTTCATTATGTTTTTAGTTTTATTGAGTCAGCTTATTTTACACAGGGCTGTTTAGATGAGTCTTAACACAACTTATTGCTTGTGTGGGAGTATAAAATTGCAACTCCTGAAGTTACAGAAGGCTCTTCATTGTAGAGAATCATGTGATAGTTTACTTACTTCAATACTGAATTAAGTGCAAATATTCTCAATAAGCTAGTGATGGAATCATAGAGCATTTATTACTTGAAACATATCTAAAACATGGGCTAGGAGGAAATTGCAAGTAATGACCCAAGACTCTTAAGTTTTCTATTTAATACAATGTACATTCCATCAGGTGTAGTTATGAATTTTAATTCCCTAATACACCTGGTAGAAATATTGCATGGATATTTTAAAGACAAGGACTGAGAGGTCAGTGGACAATTTACTTTATTTTACACTCTCTTGGGTGTAGCTGTCACTGAAGTGGTGCAACACTTCTTGAGCTATACAGGTGTTGACTGTTCATGTGGGAACACAATTCTATCATACATATACGCACACATACACACACAATCTTTTGTCAAGCTAGTTGCCAGAAAGATGTTTAGGTTAAAATATTTCACCCTGACACCTAACTTTTATGTGCTTTCCTATTGTCTGTTCAGAGAAATATTCAGTTAGGTTCATTCTGTCTCCAGCCTGAAGCAGTTTACCACTTAGGGAGAATGAAATCTGGCTTTGATTATTTCTGTGGTTAGCAATAAATGTTAATGGTTTCAGCGGCACATCATATTTTTAAAAAATGCAACTATTTTGAAGAATAAAATGGATACGTGAAAATACATGAATTAATATTTGTTGTACTATTGGGAATATTCTGAGATAGTCAAAAGCAAGGGTATTCCTGAGATACCAGGAGCAGCATTATTAGGGCAACAAGTGAGAACACGATTGATACCATGTTCTTGGGTCAGGTCTTGTTTTACCTTCTCATAAACTAGTATGATTTTCAAGGGTTAAGGAAAAGTAAAGGGGAACTGTTGAAATGGAGAACTCTGGGTTATTGTGAGACAGGACCTGATAAACTTGTAGGTCTGCTCTCTGGTTATCTAGTATGGGCTTTCTCAATGTTCTCGTTCATCTACTTTTTGTGTTTTATCCCTAAAAATGTATCTTGATTATGTAACTATTGACCTTGTCACATGGCTACCAGAGTTGCTCCGCTTCATTGGGGGGCTGATGCCTCATATTGCTGGCTCTGGCTAGTGCAATCACATTGGGGAAAAGTGTGGAGTGAGCTTGGAGCATGTAGATTTCCCCCATTGAATCTAATGGCAACGGCATGCACCGGCTCTGCCCTCCTTCACCCATAGAGACATGTCATAAAGACGGAGTCCGTGCAAATATAAGGAGAAAAAAATATTCCGAATATTCTCGGATTGGCTTGTATTGTGATATGTACATGTTTATTTCCATAGAAAGGACATCAGATATTATTATTCTGAAGCCTTGATAAAGCTCCACCCGGGAGCGAAACGGATTTAAGTTGGCCTGATTATTCATGTTATATTCACCCCGTCGGCTTCCTCCGTACTCCGCTTTATATCGAGGAGCGTATTTGCGACTCCTGTGTGTCCTATCTTCTGTTGGAATCAACATGCCTATATTCCCTATCATGGATTATAATGTTCTGAACTACGGACTATTATCTTGGATTTAATTGTGCTGAACTATGGACTATTGCTCTTCTTCGTGGAGTCCCTACCAGGAATATTCGGATTATATTTTTCTCCTTATATTTTCACGGATTCTGTCTTTACCCTTGGACTTTTATGACCACAGGACTATTGATGTCTATCTGCAGGGTAAAGTATGTGTATTGATACCTTTGTGTATGTTCAGCTTATGGATTATGAATACATTTTGTACTTTTGATATATACTGCCTTTGTGCTTTTTGTGCTACGTTGCTAGGTTGTCTTAACCCTACTCTCTGTTGTTCAGGCCCTGAGATCTTCAGGGGCAGCATTTTTCTCAGTCTCACCTTCATCTCAAGTACAATTGGTGGGAATGAGAGAGTGGGCTTTTTCGATGGCTGGACCTTAACTCTGGAACGCCTTGCCCAGGGAAGCCAGAATGGCCATCTCCCTGCTGACTTTCTGGCAGCAGGTTAAAACCTTTTTATTTAGACAGGCTGTTAAAGATAAAGGTTCTTAAGACCAATTCAGGGGCTGCTGTGGTTTTTAACTTGTTTTAATGATGTTTGACTGGGAATTAAACACTATATTTAGTCCT
Source organism: Anolis apletophallus (assembly GCA_030556195.1). NCBI lineage: Eukaryota > Metazoa > Chordata > Lepidosauria > Squamata > Anolidae > Anolis > Anolis apletophallus. The sequence goes on along the minus strand of JARBWK010000003.1, from coordinate 184,688,579 downwards.
GTTTTAATGTTTGTATATTTGTATATTTTAAATGTTTATGCTGATGCTTTTATGTTAAGATGCTTTGAGTCCCCTTTGGGGGAGATAAAGAAGGAATAATAATAATAATAATAATAATAATAATAATGGGGGAGTGTCATATTACCATAGTGTTTAGTCCTGTATCATTACAAAGCACATAGTTTCGGTTGTCATTTTTTATCACACATTTTTCTTTCTTGCCTTTCCTCCAAAAATTATCAATTTTCAGATTTATCACACCAACTAGCGCAGTTCCAATGGGCGTTTGCTGGGCTTTCCCTCCAGTCCTGCTGCTCTGGAGTAGATCTGAGGCCATGATTTTAAAGAGACACCACTCTGGGGATACTGGACTTTTGACTCCCTCTGATCCTGCTGCTCTGGAGTAGACCCGAGGCTAGAGTTGCCACTTTTTGATATAAGAATAAGGGACAGGTACCTAAAATAGGGAATTTTTCACAAAAATAAGGGACACTTCATTAAAAACTTGAAAATCAATTGATGATTTTCAAGTTTTTATGAAATGTCCCTTATTTTTGTGAAAAATTCCCTATTTTAGGTACCTGTCCCTTATTCATCTGGCAACCCTACCCGAGGCACTAATTTTAAAGAGACAGATAGGGATACTGGGCTTTCATCCCAATCTTGGTACTCTCCATTGTGGAAGTCCGAAACTTAAAAAGCTAGCAGTATAGATAGGAAAAACAAAGATATTTTGAAATCTCAGTATTTCTAATGATTAGACTAACTTTAAAAGGCTCATGAAATTCTGAGAGGGAAACATCAGTGCGTGGAAGGGGGCTTCCCTCAGGAATGCCTCTTACTTCAAGTCACTGACTGAGGCAAATTTGACAGTTCCCATCCCAGGTGTTTTTGGAGTTTTCTCCAGCTATATACTGATTCCTGAGCTCATCAGATGATTTCATCTCTCTTCCCCTGCCTTAATCAAAGAGTTCTGAGACACTTACCTAATGATTTATGATGGGCACAGATAGGAAGTCCCCTGCATAGTGAGAGGGGCCCTGCCATACATCGTTGTCTCTATATTTTCAAAGTGTCTAGAAACTGGGAGCAGGGGAGGGAGCATGGGATAATGTCTCAAGTCTCTGAAAACTGCAGTGAATTTATCACACCCAAATTTTGAAATTAGTTTGTCATTCCTTATCACACATTGTTCTTTCTTGCCTTTTCTCCGAAAATCATCCATTTTCAGATTCATCACACGAGAGAGTGCCCTCGGGGTTTATAAATAAGTTATTATTATTTGAAGAACCACAACATTAGTCAACAGCAAACAAGATCACTATGCTGGTTGTGGTATTGAATCACACGTCGGACACTTCCCAAGTGTTGCACCTCAGATCGCGGCAGTCCCCCCTAGATCACACACACCAGGCAGATGCTATAAATGTACTTTTATTTAGAATAAGAAATAGTCCAAAGGTAGAAAGATGCAAGGTAATTTAATCCAAAGCAAAAGGCAATTCAAAATAGTTCCAAAACAGTGGTAGAGAAAGCTGGCATAAATCCCATGGAAAACAAGATTGCATAGGCAAGGCAAACCACTCCTGCGGTTGACAAGAACTTGAAACCCAGGACCCAAGTCCTTCCAAGCTGAACGTAGCTTCAGGTCTGACTAGAATTCCCTGGGCACAATCTAATAAAGTGAATTAACTTCTATGTGCCCAACGCACCCTCTTCCTCAAACTCAATTCTCTCCGGGAGGATCTGATGCTAGCCCTCCTGTCAAATTCCTGTTCATTAGCGGCCCCAGGTGCAGCACTATCATGCTGGGAAACTTTATCCTCCCTATCCTTGGAATGCATGTCTGACAAGGGAGTGGAAAAGTTCTCATGGGAATCAAGGTCGCTGGGCCTCTCACTGTCTAATTCAGAACTAACTTCCATGGAGTCATCATTATCCTTGTCTTCAGGCCCATACCCATGTAACCATTCATCATCCCAGGCTAATTCTTCATCTGCAGACCCGTACCCATCTGGCCACCCATCATCCCTGATCTGACCCTGGCCAACTGGAACCCCCGGTGTCTGTCTATGGCCACTAGGCTGGAACACCACACCAAGTTTCTAGGACTATGTGATGTATCGGCAAATAATGTGTGCAGATCCCAGTAGGGTGGCCTTTTACAGCTGACAGATGGTAATTTTGACAGCGCTGATTGTGTTTAAGTGCAGGCCAAGATCTTTAGACACTGCACCCAGTGTGCCAATCACCGCTGGGACCACCTTGACTGGCTTGTAACAGAGTCTTTGCAGTTTGATCTTCAAATCCTCAGATTGTGCCAGCATTTTCAGTTGTTTCTCTTCAATCCTGCTGTCACCTGGGCTAGCAACATCGACGATCCAAATTTGGTTTTTTAACACAATTGTGAAATCAGGAGTATTGTGCTCCAAAACTCTGTCAGTCTGAAGTCCCAGAGTAGTTTGACATGTTCATTTTCTGTAACTTTTTCAAGAAGCTTCCACCTGCTAAAGGCAATAAGTTTCAATTAGCCCCTTTAAAATGTAAAGTGTATCATGTACTGTACATAATTGATCTCCAAAGGGCATACTTTTTTCAAGTAATAGCTCAGTTTCTTGCGTGACTTTGGATGGTATCATAAGAGGGCAAATTTAGTTCCAGCACTTGATCACATATTCCCTTGAGTAATCGAGTTTCAATCTTCCAGCCCCTTATTCATTAACCACACTGTTTGACAACAGTACTTAGTTTTGGTAATATGTATATTCTGTGTAACAAATTGGTGAATCATTTAAATTCCCAGTGTGTCCATTTCATATGTGCCATTTTATATATCCATGTCAATCTGTGAATTTTTTTACATCAAATATCATTCCAATGCATTTAAACATTATTATATACATACTTTGCATGCCTTTTATTTTTAAAGTATATTTTGAGCCAATTATCATGATATCCTGAGAATCAGGTAATCTTAATAATTGTAGCCTGATCTGCCTATTTTTCCAGAATATGTGAACCTGAATCATGTGATGGAAAATTTGAAGCAACCCCCCCCCCCCCAACAAACCCTGAAATATCACTGACTGTCAATATGCATCCTACAGTCTTGGACTAGTGCCATTGCCCTATTTTTTCTTCAGTGAAACTTGAGAACTGTGGTTCTATGTAGTGATGTACTGCATCAAAGCTTTGGAAGGTTGTAGAGCAAGTATTTTTATCTTGTATACACTGATAAAAAATCTGTTTGGCACTACATTTTCCTAATCTGCATTGACTCTTCAGTGATCCTGTTAACACTAAACACAACATATACATTGTGGTGAGATCACCCTACCCAGTTATGCATTGCCTCCTGCCTAACTTAGCTTGCTGTAAGGATTGGGTTTGTAATTCTATCCTGTTGCATTATTTTTGACAACATATCTGTGGACGTGCCATTTTTTGTGTTTTGTTCTGCCATGCATGTGAATAAACATATTTTCTGTTAAGCAGAGGTGTGCTAATACTGATATATTGTTATACAGGTATTCACACACAGAAAACCTTTTTTAAAAAATCCAACCCAGGAAAGAACCAATTTCTAGTGGGAATGCTCACCACCCAGGTCTGCCCACCACTAAGTTCTCTCCCCAACAACACAGGGAGCCAAGGCTGCCTGGAAGACTGGCTATATATGCCAGCAACAATACAGTTCCTGCCTACTTACACACTAATAACTCAAGAATCAGGAAAGGATGAATTTCAAATATGTATATTGTAACTTTCAGATAAGTGTATCATCTAGTCATTCAGCAATGTATAAATCATATGGAAACAGAGTATCAGCACAATGAACAATCAAATCCGCATTACTCACAGTACCCGTAGGCTGGATAATATAACACAAAGTCAAATATATCACAGTGATATTTATGTCCCGGTAGTGAAGTCAATCATCAAAGAAATTATAATCCTGGGCCCGATGGCCAAAAATCTAGCAAAGGGTAAATCCAGGGGTACGCAGTGTTGCGGTTCCAATAATCAATGTAGAGTAACTCTGTAGTATGAAGATCAATGGGATGTCCACCTACGGGTATATCCGTGTCCGGCAACCGACCCGTTTCGAATTTCTCTTCGTCAGGGTGGCCCCATATGGGTTGACATGCAAGCAATAATATTTCTGTAATATAAGCATACTTAATAGTATCCTGAAATAATAGCAGGCAAGTAACATAGGGTAGGAGATTGAACATACACTTACCAATTGTAATAAATGAAAATGCTTAATAGCAAAGCTGATATCACAGCATAGAATAATCCACCTCAATGGTGTAGGACCGCACATTCGGTAAAAGCTCACACTGGGAAGCTGCTTAAGTACTTACTTCGGTGCAGGTTAATTAGAATGCATATCAGGGAGAGACTTACAGGTGACCTTAAAGCAAAATATCCATCAAACTTAGAGTCTCATTTAAACCTATTGGCTGTTCACATTTGGTGCGGATTATCCAGGATCTTTCGCATTTTAACAGCGCAGTATGGATGTCTGCGTGTGGCGGTATGGAAACATGCTGTAAACCTACAAACTTAAATTCTGGACGCGAATTGTGGACAGTTTTAAAATGCCTGTATAGATAAGTATCCTCACTGCTAGCTAAAATCCGACTTTTATGTTCGCCCATTCGTTTTCTCAGTTCACGTTTCGTCATACCCACATAAAAGCGGGGGCACGAACAAAATAATAGGTAAACGGATTTTTCCGTGGCACACGTAAAAAATTGGTCAAGCTTAATGGTATATGAAGCAGCTGGTATTTCAATTACTTTTAAAGCCCCACAACCACAAAGGACATTGAGAAAGAACAGGCCACAGACTGGATTTTATAAACAGACGGATTTTCAAAGAGAAGCCTCCACCAAAAGACAACTTGATAATTAATGTCTCCAATAAAGAGCTGACTCAAAGAACCCAGGCAGCAATTAACAAAGGCTTATCTTATGTGGTAGGGGTGCAATGCAACCAGATAGACATTAGAAAGGACCTTGCAACATTGTTTCGCAATGTCCGTTTAAAAGATTTCTTTAAAGAAGCAGCTCTGACACCTGCACCTTCTAATCAGTTTTATGTTAAAAGTAAATTCACTCCCAATACTCCCTCCCTTAATGTGAGAGCGTTTGAACGAGTAGTAAGCAGAGAAGTAAGTAAGATAGACTTGAAGAACACCCATAGAAACATGCAATACCAAGATATTAAAATGGTGAGACAATTAGGCAAAGAGAGCAATATTATTTTCAAAAAAGAAGATAAAAGTGGAGGAGTAGTCTTGCAAAACCTTAACACATATCAAGCAGAAGCGCACAGACAGTTGCAAGACACCAAATATTATGAAAGATTAGATTCTGATCCAACTAAAAAATTCCTCAAAATTATTACTGATGTAGTGTACTACGGAGAAGTAATGGGATATATAGATTCTAAGATGGCCCAGTATCTAGTGAATAAGCATCCAAAAGTGCCAGTTTTTTACCATAATCCTAAAACTCATAAAAAAGGATATCCTTTTAAAGGAAGACCCATTATTGCGGCTAACAACAGCATCTTAGAACCGCTTGCCAAATACCTTGATAGTATTCTACAGCCATTTGTGCAACAAGCTCATTCGTATGTGAAGGACACCACAGATCTAATCAAAAAAGTGGAGAATATTATTGTACCAGATGGCACAGTAATTGCCACATCTGATATCTCGTCATTGTACACTAACGTGCCTCTTGATGAAGCCAGAGTGGCCATTGAAGACTTACTAAACCAGAGAATTAAGCCTATTCACCCACCAACGGGGTTTCTTTTAGAGATTTTTGATTGCATAACGGAATATAACTACTTCAAATTTGAAGATAGTTATTATATTCAGAAAGGGGGCGTGGCCATGGGGTCACCGGCTGCTCCAAGTATAGCCAATATTTTTGTAAAATCTTTGGAAGAAAAATTACTAACCATCAGTAACCCCGAAACTACATTTTCTAGCCACATTATGCATTGGTGGCGGTTTATCGATGACGTGCTGTTTTTAATTCGCCCTCGTTCCAACCTGACAGACTGCGACCTCTGGCTAGCCTCCTGGCATCCGGAGATAACATTTACAACTGTATATGACACCCAACAAGTTAATTTCTTAGATGTAACGATATACAAAACAGAAAACCAATTGGCGGTGAAACCCTACACAAAACCTACATCGAAAAATGCTATGTTGCATTACAAAAGTTTTCATCCTCCAGCACTCAGAAATAATTTGCCATACTCTATGCTTATTAGAGCTAAAAGAAATTCTACCCAAGATGAACATTATCAACAGGAAGCAACCCGGGTGCTAGAGAATTTCAGAAAAAGTGCTACCCAATTGATATATTGCAGAAAGCTAAAATTAAAGCGGATGCTACCGACAGAAGTGAATTACTAATCACAAGACAAAAGAAACCCATTGACAGACTTATATGGCCCATGCAATACACCCTAAAAGCCAAGAAATTATACGTATTGTGAAGCGACACTGGCCGCTGATATCAGATATCAATGGACTTGAGAAGTTCCCCATGCCTGCGTTCAAACGCACAGAAAATATTAAAGATTGGCTTATTAAAACGGATCATACCAAACAGACAACCACTAGTAGTAGCTTTAAAGCGGGATCCTTTCAATGCGGCCATTGCTCTATGTGTGATTACATATCACCTTTAAAAGTAATTGAAATACCAGCTGCTTTATATACCATTAAGCTTGACCAATTTTTTACGTGTGCCACGGAAAAATCCGTTTACCTATTATTTTGTTCGTGCCCCCGCTTTTATGTGGGTATGACGAAACGTGAACTGAGAAAACGAATGGGCGAACATAAAAGTCGGATTTTAGCTAGCAGTGAGGATACTTATCTATACAGGCATTTTAAAACTGTCCACAACCAAGGCCCAGAATTTAAGTTTGTAGGTTTACAGCATGTTTCCATACCGCCACACGCAGACATCCATACTGCGCTGTTAAAATGCGAAAGATCCTGGATAATCCGCACCAAATGTGAACAGCCAATAGGTTTAAATGAGACTCTAAGTTTGATGGATATTTTGCTTTAAGGTCACCTGTAAGTCTCTCCCTGATATGCATTCTAATTAACCTGCACCGAAGTAAGTACTTAAGCAGCTTCCCAGTGTGAGCTTTTACCGAATGTGCGGTCCTACACCATTGAGGTGGATTATTCTATGCTGTGATATCAGCTTTGCTATTAAGCATTTTCATTTATTACAATTGGTAAGTGTATGTTCAATCTCCTACCCTATGTTACTTGCCTGCTATTATTTCAGGATACTATTAAGTATGCTTATATTACAGAAATATTATTGCTTGCATGTCAACCCATATGGGGCCACCCTGACGAAGAGAAATTAAACGGGTCGGTTGCCGGACACGGATATACCCGTAGGTGGACATCCCATTGATCTTCATACTACAGAGTTACTCTACATTGATTATTGGAACCGCAACACTGCATACCCCTGGATTTACCCTTTGCTAGATTTTTGGCCATCGGGCCCAGGATTATAATTTCTTTGATGATTGACTTCACTACCGGGACATAAATATCACTGTGATATATTTGACTTTGTGTTATATTATCCAGCCTACGGGTACTGTGAGTAATGCGGATTTGATTGTTCATTGTGCTGATACTCTGTTTCCATATGATTTATACATTGCTGAATGACTAGATGATACACTTATCTGAAAGTTACAATATACATATTTGAAATTCATCCTTTCCTGATTCTTGAGTTATTAGTGTGGAAGACTGGCTACACAACTAAAAGTCTAAATTTTCTTAAAAACCTCAGGTTGAAGGGCAAGGTTTTTTAAAGAATGGGGTTAAACCAGTAGAAATGAATAGTCTTGGTTGGCATTTGTCATGATCAGAGTCCCTATGAGGGGGGCTACATAATTTTTAAAGTCTTGTTTAGGTGGGGCTATGATATCATCTGCCAACTCCTTTGGATTCTGCTGTTTCTGATGATTTTAGCTGTAACTAGCCATACTCATCAGGAGGGGAAATGGTTTTCCAAGCAATAATGTATTCTAGTGAGCTCTGTCGGTTATAAACAAAAATGATGAGGATAGATTCATGGAAAATGATACAATGAGTCAGAGAGCCACTGAAGTCACATAGGTCATAACCAGTCTAAACAATGTTCACAAGATAGTGTCTGAAAAATACAGTGTGACAGATAACAGATAAATGTTATCAACCATGTACAGTGTGTGGGTACTCCCATGCATATGCATGTATGCTTGTGTCTATTTGTAAATTTGTTGTGTTTTTTTTTAATGTGGCATGTATTTAAAATGGGTTGAAATCTTGAGGATCTCTTGAGATATTGTTGAAATGAAGTGTCATTATCCCTAACCAGCAAAGGTAATAATGAAGAACATTGGAAATCATAATATAACAACATCTGGAGGGCCATATAATTGCCACCTGTGCTGAAAAGAATCAGAATATATAAAATAATTACCCTCTTTCTTCCACAATTTGATCACTGTGAGAATTGAGATATATATCCAAGCTGTTTACTGTTACTAGAGTGGGGGTAAGCAGCAGAGTAGATGTGAGAGAAGGAGTTGAAAAAGAGTGAACACTAAAATACATAGAGGTAAAATAAAATGAAATACAAATGCAATCAATACACATAAACAAAGAAATGATCAAGCAGAAAGGAGCACAGATTTTTTTAAAACACAGAGGATTTTGTAGAGCCATTCTACCTTCACAACTTTTCTTGCACTTACATTGAATAACAGCCGAAGACTGAACACTTTGTGTTTCAATTGGCATCTACATGAATTAAATGAAAAAAAGTGGTTACAGTCGTAAGAATATAAAAATGGAGAGGACAGTTCAGAGGAGAACAATAAACAAAGGACAGTGAGTTCTTCCAATTCTATGAATCTTTTTTATTTTAAAAACATATGAATAGAAAAACAATTAGATCAATGATCAGATCAAATATTATTTGGTCTGATTCTTGGCACATCTAGTTTTATTCAGAGCCATACCGGACATTTCCCTTAGGTAGAATGCATTGCTGTGAGTTTTGCTCATAGAAAATATAAATTCGTTTGTGTTTAGGCAGTTTCTTAATCTCTTCTGAATTTACATAGATAACACACACACACACACATTTTATGTTTTTCACTAACCTTGAATCTCCAGAATGGAAGAGTGCATGTTCACAATTAGTACTAAGGCTATGGTTAGTGTGTAAATCTTGACTTCTTCAAGTGGTCTTTGAAAAAGCATGAAGACAAAAGTGTTGTCCATTCTATTGTTCATTCTGTAGTAGGCCAATATGATCACTTTTAATTTCCAAGGTAGTTTTCTATCAGCAGTTGTATTTTCTGCAAAGACTAAAATGAAACTAAATATTTTGTAGGGCTGTGCCATCAGCAAACATATGTGAAGTTGCAAGTATGGTAAGACTCATTTGGAATGGCAAACAATAGTGTTTTTCCTCCTCAAACACACCAAAAAAATAAATTCCCTATTGCTCCTGGTTACAGAAGTTGTTGCAAATGAACTTCACTGAATTTTCTGCCTGGGTTATGCTCATAATGCACCTTTCATTACTGCATATGAATCTCATTTTCTTAGCACTGTTTATGCTATTTCTTCACTTTCTATGCTTCACTGAGCTCAAATTATATAGCTAGTCAACCTAGTTTCACTGTCTGATGCCCAATGCAATGCCTTGAGTGTCAATGCTCCACAGCACAGATGGGTGAAGGCTGTTGCAGTTCCTCACTGGTAAGTGAAAGGATTCATCTGCTGTTTTTCTTTAAACCAATATTCCTGATGGCTGAGCATTGGCAATGAAAAACAAATTTCTGGAATAAGCCTTAGCAAATCCAGGCTCACTGTAATCTTTTTTCACACTTACAGAACTGGAAATATAGTTTACAATCAGGACAGGATGTATGCATACTGGTGCAGTTCCTCTAGTGATAATGCATTGGTTAGTTTATGACAAATTCCTTTGAAATTAAATGAATCTGTGCAAGGGAAGCATCCTGCATTTTCCAAATGGCTTACATAGGAAGATTTCCCAGTGGGTCTAGCTTTCTATCTGTGAAAGAAACTTGGTGTGTAATTTGGAACACTTTATGTATCATATTGATGTATTGTATTGATCCTTATTAAATAATGTATGTGAGTACATGCCTAAATCTTTTTTTTTTCTGTAGGGAGGCTCTGTATAGAAAACAAGTGTGCCTATAAAGTATCAGGGAGCTCTCTTTCTTCCACTGAGGCAACATTTGTAGATTTGGATAAGGGGATTATAAAGTGGGGGTGTTTATAAGTAAGAAAAGTTCAATTATTTATCAATGTCTTCTCTGGCTAACTTATATTGATTTAGGGTGGTAGTGGAGGTGGGGGTTTTTTATTTAAAAAATCGTGACAAGGAAATATTGTGAGAAATATCCTATGCTGTAAGTAGAAGGAGATTGATTTTATGGGGTGAAAAATATTCAGAAAGACTGCATTTGCTGATGAAGGGGAAAATGTGAATAATATATTTGATATATGTTTCTGAGGCTTTCTTTAAGACCAGAGGATACACTGGAGGAATACATTCATAAATAATGTATTCGTCAACAGAAGGAGGCAAAAATCATCCACTGTTTTATGCATATTGTTACTTCTACTGATATTATTGTCCCAAATGAAAGTGCCGATTTATACAGAGGGAAGTGGTAGGAGATCATCTGAGCATAAATACAGTGTTTAGTGCATTGGGAGATATTATTGACTGTTTTGTTGAGTCTATGCTGTATCTTGGTAATGGAGTAGTACTTTTTAAGGGCTTTGCTTGCTGATTGCACAGCCTATTAAAAGGGCACAAGAAGGGAAATATGGTGACAAAATAGCAAAGAAGGACGAAAGAACCTGATGAACCATCAATCCCACACATTTATTTATTTATTTATTCAATCTTATATTCCGCTCCTCCCTGCAGGCTCGGGGCGGATCACAACACTCAGAGAACAAACGGCGTATATTAAAACATATTACATATTAAAAATGTAGAGTAGAAACATATAATGTACGATAAAACATAAAACATGTAAAATACACAGGAATTTAGGAAACACGCCAAGCCAGACCAGGTTAATTGAAAGCCAATCTGAAGAGGGCGGTCTTACAGGCCCTTCTAAAAGGGACTAATTCTGGAATGGCTCTCATGTCATCCGGAAGAGAATTCCATAACACAGGAGCTGCTGCCGAAAATGCTCACTGCCTGGTTATGGAAAGGTGGCATTGGCGGATTGATGGAACAAGTAGCAAATTCTGCTCTTCTGAGCGTAGTGATCTCGGGGGAACATACGGGGTAAGGCGGTCCCTCAGGTACTCAGGCCCTAGACCGTATAAGGCCTTGAAGGTTAGAACCAACACCTTGAAGGCAATTCGGTACTCGATGGGAAGCCAGTGCAGTTGCCGTAAGATGGGAGTAATGTGCTCCCTCACTGGTGCACCCACCAGCAAGCGAGCAGCGGCATTCTGCACCAGCTTGAGTTTCCGGATCGTCGACAAGGGAAGGCCAACGTAGAGGGCGTTACAGTAATCCAGTCTCGAGATGACGGTCGCTTGGATCACCGTGGCCAGGTCATCCCTGGACAGGTAGGGTGCCTGTCACCTAGCCTGTTGTAGATTGTAAAATGAGGTTCTGCTGACCATGGAGACCTGGGCCTCCATGGACAGCAAAGAATCCAATTGGACACCCAAGCTCTTAACAAGGGGTGACGGGCTAAGTTGCTCGCCATCCAGGGTAGGCAACCGGCACTCGCCCAGTCCAGGGCGACCAGGCCATAGGATCTCCGTCTTCGACGGGTTCACCTTCAGCTGGCTGGCACGCAGCCATCCAGTCATGGCTTCAAGGCATTGATGGCAACAATCAGGTACGGTATCCGGCCTGCCGTCCATTCTCAACAGCAGCTGGGTGTCATCAGCATATTGATAACACTCCAGGCCAAAGTCGCGGGCCAGCTGGGCCAGGGGGCACATGTAAATGTTAAACAATAAGGGGGAGAGGATGGCCCCCTAGGGGACCCCGCAACTTAATGGGAGCCTCCCGGAGACCTCCTCACCCCTCTCCACACGTTGTCCCCGATCCTGGAGGAAGGAGGCCACCCATTTAAGGGCAGTCCCCCTAACCCCAGTCACGGCTAAACGGTGGGTTAACAGTGTATGATCTACTGCAGGGCTGTCCAACTTCTACCAGACCTTGGGCTGCAATTCCGGGCACTGATCATCTGGGGGGCCAAGCCCCCGGCTCAGCCCCCTCCCCACCCCCACCTACGCCCCTCCCCCGGCACCGCCTCCTCCCTGCACACGGCTCCGCCCCCTGATTACTTGTTGCATTATTAATTATAAAATAAATTGCAAAGGCACCTTCCCCCACCCCTCATGTTGCTGTGTTTCAGATTTAAACATGTTTTCATAGAATCATAGAGTTGGAAGAGACCTCATGGGCCATCCAGTCCAACCCCTGCCAGGAAGCAGGAAAATCGCATTCAAACATCCGTGACAGATGGCCATTCAGCCTCTGTTTAAAAGCCTCCAAATAAGGTGTCTCCACCACAGTCCTGGGCAGAGAGTTCCACTGCTTTGTATTGCTTCCCCCTTTTTAATTATATTTAACTAGCTGTACCCGTGCACGCGTTGCTGTGCCATGTCTCTCTCTTTCTCTCTCTCTCTCTCTGTCTATCTCTCTCTCTCTCTATTTCTCTGTCTCTCTCTCTGTACTTCTATTTCTCTCTCTATTTCTCTATCTCTCTCTGTACTTCTATTTCTCTCTCACACACACTCTCTCTCTATTTCTCTCACACTCTCTCTCTCTCTCTCTCTGTATCTCTCTCTCTATTTCTCTCTCTCTCTATCTATCTATCTCTCTCTCTCTATCTTTCTCTCTCTCACACACACACACACTGTCTCTCTCTTCCTCCCTCCCTCCCCGGGCGCCCCATGGAAGGCAGCGATGGGGCGCCCGAGGAAGAGGAAGGGAGGCAGCTCTGCCCGGGCCCTTCCCTCCCTCCCCGGGCGCCCCGTGGAAGGCAGCGGGGAGCGGTGGGCCGGGGCCTCCTGATGCGCCTGGTGGGCGGCAGAATTCGCCCCTTCCCAGCCCTTCCCAGATGGCACTCGGGGGAGGCTTTTTGTGCCTCCAGGCCTGGCACAAAGAGGAGGGGCGCACACACAGACCTGCCTTCCTCCTGCAATCATGAGCGGCGCCTGAGAGACATCCCTCCCTCCCTCAGGAGAAGAGGAGGGGGCCAATGGAATGCCAAGGGGCGGGACCAAAAATAATAATAATAAATAATAATAAAAAATAAAAATATATATTTTTACTTTAAAAAATTAAAAAATATTTTTAAAAACATTTTATTTCTTGCAGGAGGGTAGGGGGCCGTAGCCAAGGGGGTAGGGGGGCGTGTACGGTCCGGGGGCCGCCTGTTGGACAGGCCTGATCTACTGTATCAAACGCTGCTGTTAGATCTAACAAAACACCTCTATATAAATGAAACTTCGAGAGAGGTACGCAAAAGGGTCTGCGAACATCGTTCGCTCTTAAAAAACAAAAAAAACAAAAATGACACATCCCCATTGTATACCCATTTCCTTGATGCACAGCATGATTACCGGGATTTTACTGTCACTGTACTTGACCGCGTATCTCCCAAGCCCCACATGGATACAAAAAAGAGGCTGCTACAGCTTGAAAGAGACTGGGTCTTACGTTTAGAAACTGAGTCCCCACAAGGGTTAAATTTCCAACTACCAATCAACCAATTACTACTCTAGATGTTTCCCATGTGTTTCCCATTCTGATGTTCCCCTTTGGATAATTATATAAATAAGATGTAGTTTCCTTCAAGGTTGTCCGTGATTTGACCATCAGGCTTGATGCCTAGACATATATGTCTTTGATTATATGAGTTATGGTATGTATTTCTGCCTTTCGGGTATACATCCTAATTTGAGCTTGATGTATTATTTGCTAATGCATATTATTATTAATTCTTAGCATGATTAAGGGTAATTTACCCAAATCGCATGGTCCCGGGTCCAGAAGAAGCCTTCGCATTGAAACGATTTTCGCGCCTGGACACCCAGAATCGTAGACCCACCAAAAGCCCACAGACGGACTCCATTTGGACTTTAATTTGAGCTGGAACTGGCTTATATCACCACTGCCTCCTGGCAGTTTTACATCCTTTGAATTTTGTTTTCATCCATTCTGTTTTGCTTCACTGTAAGGGACTTCTACGCGTGAGTACGCGAGTGGAGAATTACTCCCCGACACAGCTGCTTGCAGCTTGTTATTGTATTTCCAGCTATTTGCGGCTGTATATTATTTCTTGCTTGCTATCTTTAGCAATTGCTTGTACATTGATTAGAGCTAAGTGTTAATGTGTACACAATACATATGGTATTTATGCTTTATCTATGTGATTGAATGCTTTAGCTCTGTTCGTTTACTTACCAGTGTGTTTAGGAGCAACCCACCCCCCCTTAAGATCTAACAAAACAAGCAGGGCTGATCCACCCTGGTCCAGCTGGCAGCGAAGTTGGTCTGTAATGGCGACAAGCACGGTTTCCGTCCCATGCCCAATATGGAAGCCGGACTGGAAGGGATCAAGTCCAGCTGTGTCGTCTAAGAACCACTGCAGCTGATGCGCTGCTGCCCTCTCAATTACCTTGCCTAAAAATGGCAAGTTGGAAACGGGCCAGTAATTGGAGGGAGCTGAAGTGTCTAAATTCGGCTTCTTCAGCAGTGGCCTCTTTCAATCCCCCTGGGAACACTCCTTGCTCAAGGGAGCAGTTGATAATCTTTCCCAGGGGGCCTCGCAACCTCTCCCGGCAAGATTAGTCATAATGGGGGACTTCAACTATCCCCAAATAGATTGGCCAAATTCTTGTTCTACGCATGAAAGAGAGACAAGGTTCCTCGACATGCTAGCTGATTATTCCCTTGAGCAGATGGTCATGGAACCAACCAGGGGAAAGGGGATCCTGGACTTGGTGCTAACTAATGAACAAGATGTCATTCAAGATGTCCTTGTAGCTGAGCCCATAGGTACCAGTGACCATAACACAATAACCTTCAACGTAAGTTTGGATATCAAACTGTCAGTGAAAACTAACACGGAGACATTAAACTTTCACAAAGGGAATTTCACCAAAATGAGAAAAATTGTAAAGAACAAACTAAAAGGAGCAGTAAAAAAATCAAATCCCTCCAAAATGCTTGGAAACTGTTTAAAAATACCTTAAAACAGGCCGAACTAAAATGCATTCCAATGAAAAGAAAGAGGCATGGAAAGTCCAAAAGGACACCAGTATGGCTTACAAATGAAGTAAAAGATGTGATTGGAAAGAAGAAAAACTCATTTAAGAAATGGAAGGCTCTTCCTACCAAGGAGAACAGAAAGGAACACAAGCTCTGGCAAACTAAATGCAAAGCAACAGTCAGGAAAGCCAAGAGAGATTTTGAGGCACACATAGCAAAGAATATTAAAAAAAACAACAAAAACTTCTTTAAGTACATCAGAAGCAGGAACCCAACTAGAAAAGCAGTTGGGCCACTCGACGACAATGGTCAGAAAGGGAAAATCAGCGAAGACAAGGAGATTGCTGAGCGGCTAAATGACTTCTTTGCCTCTGTTTTCACACAGGAGGACAGACAACATATGCCTGCAGCTGAGTCAGTTTTTTCAGGGAGGGAATTAAAAGAATTAAAACAGATAGAGATAAACAAGGAGGATGTTCTCACATGCCTTACTAAACTAAATGTCAACAAATCACCAGGTCCAGACGGCATCCACCCCAGAGTTCTTAAGGAACTCAAGTGTGAAATTGCTGAACTTCTAGCTAGGATATATAACCTTTCTCTAAGATCAGGCACTGTACCCGAGGACTGGAGGGAGGCAAATGTAACACCGATCTTCAAGAAAGGATCCAGAGGTGATCCAGGAAATTATAGACCAGTCAGTTTAACCTCAGTTCCAGGCAAAGTGATGGAAACCATTATTAAAGAAAAATTACTAGGCACATACCGTGTTTCCGAAAGTATGACACCCCGATTGTAAGACGATCGGGGTGTCAGAGGGGTCGGCTTATATAAGCCGTGCACTCGAAAGTAAGACATACTCGGGCGGCATGGCGTGGCTGGCTTGGCTGGGCCGGAATCCTCCTCCTCTTCCTCCTCTTCGTTCCAGCGGCACCTTCCAGCCTCCTCCTCGGCCGCCCAGCAGCGCCTTCTCCCTCTCGCCGGTTCCGCCCCCTCCCTTCAGTGAAGGGAGGAGGGGCAGAGCCACCGCCGGCGGGAAGGAGAAGGCGCCGACGGAAGTCCCGCCCGCACGGCGGCTCAGGCGTCTTTCCCCGCCGCCGCCCGCCGTCCGCGCTCCAAACGGAGCCGGGCGGCGGCGAAAAGCGCCTGAGTTGCCCTGGGGCGGGACTTCCGGGCGCCTTTCTCCCTCTCGCCGGATCCGCCTCCCTTCACTGAAGGGAAGAGGCGGAGCCGCCGCCGGCGAGAGGGAGAAGGCGCCGTTGAAGTCCGGCCACGACGGCGGCCAGGCGCTCGCCGCCGCCCTGCTCACCCTGCTAACGCGAGCGGGCTAGCCGGGTGGCGGCGAAAGCGCCTGGCCGCCATGCTGGCAGGACTTCCAGGGTGCCTTCTCCCTCTCGCCGGATCCGCCCCTCCCTTCAGTGAAGGGAGGGGCGGATCCGGCGAGAGGGAGAAGGCGCTGGCGGAAGTCCCGCCCCAGGGCGACTCAGGCGCTGCCGCCGCCCGGCTCCCGCTTGGAGCGCGGACGAGCGGGGTGGCGGCGGGAAAGACGCCTGAGCCGCTGTGCGGGCGGGACTTCCCGGCGGCGCCTTCTCCTCTCGGCGGCGGGCTCCGCCCCTCCTCCCTTCAGTGAAGGGAGGGGGCGGATCCGGCAAGAGGGAGAAGGCGCCGGCGGAAGTCCCGCCCCCAGAGCGACTCAGGCGCTTTTCGCCGCCACCCGGTTCCTGTTAGGAGTGCGGGCGGGTGGGGCGGCAGCGGGGACAGACGCCTGAGCCGCCGTGCGGGCAGGACTTCCGGCGCTTTCTTCCTTCCCTCGCGGCGGCGGCTCCGCTTCCTCCTCCCTTCACTGAAGGGAGGGGCGGAACCGGGCGAGAGGGAGAAGGCGCTGCTGGGAGGAAGAGGAGGATCGAAGGCGCCGCTGGAAAGAAGAGGAGGAAGAGGAGGAGGATTCCGGCCCAGCAAAGCCAGCCACGCCATGCCGCCCGCTGTCTTTATTGCCTTACTTTCGGTACCGTTGGCTAATGTAAGCCGTACCCGAAAGTAAGCCGTAGTGGGGATTGGGGGTCAAAAGAAAGTAAGACGCTGTCTTACTTTCGGGAAACACGGTAGAAGAACAGGCATTGCTGAAAGAAAATCAACATGGTTTCTGCAAAGGCAAATCATGTCTTACTAACTTGTTAGAATTCTTTGAGGGTGTAAATAAACACATAGATAAAGGGGACCCAATTGATATTGTTTACCTTGACTTTCAAAAGGCTTTTGACAAAGTCCCTCACCAAAGGCTCCTAAATAAGCTCTTCAGCCATGGTCTTGTCCTGGATTGGAACCTGGCTAAACTGTAGGAAACAAAGGGTGGTAATAAACAGACATTTCTCTGGGTGGAAAGAGGTGAGAAGTAGCGTACCCCAAGGTTCAGTTTTGGGTCCGTTACTTTTAATTTATTCATTAATGATCTGGATGTAGGAGTGAATTCTGAGGTAGCAAAGTTTGCAGACAACACTAAATTGTTCAGGGTAGTTAAAAATGAAACTGATTGTAAAGAGCTCCAGAAAGATCTCTCGAAATTGAGTGAATGGGCAACAAAGTGGCAAATGCAGTTTAACCTAAACAAGTGTAAAGTCATGCACATCGGGGCAAAGAACCCAAAATACACTTATCAACTGATGGGATCAAAGCTTTCTGAGACAAACCAGGAAAGGGATCTTGAGGTTTTGGTGGACAGCTCAATGAAGATGTCAACCCAGTGCGCAGCAGCAGTGAAAAAAGCAAATTCTATGCTTGGCATGATCAGAAAGGAATCGAAAATAGGTCAGCAAATGTTGTATTACCTCTCTACAAATCTATGGTAAGGCCACATTTGGA
The DNA here is from genome assembly GCA_030556195.1 of Anolis apletophallus. Classification (NCBI taxonomy): domain Eukaryota; kingdom Metazoa; phylum Chordata; class Lepidosauria; order Squamata; family Anolidae; genus Anolis; species Anolis apletophallus. Next base: position 184,670,349 of record JARBWK010000003.1, on the reverse strand, counting down.
GTACTGTGTACAATTCTGGTCTCCGCACCTTAAAAAGGATATAACGGAACTGGAAAAGGTACAGAAAAGGGCAACAAGAATGATCCAAGGGATGGAGCGGCTCCCTTTGAAACCAGGTTGCAACGCCTTGGTCTTTTCAGCCTTGAAAGACGGCGTTTAAGAGGTGACTTGATCGAAGTGTATAAAATCATGCATGGGATAGAAAAAAGAAAAAATATTTTCTTTGTCACAAAACACTAGGACTAGAGGGCACTTCCTGAAGCTCCAAGGTAGGAAAATTAGGACTAATAAAGGGAAATATTTCTTCACCCAGAGGGTCATTGGGTTATGGAATTTACTTCCAGAAGAGGTTGTGACAGCTGTCAGCCTGAACAACTTCAAGGCAGGATTAGACAGATTCATGGATACCAAGTTTATCGGTAGTTACTGAAAAGGACATTCAAGTGCCACCTCGGAGTTGGTTGAGGTAGGCAGGATATCCCTGGGTACTGGTTGTGGGGGTCGGGAGCAGGTCAGGTTTTGCCCTCCCTTCTGCTCCAGATCCCCATGTACAACTGGTGGGCCACTGTGTGATACAGAATGCTGGACTAGATGGGCTGAGGTCCGATTCAGCATGGCTCTTCTTATGTTCTTATGATCTAACCAGCCAGGAGAGGCACGGGTCGAGGGAGCAGATAGTTGGTCTAGCTGCAGTAAGTGACTTATCGACAGTTGCTGCGTCCAGCAGTTGGAAACGGGTGAAGGTGGGCCCGCCGAGCAGCGGCGGAGTCTCAAGTTCACTTACTGTATCAAGAGTGGCTGGGATGTCCCGGCGGAGGGTCGAGATTTTGTCAACGAAATAGTTCTGAGAAGCCTCAGCTGTTGGAGCCAAACCCCTATCGTTTCGGACAGTCGGGATTGTTGTCAGCGACCGAATTATCTTTAAAAGTTGAGCTGGGCGTGAACTGGCCGACTCTATCAAGGAAGAGTAGTAAACCTTTTTAGCTTCCCTGATAGCTTGCTCATAAACTGCCTTAAATTGTTTATAAGCCAATCTCGATGCTCCGTCCCGGAGGCCCCGCCACACGTCCTCTAGCTGTCTCTTCCTCCGTTTCATCGCCCGCAGCTCCTCGGTAAACCAAGGTGAGCGATTACTACGGGGGATGAGAGAGCGTCTGGGGGCAATCTCGTCTAAGGCAGTGGACAGGCTGGTGTTCCAGCATTCCACTTGCCTGTCGACTGAGTCGCTGGAGAGCTCCAAATCCCTCAGAGCATTCAGGAACCTAGTGGATTCCATAGGTCCCCTCGGGCAAACCAAAATGGGTTCAGCACCCTTACCGGGTGAGGATGCCACTTCAAGACGGACTTCCAGGACACTGTGATCCGACCATGGAACCTCCGTTATGGCGGTTGGGATCACCTGGATTCCGGCAGCGAAGATCAAGTCCAGAGTGTGTCCGGTCTGATGCGTGGGACCGGTCTTACAGAGTGAGAGTCCTAGTGTCTCCATGGTGGACACCAGGTCCATGGCTGCTGTTGAAGGGGAGGTGGTGTCGGTGTGGACATTGAAGTCCCCCAACACAATAAGTTTGGGGAACCTCAATGCCCACTCCGAGACCACCTCCAGCAGCTTAGGCAGGCTTCCTGCTGGTGCGTTGGGTGCTCGGTACACCAACAGGAAGGCTATGCTCTCACTAATATCCCACACTAGACCCGCACACCAGAGGCGCTGAGGACGGTGATTCATGCCACCGTGGTCTCCCGTCTTGACTACTGCAACGCCTTGTATGTGGGCCTACCGTTGGCCACGACTCGGAGGTTGAGACTCATCCAGAATGCAGCGGCCAGACTCATCTCCGGGGCATCGGCCAGGAGCCATATTTCACCAATTTTAAAAGATCTTCACTGGTTACCCATTGAGCTTAGAGCGATCTACAAACTCATGGTGATAACCTTCAAAGCTCGGCAAAAAATGGGACCAGCCTACCTGGGCGATCAGCTGACAGACCAATGCTGCGTAAAGACCTCGCACGCGTAATAAATGGCGACCGGTTAGCTGTCCCTGGGGTGAGAGAGGCCCGGCTGACAGAGACCCGTAGAAGAGCCTTCTCGGTGGCGGCCCCTATGATCTGGAACTCGCTCCCGCCTGCGCTTAGGGCCACACTGGCCCCGGCCAGATTTCTGGCTGGCCTGAAAACCTGGCNCTTCCGCCAGGCTTTCGGGGACTGAACTGGATGGATGGCAGAGCCTTCTACGGCTCATATCTGCTGTTTTAACTGATGTATCTATGTTTTTAAAGGATGTAAGTCGCCCGGAGCACCATTGGTGGAGGGCGACTCACAAGTAATAAAGTATTATTATTATTATTATTATTATTATTCCCGAGAAGTTCGCAGTCGGAATCGTCCTGGAATTAAAGTTGTCTCGACTGAGAATGGCCACCCCCCCCCCCGTCTCTCAGTCCTCATCTGGTAACTGGCTACAACCCCCGGCGATGTTATCTCGTGCAAGAGGACCTCGTCCCCCTCCTGTAGCTATGTTTCAGTGAGACAGGCCAGATCTACCTTCCTATCGAGGAGGAAGTCTCGAATAGTCCCTAACTTATTACGCACGGATCTGGTATTTGCCAGCACCAGAGTTGGAGGAGAGATAGTTGGAGACTCCCCATCTGAGTGCCTGGGGATAGCTCGTAGGTCAGAAGGAGGACGAGCCTTTCCTCGGCTCCACCTCCTTCTCTCATAAGGCCTATGTCTACCGTCCCTATTACCCCTCCCCGAGATCACTAATATTTCCAGCCCCTGCCCACCCTCTACGGGTGAGTCGCCTAAGTATCCGGTCTTCTGCCCACCCACTGAAAAGGGGGAGCATGTCGATTAAGTCCGTCGCAGCTTTGCGTGAGGCGGCCTGGAGGGAGAGGCAAATTTGCACATCTTCCTACCCCTTCCCCTCTAGAATTTAGTTTTGTCCATGCAGGCAGTGGTTCTAGATCCATGGTCACCGATTGGATTGGACCAGTGTTCAGCTCTGCATCAGAAGGTGCAGCCCCGATTGCAGGGGTGGAGCCCGTGGAGTGTCTATGGCCCCAGCTATTGAACCCCAGTCCCCAAAAGGTCCTGGATCTATATCGCACTCCCTTTGTTTTTTCTTGAAGCCTAGGGGAACAGCCAATTCCAGTTTCAGGTCTTCCTTTGTCTTCTAAAAATGATCCATGTCCCTGAGGTGCCCCCTCCATCTCAGATGGGACGTCATTGCCCAAGCATTTTAAAACAGGGCTGGCTGGACCTTTCAGTCCTTTTGGGGGCTGTGGAAGCGAAAACAGAATCTTCCGATGATCTTGCTGGGACTGAGTCTGTAGAGCTGGTGAGGATGGTATAAGTCCTCCATCCTGCGGGTGGTGCTGGCGGTCCTCATTCCCTCGTGAGGGGGGGAGGGGAGCATCTACACCGGTGTGACGTACGCCAGAAGAGGGCGGAGTCGATAGTGGTCCGCCTCCTCTACGTCTGCGTTGATGGTGCTTGCGCCTCCTTCTTCGCTTCCATCTCCCTCCTCCCACCTCCGGGGGGGGGAGGGACCTGCAGCTCATCACTCACCACTTCCAGGCCGCCACCTGATGTGTCAGCCTGGAGGGTGGTCATCAGAGATCTTCTTTTCCGGCGTCGGCGTTGGTGACGCGTGCGCCTGCGCTTTGGCTCCTCTCCACCCACCTCTGGTGGGGGGGGGGGGGCAGCATGCTCTTCCTGCGCGACTTCAAGGCCACGCGCCATCTTGCTCCATATCTCCAGCTCTCTTCTAGCTGAGAGCGACAGGGATGGGCGCCTCGGCTGAAGGCCCTCCTGTCACTCCAGCATTCGATCCACATCAAAGTCTCCTCCTCCATCGGATCAGAGCAGGGCCTCGTTAGTCTTTGACATGACAACCATGGGCAAGACTCCGGGTCCAAGCCGGCCTGAACGATCGGGCAGTCTCCTCCAAAAAAGCAGCCCGTCGGTGAGGGGACTCCATCCTCCGGACTCCCCTGCGCTGCTCCCCGCTCTGCTGTCCTCGGGACTGGGCTCCGGGGGAAGTCCGGTCCCGCCGCTGCCTCCTCCGACCTTTCTATGGGTCCCTCGGCCCACGGTAGGTATCCTACAGGTGTTTCTGGGTGATCCTCCATCTGGAGGTCCCACGAGTGATCCCAGAGGAGGTCCAGGGAGGCTCGGTTGTGTGCCGGGCTGGCAGCATCTTCTCTGTCACAGCCCAGGTTCACCGGGGTGGGTTGTTAGCCGGTGATGACTTGCTGGAGCCGCTCACCAAACTTTTCAAACTGCTCCGCTAACAGACCAAACTCTCCCCAGAGTTGGTGCAGAGCTGCCTGTCCTGCTATCGTGGAGGGGATCTGTGTAACTGGTGGGGGGTCTGATAGAGGCAAGGGCTCCTTGAGTCTCCCTTGCACCTTCAGTTCAGCCTCCAAACCCAGACAGAAACTGTAAAAGTCTACATAGTCATCGTCAGGATCTGCCAAAATCTGTTGAGGATCCACACCGGTCTCCTCTGGGGGCCGGGGATCTACTGCAACGGATGACTGACCTTTTGTCTGGTGTGGTCTGGCATCAAGTACAAGATTAGGCGGACACAGGCGGAGCGCTCCTGCAAGCTGCTCTTGCACTGGTGCCATCTTGCACATCCTTTTCTAGTAGAATTCAAATGAAGAAGCTTTATCATATCCTTCCACATCAAGCTAGCAAAAATTGTGTAATAATTGATGTAAACACTGACAACTCATACTTAAAATTAACTTGCTTAAGGCTCCCTAATGGGTTGATAATGGAAGAAAGAATAAGAACACCAAATTCTTTGTTTTATAATGTAATCTCTTAGCTTCACTAAATGAACTCTCCATAATTCTCCTCTCAGGTGTCAGTTTAGTGAAAAACTCAACTCAAAAACCTTAGGTTAGTTAACTTGTCTGTGAATCAACGAACGTAATGCATCTTAGCTCTTATATGTAAGAAAGCACAACCCCTTTCTCTAAGGAGAGCAGCAAAAGGAAATAAATTAGTCTCTCTCTCTGGTGAACTTAAAAGAAGATTCCCTTTCCCACCACAGCACTTCTGGCCTTTTGGACTGGCTGGACAGGAAAATGGCAGCTGCCAGGAGCATTTCGCCCACTGAAGAGCTCCTAGGACTTTGCCCTTTCTGCGGAATGACCATCAGCTTATCTATGGATCATATCAAAATCCATAATTTTGGCCTCAAACCAGTCTTCAAATTATACATGAGGTCTACTTACACATAATCATATAAAGTATATGCACTCCTTCTGCTGAGTTACATGTGGAAATATTGTCAAGTAAAGGAGAAATTTACACACACACACACGCATCTTGCCTCATGTATCAGTCCCTTTGTACTTTCTCTGTTCTGTTACAGCAGCTTGTATTAAATTCCTTTTAATGGTTCAGCAAAGTCTTTGTTTGCACCCCAAGGAACAGCAGGCATGACAGTGCCTCTCTTAGTCACAAGGCAATAAAATAGTATGACCTTTATTTGTAGAATTGTTCAACAAATGCTTGACACTGTATATCATATTCTCTTAATTTGTTTTATACAGCTAGGTAGGTACCCTTAATGTTTATATATAACCACCACCACCACCACCACAACAGCAGCAGCAGCAACTTTATTCTTATATTTCACCACCATCTCCCCGAAGTGACTCGGGGCAGCTTACATATGGTTCAAAATGCCCAAAAACATAAAAGAAAAACAATCAATTAAAGCAAAAACACAATTAAAATGCAACCATAGTAAAATATAATAATGCAGATAAAAATACAACTAAATAAAACATAAGAATATAAAACAGTACACAAAGTTCTTAAAGGAAAAAAGTCAACAGATCCTAGCCAGAACCACATTCCAGAATCTTCTTAGTAGGACTCTGAACTAAAATCAATAAAGAACTTGTATGAGTCATGCTTAAGCAGATAAATGCTTAAGTAGATAAATACATAACAATCTAGCTGGAAATTAAGATTTGCATCATGTGGAAATCAAATTCTTCTCTACTAAGTGACAATTTAGTTATAATTTTAGTTCTAGCTGTCTCTAAAATAAAGATAATGGCTATATTTAAGAAAGGGCATTCATGATTGTATTTAGGTTGGTAATTCAGTTATACTCACTCTGTACACAGTTATAATAACACATGCTCTATATCAAATGAAAATAAGAAAGACTGATACTTTTTATGCTGTGCAATGAATTTGTAAGTACTGTTCATAAATCCAGATGGTATAATGCCAGATCAAGTATTTAAAGTTGAATTTGGCACAATTATTTATAATTTGTTGGGAGCAGGAACCTCATTTAAGAAACAAAATTAATGTATCAGTGAACACTACCTCACATTTCCCCCTGCTTACTTCACTTTTCTATAGAGTTTTTGCCCGGGCACTTTGTTCCAAACATCAGCTCTGATACAAAACTAACTAATGAGATAGAACATTTCAGGAAATCAGCTGCTGTTACCAGCAGAAGGGAGGTGTTTCAAAGCCCTTTACCCACAAACTACTTTTAAAAAATGTAGAATCCCCCTCTATTTGAAATTGAGCATTAAATGTAATTTTTATTTTGCTTTATTTAGTTATTGGTATCTCATCCTATATCATGTAATGTCAATAAAGTATTCAAGTTAAACATATTCTGACAGTTGAATAAATTAAAAATCTAAAATAAAATAAATTTAAACAAAGTAAACTTGCATAACAAGCTAATACAGATTGAAAGTTAGAACTTTAAAACTGCATATATTTCAATTTTTGAAAAATTCATTTAGACTATAAAAGCTTTAATAAAAAGTCATGTTCTAACTTTTGGTGCTAAAATGAAATTAGTGTGGTACCAGGCAGGTCTCTAATAGCAGAATAATCCACAAATGAGGTGCTAAAGCAGAGAAGGTGTTCTTCTGCATTTTCTCAATAAATAATATTGGATGAGAAAGGGACATCATATCTTAGTTCTTCTACAGATGTATAGAAGGAGATCTGCATCTTCAGATATCAGGGCCACAAAGTCCATTTGTGGCTTTGAATATCATCAGCATTACTTTGAATTCAACCCTAAAGTGGTAGCCAGTGTAACATTATTTCTATATGATACTTTGCATTTTACACTACTTGCAACTTCCATGTCCCCTTTGAGGGCAGCCCCATGTTTTCAAAAAGACAGATCTTGAGAGTCCCAAAATAGCCTTTGACCCACTCTGGACCAAAACCTGTATTCTATTTGTCCCACAGCCTGGTTTATATTTGTTCATTTTTTAAAAGATGGGATTCAAGGAAATGTAGACGAGATACATGCAGACACAGACTAGACTCAATTCTGCTGGGAAGTTGTATACCATTATAAATTGTTGTGACCTGACTAGCTAAAAGAAAATAAGTGGAGAGCGGGGCAAATAGGAAATTGTATGTGATGAAGGTGACATTTTTGTTACTGATTTGACAGGACTTTCAGGGAAATGGAATACTTTATATTACATATACAGGTAGCTCCTTTACGGTGTGCAACTACAAAATGCTGTGAAAGCAGATTTAATAGAAGTGGACAATGATTTTTAAAGTAATGGTTCATGGAGGAGTGACCTTAGTTGAAAGGAATTAGAATGTTTCATCTCATTCCACTACTATGCATGATGTGGAAGACAACTCTTTTAGTCCACTTTGACAAGTGTCATTGTTATCTAAGCTGCATAAGTCAATTTGACCTGATCAATGTGACCAGTGCTATTATGCTGTTCAGCTTATCTAGAAAATAATAAAGTGCACTGAACAATTTAGCTGTACTTATCAATGCACCTCACAACCTAGATAGATTCATATTGACCTAGGCTACAGTTAGTAAAGAAAGATTATTAACTTAATGTACTTAATCTCTCTCTCTCGGCATTACTTCGCGAACAAAGATTCAGGAAGGACTCATCCCACGCTTTTTACAAGCGCGTTGATGACTAAAAAGGCCAATCTGAGATAGGCAAGTTCGGTTGCAGAAAGCGCAGCAGAAAGTCTCCTTGGGTGATGTTGTTTCCAAGTTGCGGTTCTTTCTGCGTTGTCGTTTCTCTTCGAGACCCATTCGGCGTGTCTTCTCGAAAGAGGCCGCAGCATTGTGGATAGTGCTTCTCCATGCCTCCCGATGTGAGGCCAGGGTGGACCATTGTTGGTGATCAATCTGGCCAAGCCTGAGATGTTGTTTCAGGGAGTCCTTATATCTCTTTTGGGGGCTCTCTTGCGCTGACCCGTGGCGAGTTCACCGTAGAGTAGTATCTTTGGGAGGCGGTGGTCCTCCATCCTAGAGACGTGTCCTGCCCAGCGCAGCTGTGTTCTCAATAGCATGGCCTCAATGCTGGTGATCCCTGCTTGCTCAAGGACAGCAACATTCGTCACATAGTCGATCCAGTGTATATTTAGGATTGTGCGAAGACAGCGCTGATGAAAGCGCTCGAGGAGTCGTAGGTGTTGGCGATAGGTGACCCATGTTTCAGACCCATAGAGGAGAATGGACAGTATGACAGCTCTGTACACACTGATTTTGGTGCTTTGTCTCAGGTGCTTGTTGCTCCAGACTCTTTTGTGAAGCCTTCCAAATGCACTATATGCCTTTGATAATCTGTGATCTATCTCTTTGTCAATCTTGGCGTCTGAAGAGATGATGCTTCCCAGGTAGGTGAACTGCTGAACGGACTTAAGCACAGATGTGCCTATGCTGACGTGAGGATGGTGGTGTTCTTCCTGTGGTGCGGGCTGGTAGAGGACTTCTGTTTTCTTCAGGCTGACTTCCAGCCCAAACAGCTCTGCAGCTGTTGCAAAGCAGGATGTGAGGCGCAGGATGTGAGTATTTAAGCAATACTTAATCTAAGTATTGCTTAAATCCAAGGTTCTCAGGGGGTAAGACGGATTTTCCAAAGAAGGCACAAATGCAACACTATGGATAATATTTCTCTGATTTTCTCCTTAAAACCCCTCCCTGCACATACACCCACAACTAGGTTTCGTGCCTCCTTGACACGCACAAAATCAAGCATGGATTAAAAATCTAAATAAATCAATAAAGAAATGAATTGGTCCTTTGATTAGCCATTTACAGCCTCTGAACTATTAAATAGTCACAAGTGTAATTCCCAACCACTTTCACTTCTTTGATGAGTCTATCTTGATTGACAATGGAAAGGACCAATCAGTGCTTAGATAGTTCCCTCATTTTGCACTCTCAAAGACACATACTTTCACATGCCATACTATGCACCCAAACAGGAAATTATTATTATAAGGATGACAATAACAGCAGGATTTAGATATGTTCAAACTTTTTTACCCTGCCATGTAAAATAACCTGCAAAAATATATATTGACACTCCTTGCCCTGGCATGGGAAAGTGGGTTTTTTTCATCTCTTGAACCATCTGACAAGATGGTGGCCAGTACTCTTATTTTCTTTTTGGTTGGTTTGTTTGTTTTATATCACATCTGTCTCCCAATATGGGACCAAAGACATACTTGGTCCCTAAGGTAAGGTAAAATCTGGAAGTAGTGGCATATTGAAGCTGTAAACTATCTTACGACCGCATCATATGGGTACTTTGCCCATTGTACGTCATTTGCTTTCCCCTTTCGCCACTGAACCCATTACATGATGCACATCTACTTCTGGCCAGGCTCCATGGGGAAAGGGGAGAGCTAGCGTCATATGCTGCCAACGCGTCAACATGGAAGGCTTCCTGTGTTTGCTTTGAAACAATGAGGGGAAGCCAGGTGGCAGATGCTTCCCCATGGGATTAAGCCAGCTGCAAGTCAGGTGATGTGGGGCATGAGGCAACAGGTTCTCCATGGCCCCTTCACTGCCATGACCCCATGGATTTGCCATGATGCATGGCAAATCCATATGCCAACATGATAAGGTCCTTAATTTTCATGGTTAGCAACACCAAAGCCTGAAAATGGATTTGTAGAATAAAGTTAGATAATCAAACACATAATTGATCTAAACTTAATCTGCTAGAACAGCCTTTGTAAATTCAAAGAGAGATCCTTCCTCTCTCTCTTCTATAACTCAGAAAAAAGGCTCTGCCAATATCTCAGTAATGCCACAGGCCCTTGGAGCTTTTATGAAACATACTGCAGGATTGCACAGATGAAATGAAAGCTGTTTACTCATTGTTGTTTAAGATTAAGCTCCAGGTGGAGAATTACTTTAGATTTTTTCAAGGGTTCAAGCTGATAATAGGAAAGAAACAAAAACAGAAAGCAAAAGAAATCCAGCTGAGACTTATATTAAGCTCTTTCTGTTATGAGGTTCCCAAGCTGCTTGTCCTGTAAAATGAATATGTTGCATTGGTTTTCTCTGAGCTAATCTGAAAAATTCAGTGGCACTGTAATGTCATGAAATTCCTGCTTGCTCAGAGATGATATATTACATTTTGATGTATTTGAAAACTATGTAAAGTAGAGAGATAAGGCTTGTGGGAAATCAGTGGGAAGTCTATTTGTTGACTTTAGTAAGGATTATTTAAACATGAAAGTAGAGTTGATTCCCAGTTCTGAGCCTAATTCACAAATGTAGAAATTAAAATACAATTCATAAACACAAGAATTAAATAATATCTGTAGAGTTAGAGAAATTAAAGGCTTGTCACATCCCCACAACATATGCTGACTCTTCATATATTGCATAGGTTTAAGATGCTATGTTGAATTGTTTCATCAACCCTTTATAAAGTTTCAGATTTTTTACATGAAAAAATAAGTGCTGTTCACATCTTCAGTGAAGTATGTCAGAAGTGATGAGCCTTTGAACATCCAGGTATTTCGGATTATAATACTCATAATCTAACATTATTGACCACGTTGATTAGTGGTTCATGGAAGTCCAGAACATGCAAAGAGTCAAAGGCTTCTTACACTTAAAGTTTGAAAAATATATATGTGTTATGGCTACACTGTGGATAGCAGTTAAAGTGGGGCAGGACCTGGTAATTATAAACATAGTTTACTGGGTAATTTGAAGATTAACCAGAAACCATGTTTGGAGAATGAAATAAGAATTAGAAACATATATCAATATATAGAGAAACCACAGTTTGACATATTAGATTTGCAAATTAATTAATTACCAACAACATTAATAATTGGATTTATTTAGTTACATTGTTATTGGTTGGCACATTATTGCAAACAATTTCCAGTAAGGGGTTTGCAGAGGCTTCTATGGAGGTTATCACTATTGATCCTTGGAACACAACTGATTGTAAAGTTGCCATACCTCAACACAAAGTACCTATTTATGGACTATAAAGACCATCATACCATTGTGTCTAGGTTAGTAGTGTTTGTGCCTCAATAACAGGCAAATAGAAGAATTGAGGAAATGGAAGAGAGGCAGGGAAAAAGCAAGAGAGGATGAAATGAACAATTGGGAAAAAGTTTCCATTTCATTTTCCAGGTGTCCAATACTATGTGAGTAATAATAAATATACTGAGGGATTAAACAAGGGATACTTTTGACATTCTGTTGGTGTTGAATTAAATACTGACAAACTCAACAAACCATGAAAGACATTTATCTCAAGGATAGTAAGGTGTAAGTTTAGCTGACAATAACTTCAAGCTCAGAAATGTTGTCAAAGTGTGTCGTCCACTGAATAATCTGACAGTGGGAGAGCTCCACTAATAAGGTGTTCCAGCATTCTAAAAGCAGTAATTCCTTTTGACATGTGATCAGCATTTTCATTGACTAGGCAATCTGACAAGTGAAGTGAAAACTTGAGAAAAAGTGATGACTCAGGAATGTAAATAACTAGTTTATTATTTCCAAGTTGTGAGGTGAACACACGTGGACTACTGTGTACAATTCTAGTCCCTATAATGAGATAAGTCCAGATAAAAATAAATAAAATAAATAATAATTAGACCTGGAAAATTATTTGTAAAGCAGGAAAAATAAAGACAAGATGTGTCAAAATTCCTCACTACAGCAGTCTAAAAACCAGTGTGAACTTCTTGTTTAAATAAGAGACCAGAGAACTAGAAAATACTCTTTCCAGCCTGGGTGAATGATGCCAGATCAGACCTGGAAGCAGTTGTAGTTGAGCAGCCTTCCATTCCATACAAAGCAGATACGAACAATTTTTGGAGAATATGGGTTACAATCTCACATACCCACATACCAACCTGTATATCTCCTAATGATTATATCCATACATGTAGGCATACATTCTTCCTGAAAATCTTAATCACTATTAAAGCAATCATATCACTGGAGCTCTTTTACCTCTACCACATTAAATAGGAATGCACTTTTTTCTTCATCCAAGTAACTGAAGAAAATATTCAGCTCTATTGCACCTACAACAGATCCCTAACAAACCTATTCTAGTTTGGCAGCTATCTGCACATTTTCTAATCTGATTTTCCTACTTCCTAATCTGATTTCTCTAATTTTTAAAATTTTAACCCAATTTTATAATTGCTTAATCTGATTTTTAAAAAACCAATGGAGACAACAGAAGATCCTATTGTTGAGTCACATTGTTGAGTCACATGTAGAGGAGACCCATGAAACCAATGCAGATTTAGTAAATTAACACTTTAATTCAGCTGGTCTACTCTATTTGGAATAAGCAAGTGTGCTTAGATATGACTCAGTTCTTCTGTAACAAGATGAGGAATGTTTGAAAACAGGTTGTGCATTCTATAAGGAACTGCATAACTTTGAGGAATAAAAAATTAAATCCAGCTAGGTCTATAGCTGAAGTAGGAATTGCATGTTCATTCAGACAAGGAATTGCAACTTTTAGTTATGCTCCCTGGGACTGCTTGGAGGTGCACTTCAACAACATCTGCCAGATCATATAATTGCCATCTTTGGTCTACATCAAGGACAATAGTACATTCAACTCCTCTTCTTTCTGGTAGAAGACAAATGCTGGATGAAAGTGTACAATTTGAATTAGTATCTGTGCTTACCAATTGCTACTAGTGCTGTCTATTCCCTACTGCAATACATTCCCATCTTTACTTGAAAGCAAAATACCATAATTGCTTAATAATGTTACCTGGTTAAATGACTTCTAAAATAGTAACAAGATGATGAGTGGTAAGTGATTATCGACACTGACTAATTATTTCAGGACCATTATATTGCTGAATGCTTACGCACTCTGCCCTAAGGGGCTGTAATTGGGAGGCAGAGAATACAAGGTCCAGCTGATTTGTCACCTTATGTTTCATTAGATTGTCAACACAGGTGGATAGCTGCAGAACTACAGGACAGTTCCTAGCCATTGTAGGCCCCACTTGCTTGCATAAGCAGAAATACCCTATCTATCCCATTTTCTCTGCACTGGAAATCTAAATAAGGACTGGAAGTTCCTGAATGTCATGAAGACACTTCTGAGCCACTTCAAATTTTGTGGCTGGTGTAAACAAGCCCTGAAAATCCTTAAGCCACAGAATCATCATATTTATTAGAAAAGAAAGCCAAAACATTGAACATTTGACCAGGTGGGAATCTTATTTGACAACTGTGTGCTTAGAATTGCAGGGTGTCACACTCCTTCTTATGTCCTTAAAAAAACCCAGAACATTGACTTTGTCTAAACATTAAATGTGTTTAATGGAGTTTTCTTGAGCTACTGGCATTTTTCTTTTTTTCTTGTGCACCAAGCATCTTTAATTTATAGCTGCTTAATTGTTGTTTGGCTTCATTTTTTATTGCATGATGCCAGTAAAGTAGCTTAATCAAAATTAAGTGCAAGGGTGTCAAGGGTAAGAAACAGGCATGTCAGAAATAGTTTGTCAGTACAGGAATTTGTTGTCTACTATAGTATTTCAGAAAGCCTTAGGAACCAACTACCAGCAGTGGTACTGTCGCAGTATATGTACTCATGGGGCCCATTTTTGAATATACCAATTCTCAAATACCAGTTGAAGCTTACTACTATTCAAGAAAATAGATTGTTTCATTGCAGAATATGTAAATGGCTCTCTTTTTTTCCTGATGCCTTCTTGAATGTTTTCTTTTACTTTCTTCTTACGCTAAATTTGTAAGCCAGTTGAATACATATACTTATAAAAAGGTAGGGCAGAAGTAATGCATCTCTCAAAGGCCCCATCTACACTGCCATATAGTGTAGTTTGAAACTGCATTATATTTATTTATTGTTTCGATTTATTAGTCACCCCTTCCAAGAGGCTCGGGGCGACTTACATACACATAAAATGATAAAAGCACTGTAAAAACAAAGGACCAATGTCCACATATTAAAATTTAAACCATTTAAAACAAACAGCAGCAGATATACATTAAAATAACTCGTAGGCCTGCGTTGTAGTCCATGGCCTAGAGATATCTATGAACCAAAGGCTTGGACAAACAGGGTTTTTTTTACAAGTCCTGTGGAAGGCTAGCAGGTCGGTCTGTGCTCGAATTGAGGATGGAAGGGTGTTCCACAAGACCGGCGCAGTGGCACTGAAAGCCCTCCTCCGCGTTGTAGACAGATGGATGGAATGACAGCTAGGAACCACCAAGATGTTCTGAAACTCAGATCGCATTATATGAGTCTACACTGATCATATAATGCAGTTCCAAATAGCATTATATGGCAGTATAGATGGGCCCATCTTAGTCTTTAAGGATCTCATCACATTTGCTACCAGAACCGCCACAGGTCATGGTGAATCTGGTGGTATTCTGCATGGGGCGTGAGAAACCTGTCACCCCTTGCCCTTCATTGACTGGCTTGCCCCTTAGCCCATCTCATGGCGGAAGTGTCCGCTGCCAATTTTCCCTCCATTGATCCTAATGCAACACAAGAAGCTTCCTATGTTGCTGCCACAGCAGTGTATGCCAGTTCCTCTCCAATTTTGCCATGGAGCCCTGCTGGAAGTCATGGAATGGGAGCTGGTGGACTGTGTGGTAAAACATGAGATGAACAGGCATATGTCACTGAATTTAGTCCATCTGATGAGGTCATTGGGCTGCAGTCCTTTGCTTAGGAGCAAATATCAATGCAGATTAGATGCACTTCTAAGTAAATAGACATAGGATGTGAAACTGATGTTAGTTTCATACTCACTTACATACAAATTAAATAGTTTGTAGGTGTCTGTGTTCTCTTATGCATGGTTTATACCACTGATTCTCAAAGTGGGTGGTACCACCCCCTGGTGGGCGGTGAGGTGATCCAAGGGGGCGGTGGGAGGCTCAGGGGAATTTGGGGGGCAGTGAACCCCTTTAAGGGGGCAGTGAACAATTGGCCATTTAGGAGGCGTTGTGCGGCCCTCTTCTTTGGCCCCGCCCCTTCACGTTGACCTGCATATTTGATACTTGGATTAGAATTCGTAAGAGTAGCAAAATTATTTATGAAGTAGCAACGAAAATATGGTTGGGGGTCACCACACCATGAGGAGCCTTGCTTAGGGGTTATGGCATTAGAAAGGCTGATTCAATTGCTTTAATTGCTTTGGACTAGGATGCTACCAGTATGCCGACGGCACTCAGCTCCTCTTAAAGTTGGAACCCGGAGTAACTTCAGTGCCGGAAAATTTCACCCAATGCCTAGAAGCAGTGACGAGATGGCTCCGGGCCCATAAACTGAAAATAAACCCAGCAAAGACGGAGATCTTATGGCCAGGCCGTCCATTAGAACCAGTCTACTCATTGCCCCCCTTTGAAGGGGAACCGCTGACCCCATCCCCCTCGGTGAAGAGCCTCGGTGTCATCCTGGACTCTAAGATGTCGATGGAGGCCCAGATTGCCTCCACGAGCAAAAGGGCCTTCTTCCACCTACGCCAAGCGAGGCAACTGGCGCCCTACCTTCCAACGGAGGCGTTAGCTGCAGTAATCCATGCCACGGTTACATCAAGGCTGGATTACTGCAACGCCTTATATATGGGTCTGCCTCGGTCAGTAACCCGCAAGATCCAGACTGTGTAGAATGCTGCCGCCAGGCTCCTCACAAATACACCAATGAGATGCCACATCACACCATCCCTGCAGCGTTTGCACTGGCTGCCGGTCGAATATAGAGTCCTCTATAAGACCCTGACCCTGACTTTCAAGGCCCTGCGGGGCCGGGGCCATTCATACTTAAAAGACCACTTGATCCTACCTGCCCACCCAAGAGCACCACGGCCAGCAAATGAGAACCTTATCTGTGTCCCGGGTCCAAGAGAGGCTCATTTGGAGCCCACGAGACAGAGATCCTTCTCTGTTGCGGCCCCCGTCCTGTGGAACTCGACCTGCCCCAGTTCTTGGCGGCACTTAAGACATGGCTATTCAGGAAAGCCTACGCATAACACGGAACCAGCGACTCGGAATTCACTGAGTCTGATATTTTAGTATTTTAACCATTTAATATTTTAATATTTTTAATATTTTAATCGCTAGTTGTGTAAGTCGCCTGGAGCACAAATGTGGAGGGTGACTCATGAATAATAAAGTTCAGTTCAGTTCAGTTCAGTTTAATTGCTATTAAATTTTTAAAAAATAATTTCTAGGGGGGCGGTGAGTAAAAAAAATTCTGGAAAGGGGGTGGTAGGCCAAAAAGGTTTGGAAACCACTGGTTTATACAGTTTTATTTGTGTACTTACACACATATGTGTCTCTGTGTTACAAAAAATTAAAATGGAAAGGAGAAGCAAAAGAGATTATGAAAGGGTGGTATATCATTTCCATATTTTTAACATATAAGGTTCTTGTATTTTAACAAATACAAACATTGTATTACTAAAATGTTTCCCTCACCTGGGTGCAATTGGGAAGGATTTGAACCAGATTTTATGAATCAATGCTATCTGTCAATCACTGGTTTCATGTGTATTATGATATTACAGTAATTGCTAATTGCTGTAATGCATTTCTTAGTCTCTTGGGTATCTTTATATTTATTACCATCCTTCTGGATTATTTATGTGCAACACATTCAGAAGCCAATTGGCTAAAATGATGAAATAAAATAAATAATCATATAAACCTTATGTTTAGCAAACAAAGTACTTTCCAATATGTCTGTGAGAAATCTGGCAAAGGGGTAAGCAGGACATGCAGCCAAAGGAAATAACACCTCATCTGTTTTTAGGACCTAGGCCTAAATCCAATTGTTAGTGCCAGTTATACTAGATGCATTAAATCTACGGAAACTTAAAGTTAATACTTTTGTATGTTTCATTTATTCAGTAGGTCAACTCTAGTTCAAGATGAACTAGCTCTTCATCACAAAATAGACACCATGCCTGAGCAGGTTAGGATAATTGGAGAATGACTCAAAGGAGGTCTCATTCAAAATGAAAACCATGTTGCATAAGAATAGTATGACAGGAAATCCAAAACAGTGTTAGGTAATGAAGGGAATAATGCCACATGAAGGAAGAAGATTGGCCTGATATACAGGATACATATCACACAGAAAATCCACACCCGTGGACATTTACCACATGTATTTAGTGGGGTTGGATAGGTTCGGTTCAGAAAAGCTTAAAAGTCGTAAAAAAAACCCTTCAGACTTTGGGCTTCCGAAGCAGTTTTGAACCATGCAGGAAAGGTGGGAGGGGCAAATCCGAATGTGAACCAATTGCCATTTTTTCAGAAATAATCCATAATGCTCAGATGTCTCCCAAGGTTATTTTAATTTTCACAACCATTAAGCAAATTTGGTAAAGCCTAAACAGTTTTAAAATCTCATGTTTTTGCTTTCCTGGAGATGCAAAGAGGGATGAGGTGGGTGTGGCTAAGCACAGCCATTCTTGTAGTTTGTGAAGGCCAGGTCCCCAATAGTAGACATTGCAAAAGACCATGCTGTTAAACTACATTTCCCACACTGCCTTGCTGCTCATTAGCCAAAATGGCCAAAGGACCCCTATAGCTCAATAGGTTTCTGTAGCAGTCTTTGTCTAAATATAAAATAAACTGATCGAATCTACAAAGGTGTCTAAAGAGAAGGCAGCAAGGCAATAAGCAACCCTAAACCTTTATTTTTGTCATCCCTGCAATAAAGATACATGTGTCCACCACAAAAGGGGATCCTCTATGACTCTCCACACCTTCCTTTTCGGCAAAACATTTACCTTGGCTCCCCATGCCCTGTGTCTTGCTTTTGCCATTATTTGCCACCATTTGCCATGATTTTTCCCTTTTTGCCATTTTTCCCTGGCAGGGATCGAACTTGTGACCTCGCGATTCTGGGGGCGGTACAATCTTCCTGAGCCATGATTGCCCTGCAGCAAATAGCTATTTTAAACTTATACTTCACTTTTTAGCAGGAAAGATGGGGGTCAGTCTAGATGACCCTTGATGGGGTCTATACTATGATTTCTGTTCTCCCCCATTTTAACACAGTTTGTGCCACACAAAGTTTCTGGAGTAGAACAACTACTTTCAAAGTAAAGACAACCTAATGAAACAGGAAATAACACTTTCAAACCAGGAACAGATTTTCTTTATTATTTAAAAAATCCTTTTTAAAAACTTTGAAAAATTTTCCCTGGCAGGAATCAAATTCACGGCCTTCTGATTCTGGAGGCGGTGCACTCTCTCTGAGCCATGACTGCCCTGTAGCAAATATCAATTTAGAAGTTATACTTACTTATTTACTTCCTAGTGGGAAGCTGGGTAACTCTATAAAAACTTTTTATTTAAAAAATTGAAAATTCACCAAAAATCCATGGATAAGTCAAAAGTTATGAAATTTGGTGAGCTAACAGTGATCCATGTGTTCTACCACTGTAGCAAGTTTCATCATGATTGGTCTAAAAATGAGGGAGGGAGAATCCCCTGAAGTTACCCCAGTGCCAGTACTGGTTTTTTTCCTTCTGCGCATGCATGGTTACCATTAACAAAGCCATTCTGGAGTTTCAGAAGTTTTGGAAGGGTTTATATATATATATTTTTTAAAAAAAATCGGAACTGACTTTAGAATCGAACCACCTGTGCCACCTACATCCGAAACGGGTTTTGAACCATTTTTTTGATCAACCAAGCCTTGTATTTAGCCCATTCATGTATAACTATAGCATGCCAAACAACTGAATGGTGCCCTGGTATTATGCAAATAGGGTAACCCTTGTGGCAATCATACTTAAACATGATCTAGAGCATAGAAAATGTTTTCTTAGTACAGGTTTTCTCGGTTGTGGGAGTCCTTTACAAATTAAGACCAGGATGCAAATTATAAGTGTCTTCCACATCTAGTAGATACATTGTAGAAACCATTTTAGTAATGCAGCTTCTCCAGCCTGTATGGGAAAATTTTAACTTAATAGAATTATCTGTTGAAAGTTCTGACTGAACATCCAGGAACTCTGTTCTCCTTTGGATATTTTTTTCTTACTTGATGTAGGAAGATTTTCACATTTCAAGAATTGTGCTGTTTAAAGAAAGTTAAGGAAATTGTTTTTTATTAGTTTCACAGGTGCCAAAGTAATTTTCAAAGTAAATAGTTTAGAACAACTAGGAATTTTAAATGCTTATTTTGTTCCTTGTGAATTGTGTTTAAGATTACCAAGTCTAACCAGAACCTGGAGTCTGAAAGTCAATATGAAACACAGAAATTATCTTTTACTGAATCTGTTAGGAGATGAAAGTATTGGAGTATATCTCTGTAATATGGGTTTTTATGCTTAATCAATATAACCTGGATCTGAGCCACTGATGTTATATTGGCAAAAATGTTACTTAAATTACCAAGAGGTTTTTTTTATTTATTTAACAAAGTATCCTTCTGATGCTTTGCCAAACCATTAAGATTTTTATTCATTAGAATTTTTCTGGCTTACATCCCTCTAATTCTTCTAGGTAGCGGTAATTTTGGCCATTATAACTGACTGAGTTCAGAAGTGGGAAGAATATTTAAGGAATTTGCGTGCATATATGAGTGTTTTGGGTTCCAGATATCCAGTTTTTAGAAAGTCTTATTTTTAATGCTTTCTCACATTTAAAAAAGCTCCTTGCATCTTGTAGATTTAGCAGATGTGCTCTTCATGCAGCTATTATCATTATCACCAACATTGTTATAATTGTAATAAGTTAATGTGACTGACTGTTGTTAACAGTGTAATCACTGCTGCTATTATAATTGTAATTGTATTATGATTACCAACCTATATTTTTAGTTGTAAATACAAAGGTACTATCAATTCTCAGGTGGAATAAACTGATTTCCCCCCTGTCTTTTAACTATATAATATACTAGCTGTATCCGGCCACGCGTTGCTGTGGCGTAATAGAAAAGCACAATCAAATGAACTTAGAGTGTTGCCTAGTAATTTTGAGGGGTTTTTGGAGTGGTAAACATACCTTGTTCCATGGGGGTTTGTGTGACCTTATTTGGTGTGTCTGCATTGTGTGGTTTTGCTGTCTATAAGCACCTCACCATGACACTTCTCTTTTTATATATAGGGATATAACAGGTACAAGCAACTTGTGTCCCCCAGATGTTGCTGGATTGCAACTGTCACCATTTTAAGACAGCACAGTGCATGTTAATTGAAATTGTAGTTCTGTAACAACTGGCAATCCACATTTGCAGTTACACATTCAACCTGTAGCTCATGTTGCAAAACCTATAGTGTTTTACGACACGGGTTACAGGTGAAATAAACACAAGAAATGTATTCATATCAGCCATACCATATTTACCCGAATCTAATGCTGACTTTCTTCTTCTTCTTCTTCTTCTTCTTCTTCTTGGCTAAATTGCATAGTCAAAAGTGAGGTTTGCATTAGATTTGATGGCACATTAGAATTGCACACAGTAACCCAGCTGTGCCCCTTCATCAGGCCAAAGCCAAACATGTCAGTGTCAGCCTGAGGGAGAGCATGGCTGCCCAATATGTCTGGCTTCATTCATTATACCTTCAAAA
Organism: Anolis apletophallus; assembly: GCA_030556195.1. Lineage (NCBI taxonomy): Eukaryota > Metazoa > Chordata > Lepidosauria > Squamata > Anolidae > Anolis > Anolis apletophallus. Next base: position 184,649,479 of record JARBWK010000003.1, on the reverse strand, counting down.
AGCCCCTCCCCCTTTTTGAAGATCTCCTGAATTACACCTTATTTAAGAAGCCACCACCCCCTGTCAGGCCAAGGCTGGTGAGTTTGCCAGAATGACTGACAGGCAAGGAAAGCCACTTATTACATTCAACAACAAACATTTTTTGTAATTGATGCCTTCAAAATTGAGGTGCACATTACAATCAATGGTACATTATCCTTGAGTAAATATGGTATTTTAAGTTAAGCGGTGACATACTGAAAAGGAATGGATACCCAATAAAACGTCATAAGAGGAAAAATGATATCCGCAACACACATACCTCAGGGTAACTGAACAGGGACAGGAAAGTAAATACAAATCTCTGCAGGATTACGTTCTTAAGTTGATTTTATGATTCAAGCAAGCTGTTGCTACTGATAATAAGGTAGATGCTTAGAACCAATGAACTGGATTTCTGATCAATTTATCCTTCATGAGCAGGTGTGTTTGTGAGATAGTAACAAACAAAAACTAGGTCTCATATATCTCAGAATGAGATTGGAAGAAATTGGACTGGCCATCACCACTAAGGTGAAAAGTACTGAAATCGTTGATATTGGGGCATTTGAGGAAAAAAGTGTGTGGATTTGTATTCTTTCTCAAGAGCTCCAATCTTCTCTTACTTGCTCACTATTGTGAAATTTGAGATTAAAAGCTTTGCCTCTGAGCTGCATCTTCCCTGCAAGCACCTTATTTCCTGAAAACATGGTGAAAAGCATGTGCTTGATAGATAGACTGATGGCTTCTCTTAATCTGTGGAATAGCTCTAGCATGACAGCTTGCTGGTGCCAGATTTTTCCATTGAGCACGTCTGTGTTGAGTTTCCAACTGTGCCTGTTTAGTTTCCAGATGATCCCTGTCCCAAATGAGGGGGAGGGGGGGAAATTTCAGCATTTATAGTTGTGTAGATGATGTGTATATAAGATAAACAAAGGAAGACATGTCATGACCATTTATGTTGTGGGATAAACTGTCAGAACTGCAAAGTGTTGGGAATTTTGAACAATGAGCTCTGGTAGCCAGTCCTAGCTGCAGTGTTCTCTATGCTGTCATGATAATTTGAGATTTAGTGCGGTATTATCTGCTGACACCACATCATTGGGAGGAATTGGTGTGGTGGTGATATCAGTTGACACAATGGCCAATGAGGGCCCGTTTGTGTCTTATAAAAGCCCAAGCTTAAGTACAGTAGAGTCTCGCTTATCTAACCTTAGCTCATCCAACATTCTGTATTATCCAACACAGTTTGCCTCCTGCCTGGTTCCACAGCTGTTTCAATACGTTGCGATGTTTTGGTGCTAAATTCGTAAATACAGTAATTACTACCAATTACTAACGTTACCATGTATTGAACTGCTTTTTCTGTTTATTTGTGGTAAAACATGTTGCTTTGGTGCTTAATTTGTAAATTCATAATTTGATGTTTAATAGGCTTTTCCTTAACCCCTCCTTATTATCCAACATTATTGCTTATCCAATGCTCCGCCGGCCTGTTTATGTTGGATAAGTTAGACTCTACTGTAGTTTTGTTTTTCTGGAGGAGTTGAAGAGCATTTATTTATTTTATTTATATCATTTATATTTCGTCCTTCTCACCCCGCAGGGGGATCAGGGCGGATCACAATGCACATATACAGGCAACCATTCAATGCTATAGACATACAACATATATAGACAGACAACGAGCTACACAATTGGTCAAGAGCTCACCCCGACCCAGGCAGGCCTCGAACTCATGACCTTCTGGTCATTAGAGATCTTATGCAGCTGACTCCCAGCCAGCTGCACTACATTCCCGGTGCCTATACCCATTAGGCAGTTCCTGTTTGCTCACCAACATGACAGTATGTTGGTTTCTCTGTCCGGCTTGTTTTGCCTTCTCCTGGACATAGATGTGAGTATTTGTCATCGATTTTATTTGCTGTGCATTATCAGAATTTAGCTCTGTTTCTTCTTGAAAGAAAAAATAGTAATTTTCATCCTACAGAGATAAAATCTTTGGAAACACTATAGCTTTTGAATCTTATTTGTAATTTAGGACTTTTCTGTAGGAAATTCAGATGTGGTTCTGCACAGAAAACATTTTCTACACATAAATATTTTGTTCTGCAAAGAGAAAGCTGTTTTCTACACAAATAACCAAATTTTTCACAGAATAAGTCCAAACATTAGATTTTTTTTATTAGTCCCAAGATTATTCTCATAAGAACTTCCAATACTCAAAAACATGTTTTCCACAATTTTAAAGATTTTGAAATATTATTTTCATTTATTCACACATATTTTCTCCATCTGTCTTAGGCAACCCTTATATGGAGATGCTGCTTCTTCAAACACATATGGAATATTCATGGATCCTCCTTTATCTCTGGAGACATTCAGTGTAGAACCCATTGCTGACACCTGGAGACATTGTTAGGCTCTATTACTTTATTGCCCTGCCAACTACAGCCTCTCCTGGACAGGGCTGACCCAGTCACTTTACTATCTGGTAACTTAGGCTATTGTCATAACCTTTAAATGTGGCCATCCTAGAAAATGACTCCAAATCTGCACCTAGTTCAAAACACAACAGCTAGATTGTTGATTGGGAGATTTTATAGAAAACACAATGACCATTTTAAAGGATTATACTGGTTGCCTTGCAAATATAGTTCTAGTTGTTCAAATTTATCTGTCTTGTTTTCTATTTTTAAATTCTTTCAAAACATTCACAATATAGCTTACCTTTGTAGGTATTACATGGACATAAACCTGGCATTAGCCTTAACATAACACCAGGCAATTCCATCTGGGTTTCCATCAACATGAGATGGCTTCAGTTGTTCTTGCCATGAGTAAACAGTGGTTGCAAAGAATCAGGCACCCCTTGGAGGTCACAAGACCTCAGCAGCAGAACCCATTGCTGATAACTGCCTTGGGGCTTCCATTTTTTCTGGTCTCACATTTGATACAACACCAAGTAGTGTTGTTCTGGGACTTTGGGGAAAATTAAAGAGAACAAAATTCTTCTATCCAATATATTGTGGAGACCTAAAGGCATTTTAGTTTTTTTCTAACGGAGAAAGCAGGTACAATTGCCATTTCCCCATGGCCTCTCAAGTTTTGGGAGTTGAATCAACAAGATGACAATGCATTAAAATGTGATTGTGTAACTTAATGTTTAAGAATGAACACTAACTTAGGACCTCATTCCATGCAGTCTGAGCTTCCATTTCCATGCACTTCAGAAACTGAGTCCCATGGAGGCCATCAAATTATATAAGGGCACTTCCAGTGGGACTTCATTTCTGCAGCACATGGAAATGGAGCCCATAATGTGTTCCCAAATCAATAGTGAAGGAAATTGGGGTAAGATGTGGAATCACAGGAGTTATGCTTCGATAACATCACTTTCTGCCCAAGAGTATTGGTGTCTCACCAGACTACAAATCCCAGGATTCCACAGACATCAAACTGCATTAATTATACATGCTTCTTCCCTACATCCTTTCTATTGGCTGTTACCAATCTGCAATGCATTATATAATCAAGTTGTGCTCATGATCAGAATGTGTTATATCATATTTTCCTCTGCCAAAATCTCATTTAATAGATACCTTTTTTGAAGTTAGTCACCACCTCATCCTTTCCCTGAGCAATGTGTGATTTTTTAAAACTTTTCATAGAACGAAAATTGCTTGATGTTAGTTCATTTTAATTGGAAAGATTTAGGTTCTTTTTTAAAAATAGAGTTGTTGCAATCATCTCCCCAGCAGGTATATGATGACCTCCAGTAAAAATCATCATGACATATAACTAAATGTATTATTTTGCTACAAACCAATATGGTAAATTTGAATCAGAAGCATAAGTGCTTATTAAATAGATAATTGGAAAAAGTGCAGACTAGCTCAGAGGTTGTATAATTGTAGTATGCAAAGCAATTGGAGTAACCACTTTTGCGGGGGAGAGGTACAAGTTGGCTAAGTCAGTCTTTCTCAACCAGTGTGCCGTGGCACACTAGTGTGCCATGACGGACCTCCTGCTGTGCCGCAAGAAAAGCTCTCTGCCCCCCTTCCTCCCCCCCTTCCTGCCGAACTCCTGCTGCTTGGGGGAGGAGGAGGAAGGGCCAGGCAGTGGCGAAGAAAAAGAAGGGACAGGGGCGCCGCCTCCTTCGGCCGTTTCCCCAGCCAGCCTCCAATCCACCATGACTCCCACCATGACTCTCGCCCCTCGCTCGCTGAAGCCGCGTGGAGGAGGAGCCCCGGCCACTGAAGCCCGTTCACCGCTCATGCTCCTCCTCTGTAGAAGAGCTGAAGCTGGGGGGAGGGAGTGGGGCATGGCGTGGCCTGTAGGTGAGCTGAAGCTGGGGAGGGGGCGGGGCATGGCACAGCCTGGCTCTGCCCCCTCCCCCAGCTTCGGCACTCCCAGCAGCTGCTCCAGCCTTGAGGGACAGTGCCAAGCCAGCATTGTGCTGGCCTGGCACCGCTGGCTTAGCACTGCCCCTCAAGGCTGGAGCAGCTGCTGGGAGAGGTGAAGCCGGGGGTAGGGGCGGGGCATGGCGAGCTGGCTCCGCCCCTCCCCGGCTTTGGCACTCCCAGCAGCTGCTCCCAGCAGGCCACCAACCCCCAACCGTTCTTTACTGTGTTAGAGTGTCATTTTGTGTCATTTTGGTTGGTGGTGTGCCCCTGAATTTTTTTAATGTTAAAAGTGTGCTGCGGCTCAAAAAAGGTTGGGAAACACTGGGCTAAGTAACATGAGCTACTGTTGTATGCACATGCTGTGACAGTAGCTATGCCTGCAGATGGATCAAATATTAGAACAATGAGATACTGTTGTTGTAAAGAAACAAAAAGACAGCACTTTTTATTCCTTGCCAATAAAAATGAAGTACGTTAGAGAGAAGGCTAAGCTAGAAATATTTCTCCTTCTGTACTATTGTTTTCTCTTTTTTTATGCAGAGGGATATCTAAAAATGGCAGCTACCACTTGCATTTGGAAGGGGAGCAATCCATTTTCGTATTTTTTAATCTGTTGATCAGGCCTGCCTGCCATTGCTGTTGTTATTTTCTTCTATGTATATCCCATCTTTCTCCCATTACAAAATTCCAAGGCAGTTTACAAAAATTAAAAATATAAATTACCCTATATACTTGTATATCAGTCTGTCTCATGTGTAAGGCACTTTCGTGTATAAGTAACTCTCTCTTTGTGCTGTATTACCCATTAATATAGCACGAACTCCATATCTGTAGGGGATATGTTGGTATGGATAAGTGAAACTTTGGTTATCAAGTCTGTGGATAGGTGGGTCATAATGTCTCATTATCTGTTGATTGTATTTGACATCCATGGTAAAACAGATTAATTTTAAAATCATGATATACAAACTTTTGAAATCCTCTATGATGGGATTAATCTTGAAAATGCCATTAGGGTGGCCAGGAAAGAAAGCTGGATTCTTCCAGAATCACTCTCATAGCTGCCAAGGGATGGGTCTGATCTTGGGGTACAACAACACTAATGATTGAACTTGAAACCAAGTTTCCCCCACTCTAGGTTTAGTTTTTTATTCATTCAAGTATTCATATCCCATAATATGTCATGAGATTTCAAGTAGTCTGTTAAAACAGTTTCAAAAGAATTATTTTAAGTGACCAAAGAAAATTACTATTGAAACAATGGATTTAGACAGAAGATGGACATCATATAATAACAAACCACGTAATGTAATAACCTGAGTCAGAGATGAACAATGTTGGTGGGTCTGGGGTAAATTTCCATGTATGGGTTTGTATGTTTGCTTTATATTGTATTTTAGATGGATAACTTGTTTTGGCATAGTTTTATTATTCCTTCCTTCTGAGGTTTTGGGTGTGTATATGTATATATTTTAAATTGTATTCCTTTCACAAGACCAATTTTTGGGGGGTTGTTTTACTTCTAAAGCATCATGTACTTGATGGTGCTATATAAAAATGAATACCACAGGACAGGAAGAAGCTTTCACTTAGTCTGAAATAAATTGCCTTGACAAAATATGCAGATGTTTTACCCCAACTTGTTTTCCACACCCCCTTGAGTTTATGACTGTCTCAACCCCTTCCTGCTAAAATGAAATAACTTTGTTCCCATTTCCGATGCCCAGATTGCTGTGCTGTTTGAAAGGAATTTCCCAAAGTGATTACTGAAAGACCTGAAAGAGAAATGATTACAAATGGTGGCGCTAACCGCTCCGGACGGTCTCATCAGTCATCATAATGCGGCCTCAGCACAAGTCTCTTCAGGATAGGCAACTTGTCATGACAGATGACACTTCTTTAAGAAGACTTCCTCCCTTGGCTGTTCTTCCAGCCAATCCTCGCAAGAGACAGTTCTTGCAAAGAAAAGCTCTCAAACTGCAATCGGAAATCTCTGCCAGATGCCAACAGTGCATGGGTCAGTTGTTTCCTAGGCAGAACGGGAATTTTTTAATGCCAAGAGCTATTTACATCCTGCATCCAATGGCCATAGCAATTTGCTTCTTTTTCAAGGAAAGAGACTGAAGGCCCCCAAACATGATGTATGACTGCCAAACAGGGAAGGATCACAGCTGAGCTACATGGTCAATCAATTGCATATGGCACTACTGACCTATAAATTGGAGATAATTCCATTTGCCAAACTCCATGCCTGATATGTCTACCAAATCACTATTAATCATTTTATAGGACAAAGTGCATTAAAGTGCACCTCTCTTTTAACCTTATAATTCTGAGTTTTCTTAGGTGAAAAATGAAAGCATATCAGAGAATAGCAGAGGAGTCCATGGCCGAGCAGGGTTTTGAAGTTGTTACCCAAAGTGACCAGTGTGATCTAGGATCTGAAGCACATGTTGACCTTTGTTTTTCTTAACCTCATGTGAGTTGACCTTTTTTTTGACAGCAATGTTACAATGTGTCCAAACATCTTTTCTTGTCATCAATTTTAAAACGTGTGAGCAGTTTTTATATCTCTAGAGAAAGGATCATAAACAATATTCTCAGATTGCCTTGTCCTTGTCAAGAAAGAATTGCTCAATACCTCTTAGCACCACATACAACCAATATCCCAAATTTTTTTTGCATTCTTTGATTCTTTTGTGTAAATTCTGTAATAGTTCTTTTTTAAAACCAGGGTTGGACTAGCCTCTATGGCAGTGGTTCTCACCCTGGGGTCCCCAGATGTTTTTGGCCTACAACTCCCAGAAATCACTGCCAGTTTACCAGCTGCTAGGATTTCTGGGAGTTGAAGGCCAAAAACATCTGGGGACCCCAGGTTGAGAACCACTGCTCTATGGCAGCTGTACACAAAAGCACCATAATATATTAAAAATAGTTAAAATTCATTAAAAAAAACCCCTCTTGTCATCCTGTGCAGCATTGAACAGGCTTTTATTATTGTGAATAAGAACAAATTAAGTGGAAATGTATATTGCACATCACCCACTGTGAGTGAGTGATTCAAGATTTCTTCCATACCATTGTCTCTACTGTTAACTGAACATGTAAATCTCACCCATTTTCATTTTGCTTGAAGTCCTTATTGATTTGTCAGGTTAAGCTATTAAAACAACTGTCTCTTTATATCCCCAAAGATACGGTCATAAGGTTTTAGGCTATATTTATAGTATAATTTTTTATTGTCTTTGTTTTCGACAGTGTCCATTTGCATTGATACTGAAGATGTACCCTCAATTAAGGACAGTTAATAACAAAGCCTCTTGGACATGCCTCATTCATAGAGTCTCTCTATGTCTTGATGGCAGTTAACATCAACGCACCCCCCACCCAAAGTTCTTTATATATTTATGGTGCAAGATACTGACCTGTGGTACAAAATACACTCTTCTATTTTTCACCTTATCACCCCAACACCCACAAGAGAGCAAAGGACAGAGCCTGTGCTTGAAGCCTGTTATAGTACTCCATCCTTTAGTAAGGCCATATCTCCAAATCTGTAAAGATAACTAAAATGATGCCGCTGTGCCACAAAAGGAGAAGTTGCCCTTTCTTGAGTCAGGGTTATATAATTATTTGTTTTGAAGAAAAGAATTTATTAAAGTTGCCAGTTATTTGTAAACAATTAGATGGAAAGTGGAAGAAACATACTACATACAAAATGGATTATGGATGTTATCTCTCATGTCACCACCATGCCTTGCAGCCTTTATTTCAGCAAGCTGAATTGCCTGAAGCAACTTCAACTTCTTTCTGGCCACCTGTACAGTCCATTATTTGCAGCTGCAACCATTTTTTCATAGCTTTTCATAATTTATAGTAACATGGTTGATGCTCAAAATATCTATGCCTATACCATTTGGCTGGCATATGAAATTTCTCTTTTTTGTCCTATGCAAAGAATTTACAATAAACCATACGGTTCTTCATACCTCAGAAAGAACTTGCGGGCTTATTGATTTTTTGTTAATGAAAATGTGAAAAAAAAAACAAAACAAAATTTCCAGATTTGTTTTACCCAACTGTACACTAACTTGCACAATGTGTAATCTTAAAGCAACTTATCCTTGTGAACCTTTCCAATGCCATACCTGCCAGAATTAAGCTGTTTTCTCTTCCCACCCTTTGCCATGGAAATAATTTGTGAATATGAATTCTATGCCAGCATCTTGCCATCAGTGCTCTCACTATTGATTAAATTTAGTTTGCCTCTGGATCAATCACCCTCCCATCAAAGAGAGAGAGAGAGAAGGAAAGAAAACATAATAAAAATAAAATATTTGTTTGTGTGTGTGTGTGAATATACACAGAGAGTCTTACATATAGGATGAATTATTGCAATTTTAATATAATTGCATATTATATTACCATAGAGAGAAGTAGTGTTTTTGTTCAGTCTATTAGTTTGATGCCAGGTATTTATGGCTAATTAAGACCCTTTATAGTATCTTTAAATCAGAGGTAGCCTAGCAAGTCCCTTGGTCCCATTCTGAAAAAGCAGGATAAAAAAATAGAGCTATCCTCTGACTGGTCTTCATAGAGCTGTAGCCTTCTGCAAAATAAGACACTTGAGCATCTTTGGGAGAACACAGATATGTGACCTGTGAGAATTGAGTAAATATGTAATGCCATGTGCAGAGATTTATTCTTTGCAGAGCCACAAAGGATGAGTTGGTGACAGAAACCTAGACATTAACGAAAACAATGTTTTGGGCTGCATTTTTGTCTATCTAGAAGAGATCTCACAGTGCTTTCTATTTCGCTCCTATAGCCACTCTTTCAACCTAAAAACAAAATGATAAGGTACTGCAATTTTCTCGTCTACAGCTTCCATTTGCAATCAGTTCGGGGGTGTCTATGCGGGTGGAGATAAGAGCTTTTCATGTTTTACTCAGGTGTTTTATGGCCCCCATTTCAACAACACTTACAAAACTTTCATGAGAAATGTTTCTATGTATTTAAATTTCCCACAGTTGTAGCCAGAGAAGATATTCTTTACCTTAAGCAAAGCAGAAATATTGCCGTGAAAACAGACAAAGTAAGTACATTGGCATCCTTCCCAGTCAAGGGAATATGAACAGGGTTTTATTGTTACTGCCAAGACAGCTGGATTTTAGATGGAAATAGTAATCCCATCTTATTTGTGTTTCTTGCTGAGTAATTCAGCTTTCCTGTTCATAACAAATGGCTAGTATTCATTCTGCATCTTTAAAAAAAACCACCCATCTTTTTGAGAAGGTATTTTTTCATCCCTGAACCCTAATGCTACTAATAAAAGGTATTAAACACACAAAAGTCAGGAAATTCAAATGTGTAATGCCCTACAGTCATCATAATTTGTTTTCATTGATAAATGTGATGCTTCGGAGTATTTAGCAGTAACTTTAATAGTTTGAACTTTGAGGGAGGCTTAGGAATTAATAGGTTGTGGATAGCTTCACAGTCAAGTAGCCTCCTCAGTAGGTAGGCTTGGTAGCTCGGCGGTCCACAGTGACTAGAATGGCTCATTAAGCAGCTAGTAGTGAGATCTAAATGAAACCTTCCTTTTCAAGGAAGTGTTATGTAGAAAAAGAGAAAATACATTATATATATATATATATATATATATATATCTCAAAATCTTTCTTTCATGACCCAAGTAATTTAAAAAACTTTTTTTTGTGGGGAGGGTCATTCATCATGGGATTTGTGAGTTAGTAATATGTTATTAAATGTAGAAATGTGACTATGCAATATTTGTTAAAGCAGAATTGTCCAATCTGTGGTTAATGGGCTGCACGCAGTCCAGAATGCCTATACAGCACAACACAAAATTGTAAACTGACTTCAAATATTACACATTTCGGGGATTTTTTGTACCTCAATAGTTCAGTTCCTGAGCATTATTTTTGTAGATGACAATGGAATGGAATAATCAGAGTAAGTAACATCTACAAACATCAGAGTACTGTCCGTAATTCTCATTATAATTGCAAACAGTTCAGCCAGAAAACTTGTTCAACAATTTTAAAAGACCCTCTGAATGAAAGGCACATAATTAAGGGACGGCATATAATTATGATTATTATGCAGGGACTTTTTTTGTATATCTGTGGTGGTAGATATCATAAAAATATGCATGGAAACTTCTTTGTTTTTTCTCATCATTTATTTTACTACATTTCTATCCCGCCTTTCTCAACCCCAGAGGGGATTCAAGATGGTTTTATACATAGGCAACTATTCGATGCCTTAAAACAATGTACAATTAAAATAAACATTTTAAAATAGAATTATAAAATGCATTAAAACATATAAAACAATAGTTTCACAATTAACCACGCTATGCACAATTGTAATCCGAGCTGTTCCAATAGTCATTACAGTTAGTGTTACCATATGTGACCTGAGACAATTCTTCATCTTTCAGTGTGGCCCAGGGAAGCCAAAAGTGTGGACAACCCTGTCTTAAAGAAACCATACTAATTATTTTATTTTATTTATTTATTGTTTGGACTTCTATGCCGCCAAACTCCCTGAGGCTCGCAGCGGCTTACAAAGCCAAGAGGCAAACAAAAATACATCATTAGTACACAGACAGGGAACAATACAACAATAGGAAAAGGAAGGGAAAGGAACAAGGTGGGAGCAAAGATCCGGCAGGAGAGTGCCCAGCAGGACAAGCGGGCCCTACTCTCCCATCGGGGGAGCAAAGGCGGTCTCAAAGTGATCCCGCAGAACTGGACCAAAGTGGCCAGTCCCCCCATTGTCCAGGGTCCGGCAGGAGGTGCCCAATCCGCACGGTTGGTGACCTTCTTCCGCTGTGAGCCTGCAAGAGGGGGCCTCCGTCGCCTAAAGCCCGGACCCCAGAAAGTTCTGGCATGCAGCAGATTCCAGGGCTTGGGCTCGAGCGATGCAGGCCTCCCATCTCTTGGGCAGGCAGTGGCAAGCGTCCCAGGGCCAAGGAGTCTGCTGCTCTTTGGCCTCCGACGCCGCCTTCTCCGACGGTCACCTGGCCTCCCTGCTGGATACCCCCCGGGGCTTGCCAGTTCCAAAGCTGATCTGCTCAAGCTCAGTGGACCAGTCAGCCCCTGGCCGTCAGAGGAAGGGGGGCGGGGGGGTGTGTGGCCAGGTCGCTGGTAGGGGGGCGACCGGCAACTGGGAGGCTCGGCGTCGGGGCCGCGCCTCCGGAGCCCTCACCAGGACTCCAGAGACATCTCTCTCCGCTGAACCGGCCATCTCCCTAGATCTCTCCTCGGAATGGGGGGCCCCGCCACAGGCCTGGGGCCCGCTCCCCACCCCTCCGTTGTTCGCTTCCTCCTCAGTCTCTGACCTCGGTTGGCCTAAGTGGCTGCTCAGGCTGCTCAAGAGGCCAGGCCCCGCACTCTCGTCGCTCGTCCCGCGCCACTCGCCGGGACCCTCGTTCCTCGGAGCCCGGCCGGCGAGGGTCCCGGAACTTTAAAAAACACCAGACAGTGAGTGAGAGATCTATAGACTAATTTTTATGTTTGCTAGTTAGTCTTTTTTGGGTATATTTGGTTAGTGCGTTAAAAAGTGCATTAAAATATGAAGCAAATAAATATGAAGCCTGACAAATGGCTTTTCTTCCAGTTTTTTTAAATTCCTGGTTTTCAGATTTTAATTTTATCCATATACTTGCATACTTTGAAATATTTTTACATGTGAGAAACAGCACTGCAAATAGGTGCCTGTGTGTGACTTGAACATTTTAATCAGAAAAATAAGTAAAATCCAAATGCTAAGAGAAAAGGGAATGGATCTGCAGAAGAAAAAGGTTGCCACTGTTTCAATCTGGAATGATCAAATAAGATTGCTTGGTATTTATACAAAAGTTAAAGCTACAACTGGGAATCTGTTTAGTGTTAATAGAAAGAAAACAACAGAAAAAAGAACAGCCGTGCAGCCTTTGCAATGAGATTAGTTAATTAAAAATGGGCTAAACATATTTAACTATCCTTAGGACCTTGAGGTTCAAACTGAGTGGTGAGGAGTAAACAATAACAGAGAGAAGTGGCTTGTAAGGGCAAATCTGTCAGAACGTAGAAGCCTTCAAAAAGAGCATTTACTGCTGAATTTTGTTGACAAATCCACTGTTGATCAATTTTGTTGACGAATCTATTGTTTTCAGTTAAAAGCCATATATGAGCACATGAAACTGCTTTCAGACCATTAATCCTTTAAACCCACTGTTGTCTTTTGTGGATAATGACGGTTCTCTAGGGTCTCAGACAAGGGTCTTTGTTTACTTTGCTACCTGATCCTTTCAACTGGAGATGGGATTAAACCAGGAACCATCTATGGGCAAGGTGCCACAGTAAAGTGAAAACAACCCCAACACAACCTTTTATAAAAGCTTCAAACTGTTCCCAGGAAACCAAAACCAAAAAAGAGTGTTTGAAATGGCATTGTTATCAATGGAAGCAAATTTTAATTCAGTGGGAATAGATTTAAGTCTGTAAACAAAGAGCCAGTGTATCATGATAGAATACTTCAGCTATGAATTAGATAGATAGGACCAAATTTCATAGTTACACAACCAGACAGTAACTAAGGTGCAGCAACAGCATCTGAGAAATACTACACAATTTACCATAGTCATCTATATCGCTTCATTTTAACTCGCACATCCTCCATCTTTAAAATAGCCAAGTGTGTTTATCTTTATGTATACTTTGGTAATTAATGCAGTTGGGCACCACCTTAACTGGCGTGGTTTGGTGCTATGGAATCCTGGGATTTATAGTCTGTTGCGGCATAAGCACTCTTAGGTAGAGAATGCTAAAGATTTTGTAAAACTGTAATCCCCAGTATTCCATAGCATTGAGTCATGGCAGTTAAAATGGTTTCAACCTGCATTAATCTACACTGTTTGGTGCTATGGAATCCTGGGATTTATAGTCTGTTGCGGCATAAGCACTCTTAGGTAGAGAATGCTAAAGATTTTGTAAAACTGTAATCCCCAGTATTCTATAGCATTGAGTCATGGCAGTTAAAATGGTTTCAACCTGCATTAATCTACACTGTTGATGCACCCATAAAATCTCAAACATTCTTTATAATCATGTCCATGTACTCACTGTACTCAAGGTTTACTTATCACACACATTCAAAAAACACCTGTTAAGTAGGCAACCCATGGATAAAGAAGGCTGAATGAGGACTGCATACTGTACGCATATCCACGCTATCACATCCACTTTTCTCCTTTCCATATAAAATATAATAATCTGTGTTTGACTTATGGTATCTCACAGCCGACAGAAGACTCCTCCCAAACTCTCTGATGACTCCTACATCACTGTCATCCCTTTTTAAAAAAATGCTTTGGCAGATCTTGCACAATTCCATTATTTTATCTCAAGACATTTCTCTTATCCCAACAAGCTGCAGAATCTCTTTTTTAATTAAGAAGGACACAATTAAGGGAAAGTGTTTATGGGTTTACTTAAGTGTACTGTCAGCTGATGAACTGAGTAATAAGAAAAGATCACACACCCCCCCAAAACACACCCTGAAAGACATGTCACTTGTACAGCTGATTAGCTGCATTTGATCACACATCAAAAAACCCATCTCTCACATGCACTGAGAAATTGACATCAAGTGATGTTGATTGTTTTATTTATTTATTTATTTATTTATTTAGATTTCTGACCACCATTCCCCGAGGCTCGGGGCGGTTTACATACAAGATAGAATAAAATATCTGATAAAACAAGAGAATATTAAAGTTTCCAACATCACTCAAAAGCCTGCCTGAATAAATGAGTCTTGCATGCTCTGTGAAAGGTATCCAGATTGTGCAGAGCTTGAGTCTCAGGCAGCAAGACGTTCCACAACACCGGGGCAATGATTGATAAAGCCCTTCGCCGAGTTGTCGTCAGGCAAAAAGATCTTAAGCTGGGGATGTCTAAGAGGTTCTGATCCTCTGACCATAGCGATCTCGGGGGATTATATGGGATTAGGTGATCCCTTAGGTACACTGGCCCCAGACCATGTAAGGCCTTAAAAGTAAGAACTAACACCTTGAAAGTGATCCGGAATTCGATTGGTAATCAGTGCAGATCCCGGAGTATTGGTGTTATACGACAACTCATAGGCTCCCCTGCGAGAAGTCGGGCTGCGGCATTCTGCACTAGTCTAAATTTCCAGATCACAGTCAAGGGTAGGCCAATGTAAAGAGCGTTATAGAAGTCAAGTCTTGAGATGACAGTGGCTTGGATTACCGTGGCCAGGTTGTTCCGGGACAGATAGGGAGCCAGAGGCCTCACCTGTCGTAGGTGGAAAAACGCAATTCTGCTGACATTGGAGATCTGAGCCTCCATTGATAGCAGAGGGTCCAAAAGGACTCCCAGGCTTTTTACTAATGATGACGAGCGTAATGCCTCGCCATCCAGGGTCAGTAGTTGGATTTCCCTATCGCCCGGATGGCCCAGCCACAGGATCTCCACTTCGCTGGATTCACATTCAGCCGCAGTAACAGCTTCAAGGCAAAGATGGAAATTATTGCGTACAGAGTCTGGTCGGCCCTCTATCCTATGAATGAGCTGTGTCATCAGCGTACTGGTGACACTCAAGCCCAAAGCTATGTACCAGCTGAGCGAGTGGTCGCATATAGATGTTAAATAACAAGGGGAAGAGTATGACCTCCTGAGGGACCCCACAAGGTAGAGGGAATCCCCCAGATGCCAGCCTCCCCCCATATCACTCGCTGTTTCCGATTGTGGAGGAAAGAGGACAGCCAGTTTAAAGATGACCCCCTCACTCCAGCCATGGCCATGCAGTGCGTCAAAAATAATAATCGACTGTATCAAATGCTGCTGTGAGGTCCAATAACACAAGCAGTGCCGATCCGCCTTGGTCAAGCTGGCAACGTAGCTGATCTGTGATGGAAACCAAGACCGTCTCTGTCCTGTGTCCCATCTAGTCCGACTGTGTCATTTAGGAAGGTCTGCAGCTGCTCCATTGCTGCCCTCTCAATCACTTTGCCCAGAAACGATAAGTTCAAAACTGGACGGTAATTGTGTTTTACAAGAAGTACTCATGACAGATCCTTTGCCTACAGGTGCCTACAAGTCACTAACCACTGCCCCCCCCACCCCGTGACTATATATGTGTTTGTAAGTGTAATGTCACACAATCTTTTGTCTATACTGATTGCAGCAAAGGAAGGAGAAGCTATCTAGAATTATTTCCACTTCTGAATATACCAAGAAGATTGGTGTATTAATCCATTGGTCAAATTCATATATTTGGCTTTTAAATATGTGTATTTTAAAAACATGGGTACTAGTACTAGAGAAAATAAGACTATAGATAGCTGCTTATATGTACTTGTTGCTATAAACTTTCACCATATTTAATAGGTTGAGAGATAGATTTTAATAGAGATTGGTTTTCTTGATGTAAAAGGAATTCATGCCGGAGACATTTCTGTGCTGATTTCTAAAAGCTCAGTAATTGGGTTCTTTAAAATTCTCATCAACAACGGTCACATTTCCTTTATTGCTTGGTCTCATCTCCAATATAAATATCACTGAGGATGTGTAATAAAATACAAAGTTTAAGGACAATAGGGTGCAGTTTTTTCTGGATTGCACAGTTCAAATGGTCAGATGCTGTATATTAAAAGTGGCTTAAATTTTAAAAAAACAGTTCACTGCATTTTTAATTAAGCACACAGAAGGATCCAGTAGACTAGTCAGACCAAAGAAATGTCTATATTTATTGGAATGCTTATGGTAGAAATTACTTCTCCACAGTTAGTCTCAAAGTTGCTACTAAATTTCTTTATATATGCTATAGTCATCTCTCAACATTTTCTGGGGTTAGGGGCACAAGTCACCTATGAAAATGAAAACCTGCAATAAAAAACTTTTTTACCTGCTATAACATCTTTCTAGGAATTTCTAGGTTTTCTAGCCTGATTCTATAGTCAACTTCCACTGGAAACTAACAATGGAATTGCACTGGAGGACCTAGAAATTCAAATGACTCTCTTTATTCCAGGGCCAATCTGGAGTGGCAAATGCCGGATCATCCCTAGAATGGTTTAGACTGTCAGGCCCCTGCAGAGGAGAGAGGGAATAAATTCTGACCCTATATTGGCACCAAATCCAATTTATCTCTACTGGATGGCCGCCCTTACGATCCCCCAATCTTGTAACCATAGCGGCCAGCAGAGACAACATGGCTAGTGTTGGTCGCTCATCATTTGATGTGACAGGTTTCTCTATTGGGTAAATAGCAGCTTTAGAGGGATTTCTTTATTTATTAGATTTATCAACCGCCACTCCCAATGGCTCAGGGCGGTTCACACTCAAAACAAAGCAGTACAATAAAAGCAATAAAACAGTTACAATAAAATACAATTTAACCTGTGTATTAGGACTTGAAAACCTGCTTGAACAGAAGCTAGCAAATTTCGTAAAGCTCGGGTATCAGGGGGTAACGCATTCCAAAGAACTGGAGCAATAATGGAGAACGCCCTTCTCCGAGTTGTGGTCAGATGGTACAATTTCACACTGGGCACGACTAGGAGGTTCTGCTCTTCAGATCGCAATGATCTCGTGGGACACTATGGGATAAAGCGATTTAAACAGGGAAAGCAAGATGGGGGTATTGGTCAATACATTTTTGATACTGTTTGCATATAATGCGTGGTTTATGATTACAGTGTTGCATCGCATGCCCTTCCAGCCCAGATCTAGTTAAAGGTATAGCTTTGTTTTGCCATGGTATTGGTCATACCCCTTCCACAACACAGCTGATCTGATCCAGATTTTCTTCTCCAGTTCCTCATTTGTCTTTTCTATAGTGTGTTCTGTAATGCAAAATATGTATTGAGAATATTCACTTGGATTTGTCTTTGTTGTAGTACCTGGGATTGTTAACAAAAATAGCACAGCACAGGTCTTCCAAGAAGAGGGTCAGAAGTGATTTATGCTGTCTTCTGTAAAATCCATTTTTTCAACAAGACCTAGGGTTTGATAAAGTGGAGAGCTCTAGCAATTACAGGCAGACATTAAAATCTGCTACCATTAATGTTTAGCTGGCTTAGGAAAAAGCCCAAGCACTTAAGTATTGCACGTAAATAAATGGGATGATCATAATCAAACTGATCATCATCCATCAACCCTGTCAGTCACTGTAAGTGTTTCCAAAAGCACATTCCATTTAAGCATCAGAAGCAACTTGTCATCTAGTGCACCTGCTAATTGCTACCTGTATATGGTCCCTTCTCAGCAAGAGTTTAGTACAGATTTTCTGACACCTGTAATGCTGTTTATTTGCACTCATCAAATTTTCAGAGAGTGACATAAAATCATTGTAACTTAATACATAATTTAACATGTTTTCCAACTAGAAGAGATGAAGTGATGGCTTGTCACGTAGCATTTTGGGAATTTTTTGTAAAACCTGGACTAAAGTTGTGCACCCTGCTAGGACTAGTGAACAGATGCAAACTAAGTATTTAGTACAGACAGATCACAAACAAAAGTGAAACCCAGACAAACGTGGACGGTTTTCTGTCTCATTCATAGCAATACAAGAGATTTAAACATAAATCCCTCTGAGCTTACAAATATTTGATTATAGCTGCATTGTGACCAGAATAATAAACATAGGCTTTTAGTTTGTGAGTTACATCTATATTTATGCATAGTTTAATATGGATATCACTGGTTTATTACAATATAGTAATTAATAGATACAAATGACCCTTAAAATTGACAACATTTTCAAATTTCCTTTGGATTATCTTGAAAATTATCTAAATTCTTATGGGAAAACTAAATCAGATGGTCTTGGATAAATTCTCAGATCTCTACCCAAAGGAGGAGAGATTTCCCCTTAAGTATTCTTCAAAGAGAGTGGGCTTTTTCCTAAGAGTTCTCACAGATTGTGTGAGGAAGACAGTATATGGATACATTTTTTGTTATGTACTTTCAAGTCATTTCCAATTTACAGCGACTCTAAAATGAACCAATCATGGGTTTTTTTCTTGGTAAATTTTGTCCAGTCAAGACTTACCTTGGTCTTCCTCTGAGGCTAAGAGTGTTACTTCTGCAAGGTCACACAATGTGTTTCCATATCTGGATTTGAAATCTGATATATTTGTATCTTTCCTAATTATGCATATGTTTGTACAATCACTATATATATAATTTGTGTTTTAGTTGCCAAGCCCAGCCTTCATTGTCACTGAAACTACAAATATTGTGCTTGAGTACACGCACGTCTATATTTTTTGCAACATATAGTTTAAAAACTAACTGTTCACATAGTTGAGAACATGCTGCAAATGCAGTTGCAGAATGGTTGCTTAATAAGCAGTGAAACTCCTTGTATGATCCTTGCGCAACATGCCATACACACTCTTTTGTATGATCACTGGCATGCCTAGGAACAAATGTGCTTGGACAACTAGAAGAACCAGCAAAACTTTGAAGCCTGTTTTCTTTTACTGGTGTTCGATATTGATGGTGTCATGAATCTTCTGTGATTGAGTAATAAGCAGTTACTGAATGGAGCACAGGGGAAAGTTCCATGCCTCACCTTTAGGGAAGAGAAACAGAATCCGAGCATCCTTGCCAAGAATCCAATGACAACAAGTATAACCCTTTCCTTCCCCATGAAGTAAAATGAGTCCTTTCCTCAATCAAACAAGCTATTCAAGGAAGATCAAGGCATAGGGGTTTCAGATAAAGCATCGTTTTAGGGAAGTTGGCATATTTGTCAAAGGAGAAACAAGGCCAAAATGATCACTGAGTTAAATGAAATACAAACTATGCAGTATTTATATGGTTATGTGTGGAGGTTCACTCTCTTTTATTCATACACAGGCTAAACTTCTGTACTCCTGACCTAGTTAGAAAGACACTTTGCTATAATTCAGCTTTTTGAAGTGTAGTTGAAGAGTTCTGCTTTCTGCAGCCAGACGTGGAATCACTCATCTGGAAAATGAATAAAAAAGGCTCTGAATTACTATCAAGGTGAATCCTTGGCTTTTATTCAAACAATTGTTTGAGAGTAATATTGCTATATATCCTTCCACAAGCTCACCAGGTAACAGAATAGAATTGGAACTACAATTCAGTTATAGCATTTTAGTAGCTACTTTCTAGTAGCATAACTTCAGTTTTGCATGTGTTTGTCTACTATGGAGGTGTATAAGGATTTAAAGATCTTTTAATATTTGTATATAGCAGTGTTTCCCAACCTTTTTTGGGCCGCGGCACACTTTTAACATTAAAAAAATCCGGGGGCACACCACCAACCAAAATGCCACAAAATGACACTCTAACACAGTAAAGAACAGTTGGGGGTTGGTGGCCTGCTGGGAGCAGCTGCTGGGAGTGCCGAAGCCGGGGAGGCGGTGGAGCCAGGCTGCGCCATGCCCCGCCCCCTATCCCCGGCTTCACCTCTCCCAGCAGCTGCTCCAGCCTTGAGGGGGCAGTGCCAAGCCAGTGGTGCCAGAGCCAGGACAATGCTGGCTTGTCACTGTCCCCTCAAGGTTGGAGCAGCTGCTGGGAGTGCCAAAGCCGGGGGAGGGGGCAGAGCCAGGCCGTGCCATGCCCCGCCCCCTCCCCCCAGCTTCAGCTCACCTACAGGCCGCGCCATGCCCCGTCGCCTCCCCCCAGCTTCAGCTCTCCTACAGAGGAGGAGCATGAGCGGTGAACGGGCTTCAGTGGGCAGGGCTCCTCCTCCACGTGGCTTCAGCGAGCGAGGGGCGAGAGTCATGGTGGGAGTCATGGCGGATTGGAGGCTGGCTGGGGAAACGGCCAAAGGCGGCGGCGCCCGGTCCCTTCTTAGACTGGTATATAGTATTTATATTCATATATTATTTTGGGTTTTGTATATTTTTTGTTTTAAGTGTGTTGTTAGCCACAACACACTTAAGTGTGTTATAAATTAATAAAATAAGAAGGAATAGAAAGAGGAAGTGGTGGTATCAGTTTCTAAATGTTAAATACCAAAATGTGTGTGACAGCCTTCTCCAATATGATACCCTTCAAGTGTCTTGAATTTCAACTCCTATGCTCCTATATTCTGCATTCTAAATCATCCAATGAGCATTTCAGGGGTTGGGAAAGGGCTGATCTGCAGCTTTAAATGCTGTGTTTGGCTGAAACTTGGGATAGGGGAAATAATAATTTCTTAGTTTTGATTCCCATTTGCAATATGGACGCCCTCCAGACGTCTCCTGATGTATCTGCCACACAAGCAGTTTATGGGGCAGGACCACTGCTGCCCAAGCTAGCATTGCACAATCAAACAGAAACACACACTTTCAAGCCAGGAACAGAACTTTCTCATTATTGACACTTTTTAGTCGTGTACTTGCAACATCAAAAAACAGAGTGCTGTTCCTGGGTTATACATGGCTGTTCCTGATTACTCTTCTTTTGAAAAAAGTACAACATTGACTAGGGGGCCACAGCTTTGTCCTGGCCAGAGAAAATGTGCCCTTCACGTGTTTCATAAAGTTTGTGACACACAAACAAAGTTTTTGCATTCTACTCAATTGTCCCCTTACTTTTAGAAACCAACTAATCAGGAACAAGCATCTAAAACCCAGGAACCTAGATAAAAATAATCCTATGATTTTCGATTGTAGGGGCATACAGACATTCAACAATGTGGATATTTGGCTCAAAACCGTGATATTCCCATGCCTGGGAATCTTGCGGTGTTTTGCCTTTTGTAGAGATTGCTTCTGTGTTTACAGGGAACAGCATCTGGCCACCTTTCTCTTTGCTGCGGAAGCTCCTGGGATAAAGGTACTGTCTGGATGGGCCCATGGTTATACATGCTCCAGCAGTTCAACACAGGAATATAGCTGTACCTCTAGAATTTATTATAGTGTCAAGGACCAGAGATAGGAATCAGGCAGCAGTATAGCTGATAATAGCATCTCAAATAGTTTAATGCAAGTTGCTATATGCAAAACTTCCCTTCTCTTTGCCATGGAGTTGACATCGCAACAGATGGTTTTGGTGTTGCCCATGTGTTGACATGACAATGGGTATAAAGATTAATAACTAGATAAATGTTTGCAATGTTTACTGAAAGAACATATGTTTACTACTTCCAGAATGAAAGCCTTTCTTCAGAATATGCTACCACTCGGGATGGATAATAGCAACCTAGATAAAAATATTCTCTGCCTCCATGTAGGGCGTCTTTTTATATTCATAAAGACCAATGTTCCATTTCTCTACCAGCAGTTGTTTCTACCTATTTTACTCTAGCAGCAGTAAAGAAAGCAAATAGAAACAGTAATCTTCTGCTGCATCTCTCCCACTGAGAAATGTCTGACAGCTGAAGAGAAGATGGCTTTGGAATATCTCTATCTGCTCATTTATTGGTGGGAACCAGAGAATTAGGTATTGAAAGTGTAATGATTTTTTTTCCAGACTTCTTTTAAATGTTCAACTATTTAAGCTAGATAGGGGCACTATGTTAGAAAGAAAATAAGGAAATGCAATGCCTTGGTACAGGCATCAAATGGTCCATCAAATCCTGCAAAAAATCCCAAATTGTATGTTCCTTAGATTGCACTTCAGAACTTGTATTGCTCCAGGAAGCCAGTAAAATGTTTCCCAAAAGGGATGGAGGTACTAGCTTTTGAGTAATGACTGCTTTTGGCTCCAGGTTTTTCTTTCTGCATAAGTATCCAAAAATTGTTATAGATATAAAGAATTTATATTAAAGAATTTAAATTAAAAGCTTGGAGAGCTTCAGCATTTCTCCTCTCTATAGTTTATTGTGACCTGCCAAACTCCTGGCTACTAAAAATGGAGCTGTCAGCCTCCAGTTGTTAATTCATTCATTTATTGAAAAGGTTAGTGTGGCTGCAGGAAAGTGATAAAACTCCATGGTCCAGGAAGCCAGAAGGGGTAACTGGCACATTCCTGCTTCAGCTAACATTCTTCAGTATATTTTAACTTTAGATAGATACTGTATTGTTAGAGGGTGCAAAAAGAAAAAAAAGAGAGAGCATTAATCCCTTTGAAAAGACTAGAAAATGATTTCTCAGTGGATTATGATAATTTCTCAATGGTTTCTTTTCATGTAGCTCTTGTTTAAAAACACAGACGTGGTCTCCTCTTTTTACTTACTCGCCTACTGTAATTATCTTAGAAGACTTGAAATATCTGGAATTAGTACTGCACCAGATATCTTTTCACTATGCCTTTTGCTATTCCAAAGAAAATGACAGTGTTTGTAAAATTATTTTCCATGCTTTTGCATGTGTGTTCACAATGAATGGATACTCCTCTATCTGCAACTGTTTAATAGGAAGGAGATGCTCTGTTTCAAGGCAACCAAGATCACATACCTTACACTAGTATATATTTATTGTTTATCCATTAAAATATAGTTAAAATTCTATGTTTTTATTGCTGATATATGAAGATGCTCTGAGTCCCCCTCAGAGTTGAGGAGGGTGGGATACAAATATGGCAAATAAATAAATAAAATATATTGCCTATGTAGCCACATCACAGAGAGATCCTATGTATTCTTGCAATGTACTGCTCCCATTGGCAGATAAGAGGCCTTTGTGCAAACATGAAGTTCCTACGTGGGTAGGGCTTTGTGTGCCATCATCACCACTTAACATTCTGTCCAGAAATGTATTGGCAGCATCTCCAACTGAAAAAAAGCATTGCTGTGAAGAAAAATGATGGCCACTTCTACACACACTTTTGAATGTGCAAATGAATACAGATGTTACTTTGCACTGCATTATTTTAGTCCACTGTGTATTTGAATTAAAATTAAAGCCTGTGAACCAGTTGCCTGTAATTGGGATTGTGGTCAATCTCCTCCTCCCACTTCAAAATATATGATTTCCAATATTTCCATGAGGATTTTAACCAAACCAAGAATTGACATCTCTCACTTTTGGAGAATCTTATGAAAACAAAAGGAAGAAATGCATTTTCTTCTTCCTTCCCTAATTTTTCATGGTGGTATCTCATATTAATTCTTAAGTATACACAACCTTCTACTACTGTCTTCCTCCGAAGTTAGGTTAATTGGAAAGGTTTTGTATCTTCTGCTGTAGAAGTGTCAGTGAACTTTGTGCTTAAACTATAGTGCTATATGCACCCATGAAAAGATTGCTCTCAGAACATTGTTGGAGAAAAGGGATAATAAATTATTCAGAGTCAATTGAAGATAACATTTTATACTTAATTATATAATGGTTTGAAAGGTCTCTGTTATTGTCTAGCCCAGAGATTGGAAAACTACTTTTTGAGCAAGTCTTAGTACCAACCTTTGTTGACTGGGGGTTTCTAGGGGTTGTTCCATTCTTGCTACCACAGTGAAGGAGTTGAACCAGGTAGGGTCACAGATTTCTACCACCACAGAATCCTGAATCTTATTTTATAAACCAGTCAGCCAGAAAGGACTCCAACTTGGGAGGGGGGAGCTTCTAAGACAGGCCTGGGCAATTCCCAGCCCTCCAGGTGTTTTGGACTTCAAATCCCAGAAATCCTAACAGCTGGTAAACTGGCTAGGATTTCTGGGAGTTGAAGTCCAAAACACCTGGAGGGCTGGCAATTGCCCAGGTCTGTTCTAAGAACTGAATTTAAACATCTGGATATTCTTCAGTTACAACCCACTGAGTTTCCAATATCTGATGTGAATGGAACTCCTAGGGCTTTATCAAACTAGTGTTTTAAAGTGCTCACCTCCAAATTCTTGGCATCTTCTGCTTCCTGCAGAATTTTGAGAAATGCAGTTTAGGGAGGTGCCTTTGCCATTCTCAGCTAGTCCTGGCCTTACTAAACTACATTTCCCAGAATTCTGCAGGAGGCAGATGATGCCAAGAATTTGGGGGTGAGCACTTTAAAATGCTAGTCTGATAAAACCCCTAGTAAAGGTAATGGTAAAGGTTTGCCCTTGACATTAAGTCTAGTCAAGTTCAACTCTGGGTGGTTGTGCTCATCTCCATTTCTAAGCCAAAGAGCTGGCATTGTTCATAGACACCTCCTGTGCCCTTGTCCCATGGATTCAAACCTTCGACCTTCTGGTCTGCAAGTTCTGCAGCTTAGCGGTATAACCTGCTGTGACACCACAGCCTCTTGGTAAACCTCCTAATGTCCAATCATTTTTCTTTGTCATCCACTTGTGCCAGCATTCTGTGCAGTTTGAGGAGCTACTCTTTCTGAATGCGAATCTGCTTCCCCTAATCTCTTTTTTTGTGTTTTCACACAAAAATACACCTAGGTTTTGCCTTTCTGCACCAAAATAATAATACACAATGCGAACAAACCATGGGTTATCTTCACAATCCACAGTGACTTTCAGTGAACATCCAGGGTTTTCCACTTTAAAGTACTTTTCCTCAGTTTAGGAAAGGTTGGAGGATATTCCAGAGTTTACTTGAAACTAGAGTATCCCTGGGCTTTCTGGCAGTTTGAACATGGGATCAGGTTTAATTCAGTTTGATTCCCTACTCAGACAGACACTACCCCGTGTAGGGACAAGCAATGAATTGTACCTGTGTCACAAGCTGTTCATGGAGGTCAGTATGAGCACCTGACTGCTTCAGTTGGCTCTGCTAATGTCAGAACAGGGTACCCATGTGACCTACCTTCCTTGGTGGTTGTGTGGGTGCCCCATTTAGACATCAGCAGAGGCAACCAGAGTGTCCAGGCACTGAGATGGAGTTTTGTGGCCAGCTAGGAACTGCAGTGGTGACAGAAAGGAAGTGGCATCCCAGTGGGCTGTATTCAGTTCAGGATCATCTGGAACACAGCCCCAGATTCAACATGTCCGTGATGGATCTGGGGCTGTTCCAGGCCAATTTGCACCAAGTTAATCTCCCCAGTGTAAATAAGCCTTCCAACAACCTCTACATTTTGTGATGTAAACGAAGTAAAGTTATATTGTAGCAGATGTGATCCTTGATATTTTCACTCAGATAGTGTCTGCTTCCCTTCTGGTACAAAATCCTTTTTAAAAGAACTACAATTGTCACCCACCTTGACACAATGTTGAAATGATGATGTTTTGTGGTCAGGTGTAGATCTCCAGATGTTGCTGAACTGCAGTTCCCTTATCAGCATTGACTGTGTTGGCCAGCCTTGAAGTCCCACTGGCTATTGTCCAATGGCAATGCTTGACCCAGTTATTTGCCCATCAACTCAGCAGTCTAGCAAGCATCACTTTGTATGTGTGCCTTGTTCACTGGGATGACCACCACTGTGGTCTTTTATCATATGTGTTTGGAGATGGAAGAAATTAGTGGCAACATAGTTCTTCAATTATATGATGAAAGCTGCATAGTTTTGCATGGGATGGTTGGCATGTCATTTGATATGCTGCACATCTTTAATCTATGAGTACTTGTTTCTGGGTAGATCAAAGACCACAAACAGATTGTGATTGTAGAATTGGAGGTGGGAGGTGAGGGTTATATATCTGCCATGGATTGTTGATATTGCTGTGTATGGCATTGTGTATACAGGTACATGGTGTATGTTTTAAACTGACTTTTGTGTGCATTGGTCAGTGAATGGGGAAATATTAAGAGAGTAGTTTTTAAAGGGGCCATTCAACATATGGACAACTTAGCAAGCCTTGTATTAAAACCAAAAGACCAGAAGATGATGTTAGTGGAACTGTCCTGATAATATTCTTCTTCATGAGCCAGTAGGTTTTATCTCTGAAAAGAATGGCTGGACATTTATTGCAATCAAACCAATATTGTCGTGAGTGGGTTACAGTTTTCTATCTACTCTTGAAAATAAAAATTAAGCTGTTAAACACAGATTATTAAAATGCAGGGATGAAGAATTAAAGGTCTCCATGATGTGGCAGGCTTGCTGTGCTTCCAGTTTCGGTTGCACATGCCTTCTTCCTGATCAGAGCATCAGAAGTGCTAATCTTGCCCTCTCAGAAGATCCATGCTGGTGTGGCAGGTGTTCAGGGTGGATATAGATGAAAGCAGACTGCCAGAGCTGATGTGGGGTCATTGGGACAGAGGATAATCCCTCAAGGCTTGCATCAAACATTCTAATTTGTGACACTGAAATGCAGCAGGGTGTGAAGGTACCTGCTTTATGTGCCAGCTTTACAGAGGCTAAAAATAAAGTAACGAGTGAGAAATGCTCTGAGGTGAGACCTTACAACAAGAATTTGCAATTTCTGACAGAGGGATATTGCTTCGAGTTCAGTACAGAAGTTAATAATTTCCTCCCTCCATTAAAAGCAATTTATACTTTGTGGCTTGCAGATGCAGAAGAAGGTGAGAAGGAATATTCTTTTACAGACTGAGAACTGCATTGCTTTATAGCAAACTGGTGTGTCAATGAGAACCAGATTTTCCCATCGGGAATTGTGTTCATTACTAAACATCTGTGCAGATGTGAATGTACCAGTAGTTATTATTTTGCAAGTGTTGCTTGACTACAACTCCCATTAGCCTTCACTATTGACTCTACTGGTTAGAGCTGATAAAAGTTTCAATATTAATAATACCAGTCATGAAGGAGGAAAATAATAACAACAACCACAACTTTATTTATATTCCACCCATTCTCCCTGAGGGGACTGATCAATAATGCATGTATTAACATGTAACTATCAGGATAACATATACATTATGTAAAACGTGTTTTAAAATTGAACTGGTTGGGTTTGGGTTTTTTTTGCTTTAATTAAAAACAACTGCTATTTCAAGGACTTGTACTAAGGACAAGTGAGCAAGCTGAAAACCTCAATGCAAGACAGCTGCTAAGCCGTTGCCTGTATTTAGTGAATACCAAATATACTCTAAGAAAAGAACAATCGAGTAGCCTTTTTGTTCCATCTTTACAGGAAGCTCATTCAAGATTTCTGAATGGAATGCATAACCTCTTAATAACATTTTATAGCTTCTCATTCATGTGGAATAGCCAATGAATATATAGCTACATGCATTTAAGTGTCCCTTTTCGACAGTGTGTCAATCAAGGCAGATATCAAAAAAATAATGTCAAATGCTGAAAATGAACTGATATTCATAATCTTTTCCTTCTCCACAATATGACTGAGCAAGAGAGGATCTATTTGAGAACTCCTACAATGAATGATGCAGCCAATCCAATTTTACTATGCATTGCTATTATTGAGGGCAGTAAGGCTTATTTGGAGTTGAGAGCAAACTTTCTTGAAGAAAATGAAGCCTTTAAAAAGTAATTTTTCAGGGCTGTATATATGCGCAATTTAAAGCAATGTACAAATGACTGATGATGGGACTAATGCAAAAGTATTAACGGAAAATGCATTCCAAATACCTTCTTGTGTTTATAATGTAACCAAGACAACAAAAAGACACAAAAATATTGTGCAAGTTTTGAGAACCCGTGATCTTTAAAAAGCACAGGGAAATAGGAGGACCATTGACAATTAGTACATTCTCATTTGAAAATGAGCAGTTGTCTCACCCTTCATTAGTATGAAATCATGGGTAAGTATCACTGCAGTTTATATAATTTCAGCTTTGCATTTAGGGTGTGATGAAGAATTTGTGTTGCTAATTAAGCTTGTGTCTCAAAACCAATTGGATTTGAAAAACTTCAGTTACTCAGACCAAGGAAACATGGGCTGGAGCTACTGGATAATGGGTTCATTGATGTTAAAAGCTATTTACAAGAATGCTTCTATCCAGAAAATGTTTTTTCATTCTAATGTCTGAGATGTGCTTTTCTTATAGCACTGGCAATCTATCTGTTTATCTCTCTGTTTCAGCAGAATTGTCTCATTTTATTTTGCAGGCTTCAGCATTCCAGAATCACCAACAAATATCCCTTCACACTCTTTGGATTTTTCTGCATGGAATTTGTCCTGGGTCATGAAAGATTCCTTCCCTTCCTTTGCTCCCAGAGGGCGACACTGTAAGTGCACCTATTTTACATTCGTAATAAAATCAGGGGGGAAATGACATAAAAGGATGCCACAAAAAGGTTATGATATGAGGTAGTCTCTTGGTGTATTGCAGCTAGCCCTCCTCATATGCGGGTAAAGCATTCATGGAGCTAATTGCTCACACATTATTTGCTTCTGCTGCTTCCCTATGCCTTTCAAAACAGGATTTTTATATCATTGGGGGTTTTGTGAGTGTGTCAGGAGCGACCTGAGAAACTTCAAGTCGTTTATGGTGTGAGATAATTGACCATCGCAAGGATGTTGCGTGGGGGACGCCCAGATGTTTGATGTTTTACCATCCTTGTGGAAGGCTTCTTTCATGTCTCTGCATGGGGAGCTGGAGCTCACAGAGCTAGCTCAAACCATTGGCCAGCAGTCCTGCTGGCACAAGGGTTTAACCCATTGTGCTACTGGGAGTAATTGGCACGAGGAGAAGGGAGGAGGGAGGAAATGAGGCTAGCAGGATGGCTGAGCCCAGCCAGATACGCAAAGGCTGGAGAAAGAGGATACCACATGAGGAGGATATGGACATGGATGGGTGGGTGGGAGAGGGAAAGAAGACTGGAAGATAGTACGTACTCATTCAGTCAGGCAGGGGAAAAGGGGAAGGGAGGAGAAGAAGGTGTACATAAACAAGAGGTTGGAAGAGAAAGGGATTGGATAAGACGTGTGCACATGGTGCTTACTTGTGAATGTGTGAAATAATATAAATATATCTAAATATATTCATGATGTGACTTATGGTAATTGAGAATTAAAATAACAACCAGTATACAACTGCAAGTGCTAAAGGAAATGCTATATTTTTAATCTATTAAAAATAAAATAACAAGGAGTAAGAATAAAAAAGATGCCTTAGTGTATAGAAAAGTCTCATCAACCAAGGAAAAGCAAGATAAGAGGTCTACTTGGTGAGAATGTTTAAGGAAACTGTTCAATACAAAACTGTTCAAGATATCCTTAAGCTCATTTAATACAAACCAATCTAATTTGTATATCTCAGGCAGAGATGTGAATGAATATTCAATTAATCTCTAGTTTTTCTTCCTCCAAAAGTTTTAGAGCATTCCTCCCATTAGAGCGCCGTTACCCTCCCATCAAAATGGGAAGGTAATGGCGCTCCACATGATCTTGGAGATGTCTATGGACAACACCAGCTCTTCGGCTTAGAAATGGAGATGAGCACCAACCCTAGGGTCAGACACGACTGGACTTAATGTCAGGGACAACCCATTTTTAAAATACATTTAAAATACATACCCAAAGGCACATATTACACATATTATATTACAATATAATACATATATTATATGTATATAATATATGTATTATATGCATTTTGCTTCCAAAATGTATATAGCAGGGCCGGTTTGAGTCTCCTTGTGGAGAGAAAAAGTGGGGTATAAATAAGCCTAATAATAAATTACATATATTTCATGCACAATATATTGTGTACAAAAACATACACACTTGAAAATACTCACAAATTGATGCAAGGACAGAACAGTGCCAACATTTACAAAACATTCAGATTTTTTAAAAAAAAATCATGTTAAAACAGATACATCTATCCCTACCATAAAGCTAGAATGCCTGACTTTATGCAATGCTGATTTTGTGTAACAAAGAGATATGTGAACAGAACCATATCAGTTTTGTCTAATTAAAAAATGGAGCCTGATATGCAATGCATAATCCATTACCATGCATTATTATCAATGCTTCTTACTCCCCAATAAGAGCAAGTATGCATTAAAAATAGTGCAATAATGCAACAGTAGGAAACCTTACCCTGCTAGCCGGATCCAATATGGCTGATCCAAGATGGCTTAAGCAATTGATTTTAAAGTGGAAATAATTTATTTTAGTGTTTATGTATATTTATACTTTATGTTCCGGCATTGAATGTTTGCCATATTTATACTGTGCTCCACCCTGAATCCCCTTTGAGGTGAGAAGGACAGAATATAAATGTTTTATATAATAATCTTAATAATCATAAATAGGGAGGATGATGGTGGAGAATTTGTTCTGATCTTTACACAATGCAGTCTCATATGGATTCCTTTACTAGGTGATTTAACTTCAGTGCACTTTCCACTTTGGAAAAAATGTTGTGGCAGGAAGACCAAGCATCTAGATTTAAAAAGGGCATAACTTTGCTTGACAGGTTGACCCAAATTATGTCTTGCCATATATCCCAGGAGTTGTTGAGCTGAGTAAAAAAAAACTTTAACCAAAGATAATTGACTTGCTCAAAGATTTGAGGATATTGACACTAATCTGAGCGGAGTCAGTATACTGATCCTTTTGACTAGTGGCAATCAGTAGAAGTATTGATGCACCTTTAATCCTTGTAATGCCTTTTAAAAGATTTTGAGAAGTTTCTTGAGTTCACATAAAGCAACATCTGGAGTGAACATTTAACCGAATTTTCTGCTGTGGGATCTTCCTCAATCTTTACGGGAAGAGCTCTACTTTGGTAGTATTGTCTTTTTATTGTTGCTGTTGTTGTTAATTGTCAATAACCCAGGATGCCTGATATTGTCTAGGAAGGAGCCAGGCGTCCTGTTCTTTGTAAAGTATAGTGTAAAAAGTAACTATATCATCATCATTATCATCACTACCACCATCTCCATATTCATTAGGTGTACAATCCTAACTAACTACTAGTCCAAGTTGTCTTTTGATGGGCATCACTTTGAAATTGTTAGGGAAAAACATTATTTCAAATAATATCATGTTATTTGCGATGATAGTTATGTGAAAAGCAAAGCCTTCCACACCTCTCTGGTGACCACTGGCTAACTTCACTAGCTTCTTGAAAAAGTCACCTATATTAGTTACCAGGCACTGGTATCCTTACAGTTCATGCTGCCAAAGGAAAGGCTATTCAGCAAATCCATTTGGAACATGAAGGAAGATGAATCTATTGCTAGCCCCTTGTGAGAACAGATGAGGTGGAAAGAGGCTAATAAGATTTACTCACCCTAGGCTTCTAATTATCTGCTTGAGGGAGAGGTTTGACCTACCTGTGTGAAGGCATCACATATTTCTTTAAATTTATGTCTTAGCCTTTTATGTTGTACAGTACATAGTCTTTGCCATCCCAAAGATACCTGCTCCCGGCTTTTGTATCTGTTTGAACAATGTAGACATTTCAGTTTCATCTTAGGGCAACAGATTTTTCTTCTCCTGTGACTTTTCCAAGTACGGCTTTTATTTAAGCCTGTCATTATTTGTCTTCAGCCGTTCTCTTTTCCTCAGAAACATCATTCCAAGGGGAACATATGCTTGAAAAGTTTAAAGAAGATCCTCAAATAGTTTTATTTGCTTTTATACCCTGAAGATAAATGAATATGACCCTATTAATACACTTGCACATCACCATTTTGCAGATGTTAAAACTGAGCTAATGTAAAATAACACTTTGTTCAAGGTCTCTGAACTGAGTAGCCTATTTTACTTTTACTAAAAAATCTCTTGGTTCTTTCATAAGGAATGAACAAATCGCTTTCTAACAGTTCACCGCTTTGTTGCTTGATTAAGATTACAAGTGAGTGTTTAATAAAACTTCTATTAAAACTTTGTTTGCCTAATCATCTGATGGGACCCTTCTAATTAAGTGACTGGCACTGCTGAAGTGAGGAAATATTAGTCTTTTTAATTAGTTTCCCCCTGTTCTGTTAATTGATCAATGCCTTTGATTGAAAGGCAGAAGAAATTTTTTGCAGGGTAACTCCCTGCCTCAATTATCATTATTTTTACAAAAGAAGGAATAAATGTGGAGTACTTGTCTTGATCACATTTTTAGAACTGTATATTTAGTCCCCAGAGAAAACAATCAGGTTGCAGAAAAAAGGTTGTAGAAGTTATATTTTAGTGTTTATGCATGCCTCATTTCAATAGTATCACCTGTTTTTCTTAAATGGGCCATACAATTTTTGACTATTGCCAAGCAGAACTGCAGGCATACTTGCTTGATCCTTGTTTGAAAACAAAATAGAGCCATACAAATATACCTACCAGTAAGTCTGAACACGGAGTAAGAATGAACTGCATTGCCTGAATATCTATAGATTACAATATCCTGGAGGGAGCGTTCATGTCAAGGGAAAGTATAATATTAGGTTAAAGCCTGAAAAGACTATTTCTATTGAACAACTGCCCAACCTGTGAAGGTGGGAAGATCTTATAAAGATGATCGCATTGTTCTGGCACATTCGGGGATAAAATATCATTATGGTACCTGGCTCCTAAACTGCTCAGGTCTTTAAAGCTTGAGGGAATAATCTTCAAAAGGTCGGAGCACAAGTGACAAATTTAGCACAAAAATAGACATTATAAACGTGATGCCAAAATGTCATAAATAAGCTTTCCAGCAAACAAGAGACACAATTTTCAGTTTCCAAACATAGAAATGGATGTTCTGAACTTTTCAAGTCCATAATTACATGTATTGCGACACACTGTGGTGAGTGATGAAAGACAAATGAAAAGTACATCACAACTTCTTGTAGATGAGCATAACTTCTGGTTTCCACAAACAATTCCATAAAATATGAGCACTCTTGTTTTGCAGGTGGCATTTCAACAATTTAGTTCTCTTCAGTGGCACACACAAAAGTTTATATCAGAGCATGTGCTCACATAATTAAA